>VYXF01001797.1:305897-330266 GCA_013397295.1 Polioptila caerulea | reverse complement strand
CCCAAATGTTTCTTTTCCGAGGAAGGAGCCACGGGGGAGGGGAAGGGGAGGGGTTTCTCCCTCCTCCACCACCGCGTCTTTCCACGGCGTGGCTCTTGCAAGGGAGGAAAAAAAGTAAAAAACAAAAAAGTTTGGGTTTTTTAAAAGAAAACTTGGACGAATAGGGGAGAGAGAGAGGACAAAAGGAAGGGAAAAAAAAAAAAAGATGCTGTGAAAGCCCGTCCGCCGCAGACTGTCAGAGGAACCCCACCGGGACGGCACCGCAGCCCCCCTGAGCCCGGGACCCGCCGGAGCCACGTGTCGCCCCGGGGAGGCGGCGGCCGGTCCGCGGTTCTGCCCCTCCTCCCAGCCACCATCCGCTGCCCTGCAGCGCGGGGCTGCGGCATCGGGGCTCGCAAGCACCGGGGAAAGGGCAATGTGCAGGGCCGAGGGACTGGCGCAGAGGGCTCTTTACACCAGCGGAAAACAGAGAGCCTGCCCTGGTCTTCCCTGCCAGAGTTCCCCCAGCTCCTCCTGGGCACTGCAGGAGCTCTCAGAAGGACACCGGGCATCCTGGAAGCATGGCGTGTGTGGCAGGGTAATAAGCACTTAAGGAGTGTGCCCCAAAACACACGCTGTTGTCTTGGTGAGTCAAATTAAAATACTGGAAGTCATGTAAAAAATTACAAATGCAGAGAAACGTTATGATATGAAATATAAAATAGTGCACCGCTAGTGCATACTGTAATAGTGCATACTGTAAGCATGTTGCTGCTCAGAGAGAATAGATGTAATAGAAGAAAAGACAAACTTTTGAATTCAGTACATACAGCTTAAAGGCCTAGCCTGTAATGAAGCTATTAATTTATCATGTCATCAGAGCTCTCACTCACCTACATACCTTCTCTAGATGCTGCAAACATTCCCTGGTGTGTGCTTACCAAGTGAGTTGCCCTGTTGAGAAAGCTCTGTACAAACTTCAAACACAGACGTGCTCTGGCTGCTCTGTACCAACCCAGTGATGCCAAGCAGCTGTAATTCCAGCTTGAGCAGCAGACTAAAAGCTTTACAGCTGTTTGGCATTGCTAGGAAGCATAAAGCAGTGAGAAACACACCGTTGCATCTGATCCTCAGTCTTGCCAGAAGTTCCACTGAGTGTTGAGACATCAGTTCTTGTTTTTTCTTTCAATCAAGCATGAAGATGTTCCTGACCACAGAAAAAATTCTGAGCTTCCATAAGAATCTGGGCAAAGCACTTCATTCTTTTTCAGAGACGCGTCAGTGGGAGGACCTGCCGCTGGAGCTTAAATCACAGCAGGGATGAAGTGCTCATCTGTTCCATTTTTGGGTTTTAAGTAGGCTTGTCACACTTTTCTTTGTATTTTTGGATGGCAGCTTCAAAAATATCCTGTGGTTTGCTTGACAGTTGCCTAGTAGGGAGTGTGTTTCCCTCTGTGGATATTTATAACATATATTGGGTGACTTCATAGACTCTTCCAGCCACCTTGCCTTAATGTTAAATGGCTTGGTCGAAAGTCTACCTTTTATTCTTCATCTTTATCTGTGAAAAGTTAACATCCAGCCTCAGTGCTCCAAGATTGTCTATGGCTCTTGCTCTTATTTGTCTCATCCACTTGAAACTGTGACCTGGCAGCAGTTAGAGCTGAAGCGTATTGCAGCAATCCTCTTCAGCCATAAAAGCCAGTGAGATGTGTCACAATGGCATAATTGACCACAGTTTTCCAAAGCTCAGATTTGACCCACTGGGTCCAAAATGAGTTCAGGATCAAGGTACTTCTGAGGTGGCTTCATTAGAGGTGAAAAACACAAGGATGCTGAACTAGTTTGTGTCCTGTGACATGAAGGAGGAGAAGGCAACCACATCATGCATAAGCACAGGCTGAGCTAGTGCTGCATTTCTTTCTGTGAGCCTGAAACCAAGTCTGGATGGGTTTAATGTAAAAAACAAATCCTGTCTTTAGATGCGTTTTCTTGAGAAAAAAAGAATATAAGCAAATTCCCTAGAACCAAGAGACTTCTCATGCTCTCACCACTGGATTGAAGTTTTTTTTTCCCAACTGCTTTCAGTGTAAGGATACCCATGTGAAAAGTTTTGTGTAATGACAGTGAGAATACAGGCAGGCTAATATGAACACCGCCCACTGTAGCATCTCTGGAGAAAGCTGGATCCATTCTAAAGACAGTTTTTGAGATGCCCAGGATGCTGATGACAGTGTGACAAGGAATAGCTCCCAAGAAGGTGCCAGTATTTGTTCTTAGGATTTACAAGTTTTATCCTACCCCTCATTTTTTCCCCTGCCTATGGTTACATATACCCTCACTATCCTTGATACTAGAACTTTAAACCACATTAAACATGAAAACACTAATGGATAGAGCTGCTGACAGGATGAACCATTTCCAGAGAGTTTTGTCTGAAGTCCCACTGCTGAGAGCAGTAGGTCTGAGTTCATTCTACTGTTGGATAGTTCTGCTTTATGGTGTTTCTCTGTTTGTTCTTCAGCAACCTCCAAGTCTTTAGAAAGTTCCAAGATGTTGATATCTAGCAACATCTTGGATATCTAGCAGCCCAAGAGCCAGTAACACCCTAACAGCTTCATTCCTTCCTAGCATGCGGATTCCTTACAGCTTGCCTAAGGTAGAAAGAGCCACAATCTGCCTATTTACTTCTGTCAGTTTGGGAGGTGTGGGAAAAAGAATGGTATTTTGGGGCAAGTCATTGCAAACTACTGAATAAAGGTGGTTTTCTGGGAAAGCAAAAGGCAAATATATAAAAAAAACCCCCAAAAAACCAAACCAAAAACAAAGGAGAAGAACATGGAGGGCAGAGAGGAGGGAAGATGAGTGAACACATCATTAGATCTCCCAGTACTGACTTGCCCTTCAGTTTAGCAGACCTATGTGTGGAAGCTCATCTGGCGCTGGATCACCAATTCCAGATCAAAGCTGACAAATTACTTAGGATCTCAGTGCCTTACTGGGCCCCCAGCCAGACCCAAACATGCTGTTGCCCGCTGGCGTGGACATTGACTCTCTGGATGGGATGTGCTGCCCTGACAATGTAGCTGACCAAGTGGCCCAGACATAGGCTGAGAGGTTCCTGCCAGGTGGTTAAATGGGAAGGAAAGGGAGAGAAGAAAGCAAGGGGAAGGCCTGGGTACCCTGGGATGAGAGGTGATGTAGGCAGTGTATGAGATTTTGTACAGATAGGAGGATGGAAGGATGCTTGTGGGGTGAGTAGGAAATGACTGCCACCATCTCCTGATGTGCTGCAAGTCCAACCTGCAAATAATACAAAATGTACAACGTTTGACTGCATTCAGTTTTAGGTAGTTTTCCCCTTTTGACCTTTCCTCTCCTTTTGAGATGGTCTCTCTCTTAACTTGCTAAAAGCCTCCTTTTAGGAGGTGCTAACAGCAAAGCATTAAAAAGGAAAAAACCAAACACCACAAAAAGAGAAAGCCAGGAGGACTAAACCAACACACAAAAATCCCCCAGCCCTGCTCCTCTGCTCACCCCCGGAAAAAACAAAACCAGCCAAACAAAACCAAACACCTTCAGTGGTTTAGAGAGAACATAGGCTGTTTTAGCTCCACTCTTATAAGAAAAATTAGCACAAGTAGTGGCCCCTTTGCATGAAGCGGTTGCAAGGCCCCTCCTTCCTCTACCAGAGCAGGGCTCTTCTCAGTAATGAAGAGAAACTGCTTTCCAGGAAAGCGAAGGTACAGGGGCTGCCCAGAGCGCGGTGACCCAGCGCGGCTGCGGGGAGCCGGGTGCCGCGGCTCGCAGGCTGCCCGCCCCGGCATGGAGCGGCTGTGCTGCCGTGCCCGGCCGCGCTGCGTGTCCCGGAGGATGGATGGATGGACAGATGGATGGATGGACGGATGGATGGATGGACGGACGGATGGATGGATGGACGGACGGATGGATGGAGCGAGGGGAGCCAGAGCCAGCCGCGCAGGGGGACGCTGCGCACCGCGGCCGATGTGCCTTGCTGCCAGTCTGCAACACCCTCTGCTGTCGCGGCTTCCCCCCACGGCCGCCGCAGAAGACGAGTTCGCACTCGTTGCCAGTCCATGCCCCTGGGTCACTTGAGGGAGAAATACCATCAGACAGTGACCTACGTTTTCAAACAAAGCATCAGGCTGCATAATCTGGAAGGTATTTAGGTCAGATTTAAGCAGCTGCAGCCTTTTATAACTGTACAGCAAACCACTCCCTCACCTCCGAACTTTGCCTACATGTCAAACACCCTGGAGCAGTACAGGACAATCTGGGACAGGAGAAACGAGGCACCAGCCTTCGGCAGCACTGGACTCAGGTGTGAGCTCCTTGAGGCTCTGTGGCCCCATAAATCCATGACCACCCCAGGTAACTTCTCCCAACATTGCTGCCCAATAGACATGGAGGTGGAAGCTTAGTTAAGGATTTTGTTGTATCCTTCAGGTCTATTGCCTCTCCTTGTTATCCCATATTTTCAGGACATGTTACTGGAGGCCAAAATGGGTGGATCTTGCCCAAATCCCTTTGCTCAGAATCCTTCAGTTAGAACATGTAGCCTCCAGTTAGAACATGTAGCCTCAGTCCTGCCCATGCTTCCCCAGATTTGTCCCACACACACTGAGGCAGCTGGTGATGCTGAACCCACTCACAGGACACAGGCACCAAGTTCACTCACTTCAGGCATTTCTCCAAAGCAGACAAAAACAGACGAGAGAAGCTGTTTGCAGGGAGCAATCCAAGACAGAGACCCCATAGCAGAAAGGTCCTGAGTCATTGTTGGACCTAGAAACAGGGGCTTCCTCCGCTGAGGAAACCAAGCCTCTAAATAAAGTAAAACAATGTAAAATGCAAGGAGTATAGCTATGGACTATAATTTTGGGAGCGGTTGTAGCAAAAGCATCGCAGGCTGGTACCATCTGACAGCAGTGTCTATTGCAGAAGACTAATTTCCAGACCACTTTGCTTTCCAGGTGGTCACAGGACAAAGAACTCTGTCACATTAATCATTGTTGTTTGGTTAAACATCCCATCTTCATTAAAAACTGGCAATGGTTGGAAAGCTGCCAGCACCCTAAGTAAACCACTGAAGTATTTAACTCCTTTCTCCATTATTGAACGTATACCTCGTCTCTAGACTGGTTTTTCTTGTGCCATTGTTAAGGCAGTGTGACAACTGGGGGAGCAGAAATGCAATGCTACATAAGTATATTAAGGCTTTGATCATATTGGTCCTAAATGCTTCTCTCTCATAAAATGTCTTCCAACTCCTTAACAGGCCTTAAAGCTCTGCTAGGAAGCCTCTCCAACTTGTTCCCTTCCTCATTGAATCATAGCTGTCAAAACTGGGAATTCTTTCACACCAGTAATCACCTCCATGGAATTAGCAGACACAATATAATCTCCTACAATATAATCTCATTACACCTGTTCCACATTCCCTCCTTATACATCGGAGAATGGAATTAGCCTTTCTGACTGCACTGGGAGCTCACACTCAGCTGCTGCTCCACTGTGATTCAGTCCTTCACCAGAGTCACTTCCACAAACAGTGCTGCCAGATCAAAAGTGTGGTCCAGATAGAGTAACTCACCATTGGACTTACATGCTTGTACAACTTTAATATTTTGACATTTGCTATCTAGTCAATTCTCAGTCCAATTACTACAAAATGTGTTAATTTGGTATCATTACAGTATTTTAAAAATCAAAACACAGTATAAGACTGTATCTGTTTCCTTGCTGGAGAGCTATTACTTCAACAGCTTTTACTTTTGTCAGCCAAATCTGTAACCCAAATCTATAACTTAATCTCCAAAAAGTTCCCAAAGATATTTTTATAGATTCTTTTCCATAAACACATGAGACTTAGTGTTAGCTAGAACTTTTCCCTTGTTTTTAAATGATCCTAGTATGTGCTACTTGTTTATTCTGTCTGAGGTCAATAAGGAGCTGGTAGGCCTGTAATTACAAGTGTCAGATTACTTATGGTTTTCACTATTATTTCATGTCAGCCTGTGGGGAATCTGCCAGATTTTCCAAGTGAAAGACAGTTAAGTCTAGACAAGAGCTGGAGAGAAACTCCTCTTCTTCCCCTGCCACTTCATACATTAAAATAGGTGCATGCTCTAAAGGTGGGTATGGGTTTTGTAGAGATCTGGAGAGTAGCTCACCTCGCAAGTTAATCTAAACAGGCCCAGGGGATGGGGACCAACAGAGACTCCTGAATCTGTTCCAAATAAAATGAACTTTCTGATTAAGGAGGAAATGGAAAGAGTTTATTCGTATGATGGGTGCTCATATATAATTTATATGCAATAAATGTTTCTAGCTATTTCATTAGTTGCAAATAAAGTGATACAAATGTGCACCACTTGGACCTGATGCATGGTGTGTGCCTCGGGCTGCTTCCAGCTGAATGGTAGTGGTTCATGTGGGAATGATTTAACACTCCAGCCACCCCACTATCCAAATTATGCTGCAGGTGAATCCCTGAAGTAGATGCACTCCACTTTTTCAACCACTCATTGCTTGGCTTAAACCAAAGATTTCTATTTAAACTATGATATTGGCCTCAGACTGTGGTGGGTAAAGAGCCAGCATCTCTTTGTCTCTCCCACCTTCTGCACAGTTGGAGGGCTCTGGAACAACTGAGCTGGTTACAGCATGATTCCAATAAAGAAGGAGCACAACAGCTCTGGAACAATTTAAGCCATCATAGCAATTTTTTTGCACTTAATAGTAAGCAACTTTTTCAATCAGAAATTTACATAGAATTCATCAAGAAATTAGGGAAAACCAAAGAAAAAGTACACCACACAAGGTACCTGGATGAGTCTGTTGCTGTTGAGCAGAGCCCAGAGATCATGGGATGATATCCTACCTCAACTCTTCCCACCTGGGGAGCTCATTTAAACTCTTGAGACTTCCTGGGACCATCTCCAATGCAAGCAAGATTTGTAGATGGAGCTCAAACTAAAGCCTGTGAGCCAGCATGTTGGGGCATGATAACATGCTTGCCTGTGATAATTTTTATTTTCCTGTCTACTAGAGATTGTAGCATATGCTTACAATATGGGGCTTTATATAGAAGTGTGTCCTCTATATATCCTCTGAAAGAAATCAGTTAAGCTAGCAATAGCATGCTTTTTTTATTTATATAACCGCACAAAAGAAATTGGGGTACAGGACTATTACTAATAAATCAGCATAAATAGATCAATGTGTCAGAACTTCAATGCTTGAATCCAACCAGCTATGGGGAATTTGTCTCCTGGTAGCAATCAATCTGCTGTACTCAAAGTTTCCTCACCAGATCTGCAGCTAGCACAAACTGATCAATGCTGTTCCAAGTCAGTGGAGCATAACAGCTTTGCATGTCCCAGTGTTCACCCTTGCAAGTCTCCTGCTCCTTTGCAAGGACACAGAGGTTAAATTACCCTTTGTTAAGCACATGGGATATCTCACACAAACTCACAGCTATTTATTCAAAACCAGCCTTTCTTACCACCAGTCAAGTAGCCCAGCCAACACCTCAGCACCTTTCCAGATGGAGTCTAGTTTGGTCCTCCACAAGCAGCAACTCCACTGCAGTGTCCTGTGGAATTACTCAAAGTAGATGCAGCAAAATGAATTCTGTGAGCCATCCAAATTCTGCTGTGCATCCTGCATAGGGCCCTCCCCTTGGGAAGGTTTTCCAGCTTGTGCTGGGGGAGATGCAGTCTTGTAAGATGTTGGGCTGCTCTTTTAGTGGGGTGAGTAGCATGGCTAGGGAAAGTATGAGGGACCTGGAGGACAGCTCAACAATCTGGCTTTGGCTAATAGGGTGACAGTCCTGCCACTGAGGGGAGAGAACAGGGCACATCCCAGTGCAACCTTCTCCGCTTGGAGCTCTATCCGAAATCACCTATTCCTGGTCATCTCTGTCAGGAATTTTTCTTTTCCCATCAGGCAGCTGCTGATGGAGCCTCCTACCAGAAGCGATTTAGGATGCAGGTCACAGGAGTCCAACATCACTAGACAATGCATTATTCCAGCAGAGTCTCAGAATAATCTCTGTGACCCAAAGCAATGATAGTCCAGATCCTACTGGACTGGAATGGGGAGAGAGCCCAGTGTGATGGTCCAAGACCTGAGGGTGGTGATGCATATAGCACCAGGGCAAGCATTTACAGCAGGATCCCAGGATTATCCCAAACAAGGCTTGTGTCCAAAAACTGATATTAGGTAGGGGTCAGGGCTGACAGGTAAGCAACTTGGGTAAGCACCTATCTACAAGCTCTGTCCAGAGCTTTTGCCCTGTAACAAGCTCTGTGGGACCAGCTCCAGCATGTAGTTCTCAGAGGATGTTGCTTGTGGGTACAAGTTCTTGGAGGTGAAGCTCCCCATGCGTCAAGCAAAAGTGATGGCCAAGGCCTGGGAATAATCGTTCCTGTGCTTGCATGGCTGGCTCAACAATACCACCACCTTCAGTGGGCTCATTTTACTGGTCCCAGAAATGTGTCTGGCTCATGAGTAGCAATGGATTTTCCTGGCCATGACCTGCTGTCCCACCAACCACTGGAGTGTGTGTCAATAGTCCACATAACTTCTCATGGCACAGGGTCCCCTTCCTCAAAAGTCATGCCATAGACTGAAGAACCACAAGCCTAGCAGCAGCCACTGCCTAACAATTACTCTGCTGTCTGGTGGCTTCTTCAGGAGGAGTTCCAGGAATTCACAGGAGGGCCCTGCTCTCCATTAGCAGCAGCCACTATTTGATTATTGATCATTATTACTGGGTGCATTTTACAAATCTGTTCTGCCAAGCTGTCTCTTGCTTTTCACCTTTTGTAATCAGCCACCAACCTCTGACAATTGTAGGAGAGAAGCTGTAGAAGTTATTGTGGCCTCTCTCCTTCTGCAGGCCTCCCCAGTCCTTGTAGCCTGCTTTCCTGCTCCTCCAGTACGGAGGCTTAAGAAAAAGCAAGGCACTGGACACTTTACAAACCTGTAAGAATTCATGTTCTGATTTCCTTTCTAATGGCTCATATGGAGAGTAGGCTATGAGCTACACAGCACTTTTGTTTCTTCTCAGTGATAGGTCCCCAAGGTTATGTTTCAACTGCCGTGGTGCAGAGCCCATTTTGCCAGGATGAGTTAGAGCTAGGCAGGAGAAATAGGGCTCTAAGCTTCTACACTGGTTTCTTTCAAGCTTTTTACACTGTTCTGAAAATATATTGCGTAATTTAGGAGACTGATGTGCCGAACTGAGCATAGGGCTTTCAGTTACCAATATAAAAATGATTCCCTAAGAACATACATTCATTCTGCTTCCTTCAACTGTTCCAGCAAGGGGTCCCACTGCTCACAGTGTGATTCGACTTTGCTTCCTTTGACCGCAGAGGATCCCAGTGAAGAGGAACATTAGGAGGAACAACTGAAGAGGTCTGCATTAGGCCTAGCAGACTGACTGCTGGATGGAATGAGACGCAAGCCTCTCATACTTGGGTATTGGCTTCCTTGAAACTTACGATTTGCAAACTGTATAGAAACCTCTCCATTTGAGAGGGGTCTGTTTTTGCAGGAGAGGAGGGGAGCAGCTAAGGCAGTGCTGTCCACTGTGTGTCTGTGGCAGCTTGGCCCTGTAGCAGAGTCTGTTCCCTGTGATGGGTCACAGTATGGGACGGTGACTCTTGTCCCTGAAGCAACACGATTCCAGCTAGCGTTAGGAGTTCAGAAGAGTCTCTCTATCAGAGAGTGACAGAAGTTCAGTGTTAGTGTCAAGCACTGGGCCTGTTTGATGGCAATATGAAGCTCCTGGGTCATAGTTAAAACATCTCACACTGTGTCACCACAGCATAGGCAGTTTCCATCATCAGTAATGTGTCTTCTGGAGGTAGTCAAGGATGCAGCCGTACCTCCTCGATTTTGACTCCTCAGAGATTCCCGTCACGCCCAGCACGTTCGCAGCTCCAGACCACACAGCTATCGTAAAGTTCCAGTTCCTCTTACCGATCCCGACGCAGACAGAGGCGGGGGCGGAGGCCAGGGCGCCCCAGGGAGGCGGGCAGCGGGGCGGTGCAGCCGGCCCAGCCTGCCCTGCCTGGCCCTGCCGCCGCCTCTGCTCAGCCGGCCCGGCCGCACGGAGCGGTAGGAGGGGGCCGGGGCGCCGCGGGAAGGCGGTGAGGGGAGAGGGGGCCGGGTGGCGCTCCGGGGGCAGCTCTCGGTGCCGGGCGGGGGTCGGGCTCCGGGCAGCCCTTCCCCGGGGCCGGGAGCAGGACCAGGACGAGGCGCTCCAGGGCACCCCGAGGCGAAGGCCCGGGTGTAGCAGAGCCTCCTGCTCGCCCAGAGAGGCCTCACCCCGGGGCCGGGGGGACCCCAGGGCCGGAGACCTGCTGGGCCCAGGCAGGACTGCCTGGGGAGGACCGTCAGGCTCTGCCAGGAGCCCAGGCCCTCAGGATAGGGCAGATCCACGGTCACACCGCGGAAAGTCAGCCCACAATTGTTTGTTAGGATCTGGCCCGGCAAGGGCAGCTGGCATCAGACACAGCTCCGTGATCAGCAGGCAGTGCCACGGTTCCCGAGGCAAGGGGGTTGCTGATGGAGACCAGGACTCCTGCAGCACTGCCGTGGCTGGTCCTGGGCCGAGCTTAAACACACTCATGGGGAGCCCCAGGCTCAGCTGACTGGGACCATCAGGGCTCTGACAGCAGCCTACCCCCTCTGTCCTCACTCCTTAGAGAGGTATGGGCTCAGGAGGGACTTGCTGTAGAGTGACTTAATTGCTGTAGAGTCTCAGAGGGCTATTTAAGGCAGCAGATATGCAAGACAAGTCACTTGGAAGGGGATATGACTTGAGAGAGTTGGAAATAGGGATAGTCAGGTTGCCCGTGGCTTGTGGGTAAAAGGGAAAAGTTTAAGCCACCACTGGAGGGTTGCCAAAGGCTGGGTTCACTCAGGAGCTGGCGATTGAGCAAGGGTCAGTGATTGCCAGGTAGATCTGATGGTTTGAGGTCGAGTAAGTGCCTGGCAGGTTGTGGACCCATACCCCATGCAAAGGTCCCTGGCCCTGAGGGGTGCACAGGCAGGTGGCAGCAGTGACCTGCTGTGCAGCATGGAGCCAGCTGCTCTGACAAATGTGCCAACCGGCGGTGCAAAACAGAAGCACCAAGGTAAAAGAGGGCAAGGTGGTAACAGTCTAATGCTGGAGGCAGCATCCTTATTCCCCAAACTGTCTTTTTGGTCCAGGATAAAAAGCCTGGCTGACTGCAGCTAGCTGGGGGAATTCTGCATGGTTCCCTCTTGCCAGCTCTTCTGTGCCTTCTAGTCGGGTTGCAGCTGCTGCAGTGGCAGAGAGAAGGCTTTCTCCTCCTGCGTAGGGAAAGCTTATTTCTTCCTAGGAGCATAGCTAGTACGTGCTGGGAGGAGGATTCCCCAAACAGGCAGTCAGGAATGGCAGCTTGGGATGTTGAATAGGGAGCTATAAATCAGCAAGCTGCTAATTAAGACCACAGGAGACTGGTGAGTTACTAAAGACCTGTATTACTCTTTTCAGAGCTCTAGACCATTAACAAGACCCCTGGGACCTACTCCAAGTACGTGACTCTCCAAGGACATTACTGTTTTGGGCATGTTCTCAGAGTTGAAGTTCCCTGTGCCCTGGGGACATGTGGCAGCCAAAGCCTGGGGACACTCGGAGGGACACCCTGTGCTGTGTTTGCATGGCTGGTTGGACAATGCCAACACCTTTGACAAGCTCATTCCACTGCTCCCCAGAGGTAGGTCTGGCTCATCAGGATGGCTAGTGTTGTGTGGCCAGGCTGCATATTATTGCTCATACTCTTTCCCTTTCAGGTTGTTATTATGTTGCAATGGATTTTTCTGGCCATGGTTTGTCATCCCACCGACCTGCAGGCTGCCCCTACCATTTCCTGGATTATGTGACCGATGTGCGCCGGGTGGCAGCAGGTGGGCAGCTGAAGGAACCCTCGAGCGGGTGCTTGTGTAGGGGGTGCTGTACTGGTCATGCTTTTTCCAACAAGCAAGCAGCATTTTCTGCCAGGAGAGGAATCAGTTCCCCCTGCTTCTCAGTTTGATGTTAGCCAGTACTTTGTGACTGAATAAGCATCCCTCTTTCTCTCTGTTTTGGGAGAGGAAGAAACTGTAAGCCCTGTGTGTTTCTGTAGTGTTTCTATACTAAAAAAACAGTAGTGGTGAAGTGCTGGACTCAACTAAATAGTTTTTCCAGACAGACTATTTGTAAGCAGTCAGTGACCCCTAACCAGTGTTAGGTGTAAGTTGGAAACTTCTGATTCTCCCTGAAATCTGAAGTCAAAATATCTTGTACTCCTACTAACTCCTGATGTAACTGTCCATCTGTACACTTGGCATGTGTGATTTTACATCCCCATTCAGTACACAAAAGAGCCTCTAGAAGCTCTCAGATGTTCCAGAGGATAAACCCCATCTTTCAGTGAGGTATATTTCAGATGGGCAGCACTAATAAAGCTGTATTTTCCTATAAGCCTCCCAGAGTGCCCTAAAAATGGACTGAAGAGCCCGATGTGCTAAATGGTGCAGAAGGCTTTCACTTGGAATCATACTTCCCTCAATGCAGCAGACTTGGCTTTGTGTCCTCACATGTCTTGCAGAATGCCCTGCAGCAGGATGCTCTGTCAAGGTTTTTCTCTTCCACCAGATGCTACCCAGTCAGGCTCCTCTGCTTCTTGCCAGTCTCATGTCTGGCAGTGAATGGGACTTTGTTGGAGTTTGTTTGACTCACAGAGAGAGCTTGAGAGCTGCATGACTTAACTACCTCGGAAATGAGGTGGTAAATGCTCTTTTTCTTCATAACTGCCCTGCTTAACTGCTTAGTTTCTGGATTAAGAAGCAAATGTGGCAGTGTGAAAGCCCTCCTGGGAGAAAGGGCCCATGTCAGTGGAAGCAGCAAGATGTTGCTGCTCTGGTTTCTAATGCAGCACTGTTTTTCTCTGTTGCCATTTAGCCTTACAGTGGAGACGGTTCACCCTAATGGGTCACAGTATGGGTAAGTGGCTCTAGTCCTTGTAAACTGTGAGATTAAGGGAAAACAGTAGATAATTAACTTCCAAGACATGCTGCTAGGAGCTGGGTTGGAATATTTATTATATTATGCCAAGTACGAGGTTCCTGCTTGAGTGATTCAAAAATCTGTGCCCGTGTTTGAAATGCCTGTTTTCAAGACCCTGTAGTACAGATAGTGTTAACTCTTGCTTTGAGCATTTCTCCCACTCAAGGAGGGAACAGTGATTGGCAAAAAGGGGTGGTCTACACAAGAGAATTCACAGCAGGCCTTCCTGCCTGGTCCCCACAAAGCTTGGAAACACACAGCCCATTTGGTGGGTTATAAAGCTGGCTGAGGGGAACTGGACTCCAGGATCCATCCCTTCAAGCTTGGAGTATGATTTGATTTCCCCCCAGTTTGGAGTTTGCTTCCCAGGGCTGCTCTGTTCACTGCTAACAGGACCTGCACACCAAGGCATTTTAAACAGTAACTCCTCCTTGACCTTTGCTGCCTGAGGGAGGTGGGAATGGTACAAGATGGGGAATATGGCAGGTCAACAACCCTGGTCTCTGCCTGCATGCTGCAGGCTGGGAGAGCTCCCCTCTGTACTGGGGTTTTGTCCCATGGTACAATGCATATTTTTATTTCTGAGGCAGATTCTGCTGTGGGGAAGGTGAATTTCTGTTACCAGGGGCTGTTCTGTGCATTACTGAGCACCCTTTTCTCCTTTGCAGGTGGGGCTGTGGCAGGAATGGTAAGTAAAGCATAATTTCTTTGTGGGGTTGTGATTTCTACAGCTGCAACAACAAATGGGAGGGGGATGAAGGGACTGACCTGGATCTCAAGGGAGGAGAGGCCCTTCCCTGACCTCTCTCCCATGCAGCAGGATAAAGACATCACTCAGTGCTCAGTTTTTCATTCTCTCATTATTTCATCTCTCCTTAGTTCTGTTTCCTTTACCCTGAGATGGTGGACAAGCTGATCCTGCTGGAAAGTCTTGGCTTTCTTCTAGCTCCAGAGGTTAGATCTCATGTGTCCTTCCCTTCACTTTTTTAAAATACAAAAATAGATGGGTTTTTTCCTTTCCCTCACTTGTTCAGAGAAAGCACTGATGCGACCACTTCCTGGCAGGTCACACAAGTCCCAGGGCTCTTCCTTTTGGCAGGCACTGATCTGGTCCTTGTAGCAGAGACTGAAGTCCATCCTTAGGGTGGCCCTTAGGGCACACTTGGTAGAACTCCACATCCTGAAGTTCTTTAGCACTGAAATTTGCTTGTCTGTGCCAAGACCTTGTACAAAGGAAACTGGAACCTCTGTCCAGGCAACCGCCAGCTGAGGTTATCTTTTTGCCAACAGCTTGTTGGGTGACCTGGGTACCAGACTGGTGTATTTCTTTTTACTGTTCCTGGCAGTTCATAAAGCTACATTCCCAATTTTCCATCATTGCTACCAGATGCTGGAGCTTTCGCTGGCAGTAGTGGGACAGAAGCCCTAGGTCAGTGAGACAAAAAATACCAAACTTTGGAGAGTTGTCCTTAACTCAGAAGTGAGGTGGGAAGGGTTAGAAAAGATGGCAAGGATAAAAACTAAGTTCATTACAGCAGTATTGATGTTCCCTTTCTCCCAGAAATGGGCATTTTTAATAACATACCCATAACTGGTACCAGTTCTGAGGGATGTTGAAGGGTGAAACTCGCTCTTCCACTCTCCAGTAAGGGGTAAAATCATTCAGAAGAAATCTGCCCTACCTCTGTGTGTTTCAGGACACTGAGGCATGGCTGAAATCAAAACGGAGGGTGATTGACAGACTACTGAGTCTGGAGGCAAAGCAGCAAACTCCCAAAGCACGGAGCCCCGAAGCAGCATTGCAGAGGTGGGTTGCCATCCACCCTCTTCATTTACTGCCTGCCCTCACCTTGACAGAGTTACAGCTGCACAAATGAGAAAGGAAAACTGTCCCTGCATTTCATCTTTCAAGTCCTCTTCTGGAATCTCAGCAAGACCTTTTGCTTCTGCTGTTTCTTCCTGCTCCTTTCTGAAGCAGCCTGAGAGCTCACTGTCACCTTGTCATGCCAATTTGCTTCACTTCCTCCCATTTTCCAGCATCACAATCTCACTGTCATGTCTCCCTCAGGCTTTTAGAAGCAAACAGCCATCTGACAGCAGAGGGTGGGGCAATCCTACTGCAGCGAGGAGCAACTGAGACACCCGCTGGTAAGGGGCTGTGTGGTGCTGGGTGTGGGAAGGGACTGGTGCCAACAGCCATTGTCTTCTGCAGGGTACAGGGTGCCCTAACTACAGATTTACACAGCCTGAATGGGATCAATTAAGTCTGGAGGCAAACTTCTCCATTCCCAGCAACTGGGTTTGGTGCTCAAATCCTAGAACATCTAAAGAAAATAAATTTAAAAAATGAGAAATCTGAATTAATCATATTCCTCCCATCTCAAAGTCTTGGGCAGACCCTAGGAGTAAGTTAAAACATAACAACTCCTGCTCCTATGAAACATGATAACCTTCTGTTTTTTCTTTCCAGGGCTGGTGTATAACAGAGACATGAGAGCTCGTACAGTAAGCATTGCTCTTCTGATGTGCCCCCTGCTACTTTGGAGCCCTGAGCTTACAGAACACTCAGATAGATGCCTGTTCACTGAGCTAGGCCCTGCCTCCACCCAGCCATTTACTTTCTGCTTCCCTAATTCCCACATGTCCTTTAAATGCTGCTTTTAAGAGCCTGCACTTGATCATTGATTCAGCTTACAGAGTCACTGGAAAATGTTAGTTTGTTTTTAAGAAGTTCCTTTGCCCCAGGGCCTCCTGGCCACATTTTCCTGCTGTTATAACTCTTCAGGCAGCAGATGGATGGATGCTTTCTGTCAGCTTCTTTTTCATGTGACCTGAATAAGAAGGGGAGTAGAGCAAAGTCCTTAGGTTTGGTATTTTGATAGTTTTGTGCCACTTTTGAGCAAAAAGGGCCTACTCTACCTGTCCTACTGCCAGGATATGGAAGCCAGGGTAATGTACTGTCTCCTTTTTAGTAAAATGATTTTTAAAGCTTTTCTCTATGAGATCATTCCCATATGTACTGCAGCCCAGCAGGCAATGTTGTTGGCAGCCCTGAAACACAGCTGGACAGAAGGAGCTTTTGCAGAGCCAGCTACTCCTGTGTGCAGCCTGGACGCTTGTCATGTCCCAGGATAGAAGCTTTAGGGCCACAGTTACTTCTACTTTCAGAGCCACTTGTTCAGGAGGGCCTGGGGACACCCTGTGCCCCCAGCTGCTGTCCCTGACCTGTGATACTTTTCCTCTCTGCATCTGCAGCAGAGTCGAGAGTTCTTCACAGTGGAGCAGTGTGTGAAGCTCTTGCAGAAGATCCAGGACCGTGTTCTCATCATTATGTGAGTGAGGCACAAACTATACCAACCCTTGCAGTGGAAGGAATGAAGGCTAGGAAGGAGTCCTCCACTACCCCTTCCTCTACACCAGTCATCCGACTTTTGGCCAGCTGGTGTAACACTACAGCTTCACGTGTGAGAAGTATTTCCCAGTTCCCCACCACTGCCCTGGGTTGGACAGACCCCTGGAGAAGGCAGAGAGCAACTGGAACATCCTCCCAGCCTGGCACTCTACTTTCAGGCTGGGATCCCTTGGTGCAAGGCTGACTGAGGAAATGTTAGTCCTGCCCCATCTTCCCCATGCTCTTGGCTTCACAATCCCACCTCACAACTTTCCATTCCTTGGCACCACAGCAAGGGGTGACTCTCCACAGCACACCTAACTTGCTGTCCTCCTGACCTGACTCTACCCCAGTCAGCAACCCAGCCTGCCCCCTTCTCCAGGCCCCAAAACCTCTTGCCTGAGCAAACAGGTAAAACGCAGCAAGTCTCCATCTCCTCCATCTCCTCCAGCTGCTCCTGAAGCCCCTGGTCTGACTGAGCTCCTGGCATGCTCTCTCCTATGGCACCTGGGACAAGCAGCTCTGGGGACATGGCCAGTGGCTTGCAGAGAGTCCCACAAGCTGTATGGTGCACAGCTTGTCCTGCAAGTTGTCCTCAGCCTTTTCCCATCTCCTCCGAGAGCAAGATGTGCAGGGCTCTGGCTGCCTTGGCTGGTGGGGTGCTGTTATCTAGATTATCTAGAAAACAAGAGGAAGTGCTAGCAGTTGAGAAAAGAGGTGCAGTTTTGGCTTCTCTGATCTGTTTTAGTATCGTAAGAGGTTCAGGTTATTCCTGCTTGTCCCGATATTTAACATTGTCATGAGGTCAAGTCCTCTGGGCCATAGAAATGCCTTTGTGCCTGGGATGCCCCCTTGTCCCACCACCAGTAGGAGACAGCATGATCTTAGCTTTGCAGATCTAATGCTGACTTCTCCAGGGCAACTGCCCTGGTACCTCCCTCTGTGAGCAGGGCACAACCTGGTTAAATCAGCAGGAAGGAGAGGCAGAAGGGACTGAGGGGAGATGTGGAAACTCTATGGAAGGAAAAAGTTAAAAGTAGAAGGGGGGCAGGGAATTATATTCTCAGACCAGTTACAGAGCCAGCCCTGGGAGGACAATATTTAGCCAGTCTCCACTAGTTTGATAGAAAATAGCTGCTTAGCCAAGCTGTGTGGTGCCCTCTGACTACCACGGATGACCCTGTCACCTGCTGTTTATGAGCAGCCTGGAAAGAACAGTTGGGTCTGTCACCCTACTGTCTTGGGGACACTGCTTCTGCCCAGGACAGCCACAAAGATAAATGCAGGCACACTGGGTACTGTACGGAGCCTCATTTGTTTTTCAGATCACAAGATGGACTCTTGGTACCGCACAACCTACCCAGCAGAAACCACTTTGTAAAAGCCCTGCAGGAGGCCTTGGAGTCTACCCTCAAAGAGGTGAGAGCAAATTTCATTCTTGCATCTCGATTTGCCACCAACCTGGGAGCAGCAGCTGGGAAGCAGCTGACTTAGGTGGACACTCTCCCAACAGGTGATTTGTCCTGAACAGTACAGCCCTCACATGGTGGGTGTGTATGGGGGGGAGGTGTGTGGGGGGGTGTGGAGTGGGGAGAGGAAGACAACTTTGTCCCTGCTGCCGAAGTCCCAGGTTAGTACTGCCCTCTGGACTCAGCTCTTCCCTGGTCCTCCCATCTCTGTCCTGCCTCACTTGCCCTGTCACTTCCCATGAGTGTCACACAGCAAGCAGTGTTTGCCTGAGGGAACACTTTCCTGGTCCACATCTTCTTGTGTCCTTTCCCTCCAGCACATCCAGCTAGCAGAAGTGCCTGGGAGTCATTTTGTGCACCTGAACGAGCCCGAGGTAGTATCTGGGATCATCAGCAACTTCCTGACAGCACAGAACACCAGGGCCAGACTCTAGGAAGCCCTCAAAGCTGCAGCAGTCCAGGAGAACTGGGAGCTAACAAGCAAGCTCCAGAATTGCCACCATTCCTACCTCGCATCCAACATCAGATCATGATAATCTTTACTATGCTTAGCTCACTGCAGGGTGGAAGCAGATCTGCCAGGAATTCTCTGAAGGAGAGCTGAGCAAAGTATCTCATTTGCCAAAGGGAGAAGGAAAGAATCCTTGCTCTACTTCCAGCTCTGTGAATACAGGGATAGAGGCCCAGAGTGGCCTTCCCCCTGGCTTACTCCAAACTTACACCCTGAAATGGAGCAGAACACAGGCAGAGGCATCCTCTGTGACAGCAGCACCACCACCAGGTTTGGCACTGCAAGAGAGATGGCTCATCTTGCCTCCTCCCTGAGGAGATGCAGACAGGCTGCTCCCAGGATTTAACCTGCTGAAAAACATGGAAAGTGTTCTCCTTCTCTGCCTCCTTCCATAGATGCCCGAGCTCAGAAGGCCTCAGTGTCTGTTCCACTGTGAGAGCTACTGTTTTAAGAATCAGCTTAAATAAGAGCTTACCTGTGCAGAGAAGGCCATTTTAATGAACGTTAGAGCATGTCCCTAATCCTCTAGCTGAAGCAGCTGGGAGAACTACAAATTATGGAAAAGTTGGCAGAGATGATTTCTGTCCTGAATAAAGATTCTAATGTTAAGTCTGTCTTCCTCACTCTATAGGAGAACAAACCTCCTTTCTCTTTCAGGACACTCACCCAAGCAGCTAAAATGCATCTTGGGAGGCAGCAATTTCTTAACACACTGTCTGCCTTAGGTAGGCCATATTTAGGATCTGCCTCCAAGTTAAATTGATGCAAAAAACCCACTGAAGCAGGCAGGCTTGTCATCTCTGCAAACAAGGCAAGATGTATTTGCAGTCGGTTTTTAGGAGAGGGTATCTCAGCTCTCTGGAATTAACCACCACTTCCACCCTACATTCATAGTCACATCTCTAGCGAGGCTGCAGGTAGTAAAATAAACACGTAAAAGCCTGGAGCTGGGTGGGTTACTTTGATCACACACCTACCACTATGTCCAAAGCTGCACAAATGCTATAGGAGCAAAAGAACTGCCCTACACTTAAACATGTCTACTGCCATCCTTACCTGCCTTCTGTGGGCTGGGGACAGGTTAAGTGGAAACAGGGCATGGAGAGTCTGGTTTCTCCTTCCAAACCAGACTGCTCAAAGCGGCATTTGTTCTTGCAGCAGTGCTGGGTATCAGGAATTTTCCATGGCCTAGACACGGCTGCAGAGCTCCATGCACAGCTGGATGACTGGGTACGACAACACGTGGCCAGGGAGGGAATGACCAAGAGATGGGGTAGGGCTCTGTACCAAACCACTGATCTTTCCTTGTGACGACAGGTCACAGAGAGGTTTTTCCTAAAGTCACTTCCTTCCTTGTTCCTTCAATAACATGTGCAAATGAGCACCAGGCTACAAGCCATGATTTTTACCACCACCCCAGCACACAAGCAGCTGTTTCCCACAGGAGACCAAGGAGGGGGTGAGAGAAGCATTCCCATGTTCTGAAAACAGTAGCAGCAGTTTATTTACAGTTCTTCAGCCATTCCTTGCCCCTGCAGAGGCTGTGCTAGGTCAATCCCACTTCTCACCAAGTGTTAGGAGGTGTGTTTTTGGGTAGAAGGGAGATACAGGTTGTCACAGGATGTGCCTCAGCCCCTTGACCTGAGCACCCTGAGAAGTGGTGCCATGGGGCTGAACGACAGAAGAGCAAGAGGATACTGGTGCAAGTAAAGGGAACTATCCTCCAGCAGCAGTTGCTGGGATCTCCCATTTCAGACCCAAGAGTAGAGGCAACCCAAAGCTGCCTCAATTCCTCAAAATCCTTTGGCAAATGGAGTCAGTAGGCATCTCTCCTACCCTCTCCAGCACAGGCACCTCAGGAACAGCTCAGCACAACCTAGTATGGCCGAAACTTGCGCTGGGCTCGCATCAGTGCGATCCTCTGCTTGTCCTCCTCAAATTTCTTCCTCAACTGGGCAATGTCTAAAACATAGAGAAAAAACAGGTCACATGAGCAGCAGATCTCCCTCTCCTGGGAGCTTCACTTCCACACACTGGAGTGGGCTCAGTCCCAACAGCCACAAACGCACACTTCCCAGAGCGGGTCCTTTTACAACTTGGCTGAGGGCCAAGCTGGGGCTCCAGCCGTTCATCTCTGGCGGTGCTGCAGCTCCCTCTTGGGGAAGAACCGGCTAGTTTCCCCTTCAAGCTCTGCCTTTGTGCAGCCTGAATAAGCACCCCTTGGAAAACCCCAACCTACACACCCTCCCACTCTACAATTCCAGCAGCCCTAGCTAGGACAGGTGGTGGCAAGAGGCCATTCAGGTTCAGCCAACCAGTTTCTACTGGCAGGTGGACGCAGCCTTTCCTGAAGGCAGAAGGATGTTCTTTGGGCCACAGTGTGAGAAACAAGAGACACAGGCAGGGCTAGGAGGAGACTTGCACACTCACGCTCTCTCTTGGTCTCGCGATGCTGCCAGGCATAGAAGTTGAGCAGCTCTTTGCGGGCCCTTTTCTGTTTCTCCTTCTCCAACAGGCGCAGGTTGGCAGCCTCTGTCCGGGGCAGGCCAGGCTTCCGGCCCTTCCGGGTCACCTTCACCCAGCCCTCCTCATCTGGAACACCCTCCTCCTTGGCTGCTTTGGCTTCTTCCTGTAAGGACAGGAGGGTGAGGCAGCCCAGTGCAGATGCACAGCCTAATGTACAGCTCCCCCACAGCCCCCCCCTTAAACAAAGGCAAAGTTACAGCTCCTGCTTCCACACAAGATTTAAAGGAAGGCATGGGATCAGGGCTGCAGGCATTTAACTCTCAGTCACAACACTGCATGTCAGTCATAAACCAATTTATTTGTGGATATCTATTGTAAGCCCTAGAGAAAGGGTCAGGTGTTGCAGACCAAACCTGGGTCTGACTGCCCACCAGCAACTGGGAGTAAAAAGCCTCTGCCAAAGAGAGGGACTCTCAGCCCTCTCCACTACAGCCAGAGCACTGAGAAATCTCTCTTCTTTCCCTCTGCCCTGAGAAAACTGCTGAGCTGGGTTCCCTCCCTAACCTGGCCTCACCTCTGCCATCTTTTTATCATAGTCTTGCATGTAGGCATCCACCTCAGCCTTCAGCTCCTTCGGATCCACGATGGAGGCCTCATAGCTGGCGATCCACTCTGAGACAGAGAGGGCACAAGTCAGCAGTAGCTGCTGCTAGAAGCAGGCTACTGTGGGGCAGCTCTAGAGTGAACTGTAGAGTAGGGGAAGGACACACTGTTCCCATTTGTGTTCAGCTTCCCCCCTGCCACAGCTCAAACCAACTTGGCTGTGAGTACAACTAACACGCGATGGGAAGAGTTTGCAACTTGCTCAGGCAGAAGAGGGCTAGTGTTAAGCCCAAGAGGCACAATATTCAGGGCTGTGCTTCTGTCAAGGGGGTTATATATGAAGTGCTATCAACTTGACAGACATCTGGTGCCTGTTGCATGCATCTGGACTCCATTTTGAGGAAAAGATGCAGACAGTATCTCTGAAACTATGCAATACTGAAAAAATGTCAGGAAAAAGGACCCTTTCAAGTGTCCCCACTCTCCCATAGGGTCACTGGACCAGACTTCAACACTTGGTTCAAAAAGATTGCTTCAAAAAGATTATTCGTCCTGTGAATAATAAAAGCACATGAAACACTGAACACCCCCCAGCTTAGAACAAAATGGGACCTGCAGGGCAGAATTCAGCAAACACTGAGTATAGTTCTTCCCTGGCATTAGTCCATAGAAAGATAGCTAGAGCTGACATACTGCTAATGCCGGTTTTCACAGGGTGGCTCTCTGTTGATATTAGCAAAGGACCTTCCTGTGATAGAGCCTTGGCTGCCTGGACAGCTGCTGGTTTCCTGAACACCACGTATGCTACCTGAAATCCCTAAAAGAAAAAAAAAAACACCCAGGTGAGTCAGGTTTGTCAGAGAAATTGGTAACGGAGCAAGGAATTGCAGTACAAATAACTTTAAAAAAATAAAATAAAAATCAAACCACAAGTGGTAGTAGGATAGCAAAAAAAAAAAAGACAGTGTAAACCTAAGTAAGTAATCAGGCCACCCAATGCCCCATATGGTTTCCTGTGCCTCATTCTGAAGAGAACCATTCAGTATCTGCCATCTTTTCCCATTAAAGCATCAGCATTCCTCTCTCCCCCACCCAAGCTTTACCTTTAGAGTTTTGTGGTTGAAGAATTTAGACCTCAGTTTATCTTTTTTCTCTCCTGGCCCTGGCTTGTCACAGATGTCCACAGACTGCACATGCCCACAGCGAGAGAACAGCCTCGACAGAGAGTCCTTAACACGGAGAGTAAACACGCGGTACAGCAAAGCAGGAGTGATGCCTCCCTCGAGCAGCCTGCAGAGCTCTCGGGGAGCCTGCCTGGCCCGAGCCCGGCCCTCCGCCCGCAGCAGCCCCCAGGCACGCCGGCTCCCGGCCCCCAAGGCCCTGCCCTCGGCCCCCAAGGCCCTGCCCTCGGCCCCCAAGGCCCTGCCCTCGGCCCCCACCGCCCCCACTCACCGGGCCGCAGTACGGGGGCACGTTGAGGACGAAGAGCGTGCGGCGAGGCGGGTGCGCGGCGTCGGCCCCTTCCCGCACCTGGTGCTCCTTCACCAGCAGGCAGTGGGGCGAGCGCTGCCGCTCCGCGAACTTCACCGCCAGAGCTGCGAAGGAGACGCACCGCTGGGAGACGCCGCTGCCGCCCCGCTCCCGGTGCCCCGCGCCGCCCCTCACCCGCGAATCCCGCCAGCCCCGCTCCCGGTGCCCCGCGCCGCCCCTCACCCGCGAATCNGCCGGAAGCTGTAGTTCCCCGGGCGCGGCGCGGCCCTCATAATGGCGGGTGGACTCGCCGCAGCCCCGGGGGTTGAGTTCATGTTTTTGTAAAAACAGCGTAAAACTCAGGCACTGTCCTTAATCCGAGAGAGGCAAATAAATCTTAAAGAGATGTAGAAACATTCAAAGGCTATTGTTTTTAAAGACTCTTGTTAATTAAAAAAACCCTCCAAAAACCTTTACAGACGAACTTGTAATGGAAGACAGAACCATTTCAAAAATACTGAAAGCAAGACTNCCGCCCCTCACCCGCGAATCCCGCCAGCCCCGCTCCCGGTGCCCCGCGCCGCCCCTCACCCGCGAATCCCGCCAGCCCCGCTCCCGGTGCCCCGCGCCGCCCCTCACCCGCGAATCCCGCCAGCCCCGCTCCCGGTGCCCCGCGCCGCCCCTCACCCGCGAATCCCGCCAGCCCCGCTCCCGGTGCCCCGCGCCGCCCCTCACCCGCGAATCCCGCCAGCCCCGCTCCCGGTGCCCCGCGCCGCCCCTCACCCGCGAATCCCGCCAGCCCCGCTCCCGGTGCCCCGCGCCGCCCCTCACCCGCGAATCCCGCCAGCCCCGCTCCCGGTGCCCCGCGCCGCCCCTCACCCGCGAATCCCGCCAGCCCCGCTCCCGGTGCCCCGCGCCGCCCCTCACCCGCGAATCCCGCCAGCCCCGCTCCCGGTGCCCCGCGCCGCCCCTCACCCGCGAATCCCGCCAGCCCCGCTCCCGGTGCCCCGCGCCGCCCCTCACCCGCGAATCCCGCCAGCCCCGCTCCCGGTGCCCCGCGCCGCCCCTCACCCGCGAATCCCGCCAGCCCCGCTCCCGGTGCCCCGCGCCGCCCCTCACCCGCGAATCCCGCCAGCCCCGCTCCCGGTGCCCCGCGCCGCCCCTCACCCGCGAATCCCGCCAGCCCCGCTCCCGGTGCCCCGCGCCGCCCCTCACCCGCGAATCCCGCCAGCCCCGCTCCCGGTGCCCCGCGCCGCCCCTCACCCGCGTATCCCGCCGGTGCCACTCTCGCCGCACACCCCGTGGCGGCCGCCATCTTCTCTGCGCGCGGCGGCGCGGGGGCCGCCGGAAGCTGTAGTTCCCCGGGCGC
>VYXF01001797.1:289598-305635 GCA_013397295.1 Polioptila caerulea | reverse complement strand
AAGCAAGACTAATGTAGGAGGTGACAAAATATGACATGATAGTGTTGATGACATGGAGAGTTGATCCGACCAAATATCAAATTAGTGAACATTATCAGAAGGTACATGCAAAAGTTAGGAAAATATACCAAACTTGTACATTGTGGCGTCACTTCAGAAGTCCTCTTTCAGGACTCTTGGTACTCTTTAATTTCAGTTTTTGAAATTAAAGAAAGAACCCCAAAACAACCAAAAGAAACACTGTTACAAATTACCTACCAACTGTCCGGGCCAGTCATGTAATTTAATGTCTAAATTAATGCACATTAATTCAGAGTGCAGGCAATTAGAATTTCATATGCAAGTTCATAATTTCTATCAGCCCAGAAGGAAAACAAAAGAAAACAAACAAACAAAAACCCGACAAAAATATAACCATGTTGCATGAGGATAAATGTAGGCAGAGGATGATAGGCTCGAAATCATGATTAGCATGACAACTGCAGGATGCCTAGGAGAAATTGGAGAGCCAAGGTGAACTACCTGAAAAGGACTAGGAATAACCTGATAAGAACCGGGAATAAACAATTACTCTTGTTTCAGTGCCCAACAGAAGAAGCCATGCAAGGGTGCATTAAAGGGCTGACCAAGACCAGAAAACCAATGTACACGAAGACACTACTTTAAGACAAGCCATGGAGTGGCGTTTGGACAACCACTTAATTCACCAATTTGTGAAAAATAAGAATATGCTGCCGTAGATCACAGAGCTATGGAACAGAGCAGACAGTAGCTCTTCCAAGGAACTATGTCAATGCCATTATAAACTCTCAGATAACCTAAACATAATGCAGACTTTAACAGTAAATTAAAACACATCTTGCCATTTGGCTTTCAAAAGGACATGTATCTATTAATTTAAAAAATCCTTGAGTCTCTCCATTCTTTCAGAAGAGGCAAGAAATGCCCTCACAATACATGTCTTCACACTGATACAGCATTCTGTCTGGCTGGTAATGAAAGTATCCCACTTCACCTAGAACAGGTACCCTGATTTCAGAGCTGGTTTTGCTATAAAATTACTTTTTAAATGACTAGGCTGTCAGTAACAAAGGCTGCTTTTTGTTTTTTTTTTTTTTTTACAAAGGCTGTAAAAAGAGAATTAGAATTACATGGACACAAATAGCTTCAATTTAGTAGCAAGAGTCAACTGCTAATTTCTGTGATCCAGATTAAAAGGTGGATGAGTAACAGTTCTCTCACCCATAAGCTCCTCTTGCTCTTCATCACATTACCAGTTTTGAAATTTATATGTTCACCTAGAAAGCACCATTGACTCAATATTGGAACACCATCACTTATCTTTAGTTGCTTCACAGTATCTAAAAAGGCTTAGAATCCACTCTCTGTATAACAAACGTTTATTCAGAAACAGGTAATACATTATTTTCTCCAACCCCTAATGTTTCCTCTCCCTCCTCCCCCCTTTTTTTTTTATTAAAACACAAGTATTTGGTGGGCAATCTAAAAAAGGAGAATAGCTGTCTTCGGTCCCCTCCCCTACAAACATCTGCTGTTCACATGAAGCACCCACCGATCATGGCGTCACTGGCCTTCAAACCAAAGAGAGTACTCCAGAAAAACAAGTCCTGGCAAGTCCCTATTATTTCCATGGCTAAAAGGGATACAGTGAGATAGAGGAATGGTCTGCACAAGCTAGATAGAAGAAAAGGTTCATACAGAACAAGAAAGCAAAAGAAACGTGGGGTTGTCCAAGAAATGGAATCTGGACTTTAAGGAGCTACTCAGCAGAGCTGAACAGAATGGATTAGGTTTGTCTCCCAGCTAACAGGATCAAGTTCAAATACCAGCCAAATTCTGGAAGTTGCTCTCAGCTTTCCTCTCTTCCAATACGATTCGAACGAACACAAACGACAGGAGCTACGGGGACTCTGAACATCCAAGGCGCCAATGCGGTACAAACAATGGGACGTACTGGAAGTGCCACCTAGTGGCCTGTCACACACACTCGCTGGCCCACGCCACGTCCTCGCTGCCCTGCACAGGATTGACTCTCTTCTCCCGTGTTCCTTCCACAGCACCGACTGCCCTCTGCTTCTAAACCTCTCCCTGAAGCCACACAATGCAGCAACCACCCTGCAAATCCAGGCACGCCCGCAGCATAACCGCACAGCAACCAAACAGCGCCCAAATACCATCTCTCAAAGAAACGAGTTCTCAGACACAATACTTTGTGTGTATTAGGATCTGAAAAGGGTCCCAAGTCCTTCCTTTGTACAGGAGACTGGCTGAGTTAAAAGACAAGAAAGAAACTCTTGCCCATGCATCAGCAGGAAGAGGCAATACAGTCTAGTGGAAGTCAAACAGCTGGGTTTCCTCTAGCTCTGAGCACAACTGGCTCTTAATTTTTCAGTCCAGAAAGAGAAGAGCAACTGAGCCTGGCCCTCCAGAGCAAATATATTCATTGTACAAATACCAGAAAAACCTTCTGGCACTACCAGAGTTGAAACACCCCCACCCATAGCACAATGGCTGGTGCACTTGTGCATACATCCTTTCTGCCTGATGTCTCCGTTGGCACACACTGCAGCAGCTCAGCTTTTCCCACTTCTTCTCAAGGTCCCAGCTGCAGAGCAGGAAGTGTCCAACAGCCAGAAGGAAGAGTTATACCACCAAATGCATACAAGTCCTTTCTGGATGGAACCCAACTTGCCCTTGTACCCAGCGCAGCAACTTCAGAAACAACGTGGTGCTCTTGTCTGTGGACAATCAAGGGGATGCACCTTTTAGTTAAAGGTCAGTCAGAAGAAAAGAGAAGGAGATCACCACTCCTTCCCTCGAAGTCTATGTGCACTTTTAATAGCCTCTGGGGGCTTTGGAGTAAAGGATGGAGTTACACAGTATATGCTCGGTAATACATTACTGGCAGAAGGGGGAGGTTACTCTCTTGGGAAAAAAAATAACGAAAGAAAACTCCAACTATGAAAACAGAAAGTACACACACAAGAGGAAACACTATCATACAGTAAGGTAGCGATCATAGAAAACAAAACTTTCAGAACAGGCAAATGCAAGTAACATCTGCACTCCTGCACTTTCCTCATCCCCCAACTTATATGAGTTTTCCAGTCCACTGCTTGCTCCCCCCTCTCAGAGTTTAATTTTGAATTCTGTGGGCTGCACAGAGGCAGAGACCCCTGAGGATTTGAAGAGTGCCTTCAAGATAGTTTCAGGGTCCACTTCAGCTGGGGGGTTTGAGGAGGCGCTTGCACTTGACCGGCGTGGTTCCCCTTCCTTCTTCACTGAAGGGGTATCACTCAATCGGCTGGAGGATCAAAAAAAAATTTTTTAAAAGGCAGTATTTACCCTTTCTTTATGATAAATAAATTTTAACACTGTGTCTGCATTTACTGTTATTAGGATTTCCCCCTTAACAATATCAGAGATAAAGGTTTTAAATATGCTTTTCTCACAAGGAAACATCCCCATCTCAGATTATTTTTGAGCCTCAGGGCTGAGAACACTATCTAGTCAAGCTACACTGGACTCCACTCATCATATTGTGCCACAGAAAGGGAGAGAAAGAAAATTCACAGGACAACAATTCTCAAAATAGAACCTGCAGAACTGTTTGGACCTTTTCCCAACTGAAGGACACTTACAGCAATATAGGCTGGTCTGAGGTGATGACATTCCCATTCATATGAAGATTGCATTTCATTGGTTGACCTAAATAAAAACAAAATACAAAATTGATTCTATCAGAATTGAGGTAAAGTAAGATCCTTGAAACATCACACAACAGTGCAATAGTTCGACATGCTGGGGAAACACGAGAAAGAACAGCTGATAAATCTTGCGTTGCAGAATCAGAGCAACAGAAGAGCCACTGAAACACTCAGTACCACATGAAGGATCATATTAATTAACAAGTTACACAGAAGTATGAAGCCCTTAGCAGGGACACAAGAGGATCTCCCATTCTTAGCTGTCTGCTCCTCATCTGACATCCATAACACGTCACTCATCTAAAGAAAGAAAAAGCACCTATTTCCAACTAAAAATTAATAGTTCAACAATATTTTCAGTTTAACATGGTTAAAAAATAAAATTTCATTATTCAAAGTTAATGGAGAAACTGATACTAATTGTTTTACAAGTCCAATTCAAAATATCTCTGAGTGCACCCTGAAACTATTACAAATACTAGTGTTACTTGTACTTTGCAAGCAGCTCTGTAAGCAGGTAAAGCCTTCCTAAAGACTTCCCAGCTCTTGGTACCAAATTAGAAACACAAGCAATTTCATTTGAAAGTCAGACCAGGAGATGCATCCGGACCCTACCTCCAGCTCTGAACCTTCCTTTTCTAGGAAAACGTGGGTGGGTTTTTTAATTGCATTTAAATAAACTGTGCATGTATTCAGCTAGTTACACAGCAAGTATTCTCTTAACTAGCTCTTGAATTGATTTTCTGGTTATTTCTCTCTTGCTAGCATATTAGCACCTGAGATGCTTTTAAACCTTCCACTCAGGTGGAAAAGTCATCCATGATGTATTTATCCTACATACAACTCTGGCATCAAACTTACCATCTAAGCACCTGTTGTTGTATTTCTTATATGCTGTGATAGCATCTTCTTTCTTCACAAATACTACCTCAGCCACTCCAGGGTGCACCAGCCGGGCTCGCTTCAGAGCGCCACACACACAGAATAACTCCTGAGGGCAGACAGTCAGTCATGACCATGGTCACATCAGAGGCACAGCATGAGAAGGGTTTACTTGCTTCATCACACCACCCATCCTGCTCACTAAATACCCAATAGCATCTGAACACCTGTCTTACTGTGTTTGTTATGGTGTAAGTACTTGGCACTAGTAATAGAGACTACAGAAGCAGGGAAGTTCAGGGCAAACACCCAGTAATGTTTTTCACACAGGAAGACCAGATTCATTCTCAACTCGGTGAAAACGGAAGCCCCTAGATATTTTGGATGGGGGCATAAGTTTGGGTAGAAGAATCATTTGGCATGAACTCTTCTTCTAAGTGATGTCAGGTAGCTCAAAATACTCCGTGGAATTTTGTCCCATGTTCTTAAGCACACACTTTCTAAAAAAAATGTAAACAAATCCCAAACAATCAGGAACCCTCAAAGTTTTTGCATGGACAGTAAACCCACATCACATCCCTCTTCACTGCATTCACCACAGATCAAGTGATTTATCAAAAGAGGGAGGGGAAGGAAAGGAAGTGTCACTCATGCATAGTCTGGCAGTAAGCAACACTCACAACAATATCTTCTTCTGTGACTCGAGGATGCAGATTATTCACGGTCATCTTTGTGCCTTCCAAAGGACTGAACGCCAGCTGCCAACACAAACAAATGCATCACGTGAAAAAGGTCAGAACTACAGCACAGCAGAGAAAGCAATAAAAAGTCACTAAGGGTATGTCTGGGAATGTCTGTACACACACGCAAAGGAGAGAGCTACAGCTAGTTATGGGAAATATCAATGTTTACTAAAGCCCATCTCATCTGACAGCAAAAAGGAGTCCCTTTTCCATGTTAGTTTATCTCTAAATCAACTTTCCACTCTTATTCCCAAGAATAACACTAACTTAATCTGCATACACAGTACTCCAGTCATACCCACACTTTTAATAGCCTCTGTTGTACTCTACACCAGCTAGCAAACCCCGAAATACAGCTCCAGCCTCTCAAGAGCATGCTGAACTCAACACACCTAGGAACACCTGGTGGGTTACCTGTACCCAACATCAGGCAGTTCAGCAAAGCAATTCCAGGCAGGCTGTCTACAAACTGTCTGGGAGGTCTCATGTGTACATGAGAATGTGTACATTTGGAAGAACTCTTTTCTCCTTGCTAGCTGGAGTGGACATACAACATACAATGTATCAAATACTGTTAGAACACTACTCCTAGGGACATGAAAGCCACCAAGGAGTGTCCAAATAACAACTGTCACCTCCGTAAAATATGGATTCCTCCAGGACCACGTGCAGGGAAAGAACGTTTAGATAGGTTTCAAATTCTTGGGAGATGGGACTGCAGTTATCAGAATAACCTTGATGATGCCCCAGAACTAATGGTGAAAGGCATTGCTCACATGTCCAATGAACAGCAAGTTTCAGATGTTTCAGAGACTTCTATAAAGAGCATATTCCCCTTTCCTGAGCTCACCTCAACAGGTGCTGGCTCTTTCGGAGGCACTTCCTTTGTCACTAAGGTCCGGGACATGTTTGTCAAGGCCTTTGTCCGGATAGAAGGGGAAGGTGCAGGTGGAGCTGTGTATGTATCATTCTGGACCACTTTAGTCAGGGGAACAGTCTTGGACAGAGAGAATTTATTGCTGCTCAGACCAGTCTACAGGAAGAAAAAAGAAAAGTATTTCAGAGCTGCAGCCTACAAAAGCCATCACTTTTCTTCAAGCACCACCACCAGAGTATTACTAGTATGCACTAAGAACTGAATGTCCTTCCCAGTGTCAAGACCACTACAGTGCTAGAGACTTTCAAAAGGTTCTGAGAAAAAAAAATGAGTCAAAGTTTCTGGGTATAAACATAAAAAGGTATGCTTATCCAGAAAGAGCACTTCCCTCATAAGCACTTTTTGGTTTCATACTTTTCTTAAATGAACTTTAACCATGTGATCTGAATTTGAAAAGCTCTTTTCATCTCAAGATTTTCAAGTACTTTACAAAGTGTTCACAAAGATTGCTCATTAAGACTGAGAAGCCCCAGAACAAAAAGCAGTAATTCCTCAGAATCACCAAGCTAGGACATACAAAGACATGGAAGGTACGTTGAAATATCTGAGTTTAAAGCCAGACTAAAACTTGTGCTTGGAAGTTGCTGTGAACACTGGAAAGAACACATTCAGTCCTGAAAAAACCCTCAAAAAACCCTAAAAAGATTATTTGAGAATCACAAATAACCAGAAGCTCTATTCTGAACACTCACATGAGGAAATAAATTCCTGAGGTAATCACTGTACTACTACAGTGCCTGCATGATGGTAAAACCATGTGAATTTGCTTTTCCAAAACCAGAGGATAACTTAGCCCAAACCTATGTGAAACTCCCATGTCTGAAACAGGGTTAACTTCAAAGACACATTAGGTTGGCAAGGGCCTTATCCAGCTAAGCACTGAATATTCAAGAATGACAACTGCACAGCCTCTCTGGGTCTCTGTGCCAGATGCTGATCAATACCATGAGAATTTCAGCAACTATGATTTCTTTTGCTGCAGCATATTTATTGGTTTGTCTTCTCCATGCTAACTCCAGAAATGGATCTGGGTTTTTCCTTTTCCAGGCCGTCCTATCCACTCTTTTTGCCTTTTCCAGGCAGTGAGAGTGGACTGATCTCATTACAGCCTTAGCCTGGAGACACTGCTCTCTCACCCTCTCCTCAGGCACAATATGGTGCAGCCCTCTGACCACCCTGTTTCCAGTCATGTCTTTCTTGTATCACAGAGCCCCAAGACAGGCACAGAATTCTGGATGATTCTCAAAATGTCAGACCAGAGTAATTATCTCCCTTGATTAATTACCTACAGTTGGCCTTTTTTGCTGGAAGGATGCACTACTCACTCATTCTTAGCAGATCACACAGTAGGACCCCCAGACTCCTTCCTACAAAGATGCTGCTGCTTTCTAGCCAGTCAGTTCTCAGTTTAAGCTGCCATCCCACGCCAAAAGGAGGACCTTACATTTGTCTGTACTGAAATTCCATCTTCTCCAGAGCAACAGTCCTCCCCAATAAGATGCCTACTAAGATTTTTGCACAGCAAGAGATTTCCTGCTTTGATGCTCAGCCTCCAGAAGCAGCAGAAATCTTCCCTTGCTGGTTTACTAAAACAGTAACAAGATAGGTTCAATGCACTTCCTCAACAAGAAAGTCAAGAGCCAGGAAACAGCAACCTGCCAGCAGGGCAGAAAGCACACATAATGGCTGCTAACAGCCCATAACACCAGCTACCCTAAAAGGACTGTTCCAAGAATAACAGTAGAAGCACTGGCACAAAGGAAGGGTGGGGTGAAGAGCAAATATTTGAGGAGAAAACATCATTTACAGACTCTAAAAGAACTGTCTGATAGACAGTCCTGTAAAGACACAGCCTCTATGTCCACGCAGTGTGAGCAGGCATGGTGGGGACTGTTCAGATAATCTCTTACCGAGTTGTGCAGGAAACTGTTTGTGGTGGTGATTTTCATCTGTTTGCTAGGAAGGGGAGAGACACTTTCATCATCATCTTCTGTGTCATACAGACCCTGAAGTGAAGAAGGTAATAGTTTACACGCAGGTAGATCTCACTGAGACATTTCAAAAATAGGTAGTTTTCTCCTGCCTTCAACCATCTTTAGCTAATGAGCACAATTATACTGGATTTTAGCTTCAGGTACACAAGTCCATGTCCGAACACCAGTATAAAAAATATCAGACTTCCTTCCCAAAAACACCACAGTAAAACTGTTCCCCTAGGTATACTGAAATCACATACAGACTCCTCTATTCCTGGACCTCACCAGAACTGTTGAAGCTACATTAAAGGAATAAAGCCTCAGTGTCTTACTTTTTAACACCCTCCTACCTTTACAGTTGAAGCATGTGCATCTGATTTTTAAATTAGTTTGGGGGTGTGTGGTGGGAGTTTTTTTGTTTGTTTGGGGCTTTTGTTGTTTTTTTTTTTATTAAACAAATGCCTGCTGAATACACCTAAACTGAACATTTCTTTTGAATAGCCTGCTTTCCTTAGCACATATCCATCTGGCCCTAGAAAACGCTGCACTAAGAGCTTCTCCAAACGAGTAATTAATTTTCCAGTTCAACATAAGACTTGCCTTAAAATACTGAGGTGAACTTCTACACAAGCATTTTTTTCATTGACTCTAAATAACATTAAGAAAAAGTCCAGACACATACAGCAGTGCCCAGAACATAAGAAATCACAACTGCAAACAGCTCCCAACTGATTCAGTAAAAAGGTAAAGAAAAATGGAGGGATTAGCAATGACAGCTTGCAAAATCAGTGGGTTGTCATAGTCAGCAAGATTCTGGTTTACAAACAGGGAAGTTGTTCCAGTCACAGAAACGCTATGAAGGAAAAAGAAACGGACAGAGAACAGAGGGGAATTGTGCAGAAAATAAAAGAGCTGGGAAAAACACTAGGCATCATGACAATGGACTGGAGTTTGAGACAAAGTGAAATGGATTCCACATTTACAGTGATGAGGTCAGAATAATGAAGACACTTCCTTAAACAACAGCATTTGGGATATGTGAGGGTAGCAGGCCAGCATAAAGGTAATAAACACAAATCATGTCACCTGACATAATATTGTGAATGTCAGTTTTCCAGTATTTCATGCAATACTTTATGTGTATACACACAAAACTTAAGTAATAAAAACGTGCAATTTTTCTCTGAAAGCACCCAGTGTAGTAAGGTGGCTGAATGGCTGGGGGCTGTGCCAAAGGCCTTTAAAACCGATCCCAAAAGACAATATTCTAGGGCCTTTCTCAAAATCTGCTTGATAAGAGCTATGGGAACTTTGGAATTACATCAGAATACTACTTAACATCATTCCCTATGAGGATTCCAGCAGTGGCCCACAGCTGGGATTTCACAGGGAGGTTATACCCTCTCCCACCTCACTTGAGCACATCTGACCATGTACAATTACATCCTCTCTATGAAGAGGTTGGTGGCACGGCGAATCAAACCAACCAACAACTTGATCTGATGTGGTGTCACTAAGAAATGTACAGAAAAAACTCAGAGCTAGAGGTCAGTCTCTAGGGAAAAAAAATACCATTAGCACACACAGATAGAAGTGGGAATATCTACTTCTCATCCAGATAATATACTAGGAATTGAGATAAAATTATACTAAATGAAAACCTCCATTACCATGAAACTATTTTAACCACGCAAGACATGGAAGCTAAGTAAATGGAGAACTTTCAAATAATTTTCCTTCCTACTTAGGAGTTTTCTTTGCACTTACCAATGTTTATGGACAGATTTTCTTCCCTGCCAAAGGTAACAAACAGGTTACATAGCAGGTACACACCTGTTTATGTGTATTATTGTTCACCACATTGATCCTCATTCCTGCTGGATGAGAGTGTCCAGGAACTGGAGCTTTCTGCTACAGTTAGAGATAAAGAACCAAAGCATTAAACACTACAGTCCATTAGATCCTCATTCCAGAAAAATCAAAGCTTTAGTTGAATACCCTGAGATCACTTAAATGAAACTCACCTTCCTGCTTTGAAATAGATTATCACAATATGCTCTAAGGTAACACTTGTATTTCCTGTGATATGTTCAATATGAGATAACTTCACTTAAATCAAAATCTAAGACTACATGAAGAAATGGATTCAAATTACTTAGGGTTTAGTCCAAGATTATTGGGAAGGCAAGTTAACTTCAGTCTTGTGAGGACCAACTAGATCTACACTTCTGCCAATACAAAACCATGAATGGGATAAGTCAGAAAGTATCTCTTCTTTCATGCTACAGGTAAACAAACACACGTATCTCCATTAAACAAAAAGAGAAGTTTATACTGCCTTTTAGTACTAGAGCTGGAATAAGCTGTAGTGGAATGAAATGATGCACAGGGTACTGTAGCTGCCCCTTCTGCAGCTATGAAACAGGGAAACCACAGCAGAAGTAGCTAGGAAATGTAACTGTACTAACTGATAACTGAAATCATGAAACAACACCCTTAAAAATGCCCTTCTGTTTTCTGAAAAAGCTGGAAGTTGTCCATTAAAGAACAGATACTCTTACAAAAATAGTCCACACAGGTAGTAAAATCTCCAGATCTGCATTTTCTCTAGACTGCAACTTATACCATAGTGCCTTCATGTTTCAATTTGCTAATCAATTCAGAAACAAGGATACCCATCCTACAGAAACAGCAGTACACCTACGGTCATTTTTTGGTTTCAAAGATTTTTTCTTGCTTTATGAGAAACAAGACCTCAGGACAGCACATCTGGAGCTGTGTGCTGTACCTTGGATCAAGATACACTAGTCTGATTCCATTTCTACGTTCAGGAAGATAGGAGGGTCGGGGCAATTTGGAATTTCAGTACAAATATTTTTTAAAATTTTTAGATAATTGCTCATGTGCAAGGTTCTGTCTACAGTCTGAACCATCATTATATACTATATATAAATATATATGTTTCCTTGCACTATGTTGTCTAACAAACAGAAAATACTATTGGTCAAATCAAGTCATAAAAAAAAACCCCAAAACACCAGGTCAGAACAAACAGCTACTGCACCAAGCCTCTGGAAACTACTTCAACTCCTAGAAACTTGGTAGAAAACGTTCAATTCCTCATGGCTGATGCTGGTGATTTGGCTTACAAGGATAGCAAGAATACTAATCACCCTCCTAATTAGTGACTGCTTAATAGACTGCTCTACTGTCAGCCCTTCTTACTGCCTCAACTTTCCTCCTTCTTACATTAGCCTGGAAGTAAACCTGCAGAGCAGTGGGAAACTTCCTAGGCCAACGTGCAGAAGAAACATGTCTGATGATCGTCAGCAAAACCCACAGCTGAACACAAAGCAGACTCATCTAGGCTTTCAAATTGATGACAATAGATTTCTGGGTGTACTGATGTACTGATGTACTGATTTCTGGGGTACACTGATGATTTTTGGGAGGATGAAAATGGGAGAAGCAGGCTAGGAACTTCAGTTACACGCTTGTAGAGGTAAGGAGCAAAACCACTCAAACAACGATCCCAACAGTCTGGAAATTTCTCTTCTGACCACTGTATCTCTCTTCTATCACTGAAATCTCTCTTCTATCACTGAAATATCTCTTCTACCCACTGTACCTTACAGACACAGTTCAACAGCAGCCGTTTCTCAGAGAAGCTGGCTAAAAATCAAGTTGCTGCACATGCAGCAAAGTGAAATCAGAAAGCTGGCCCAAGAAATCAGCAGGTCAGGGTGATCAACTGATTGTAATACAACTGAAATAAATCTTGAGCCTCAGCAAGAACGCTCCATGTGATCAGGCAACTCCCTGGAAACCAGGGCTTTCCTGAAAACCAGACAAGTATAAAAAGAGAAAACTGTAGAATGGCTCATTGAATTTTAAATTTTCTTAGATACAAATACAGCTGCATATTCTAAACTGTTATCCCACCACTAGGATAAACCAGTTATCTATACAGGACAATCCACCACATCAGATTTGCAAAGAGGGGCAGTGCAAGAACGACAAAAAAATCTGCATCATTTTGTTTGCATTCAGGTGGAAAGAGACTACTTAACCATTCAAGACATCTCCTTTAATGCTGACAGGAGCTCTGCATTAGTCTTTTTGGGCCCAAAATTAAAACGAAAATTTACATGAAAGGTGTGATTCTATAAAAAGTCCCAAGCAGCTGCAAGGGCACACAAAGGATCAGAATCCTACCCCACAGGCTAGAATGAACTGTATGATTGTTGCTTCTATTGTAACCATATGAACATATTAATGTATTATCATGCCTACTGAACCGCTGTAGAGTAACTGAAGGGCTCAGAGGTGACTCACTTCACCTACTTGGATAGTTTTGGTGATTTTCATGGCTTGATTTACTGTCTCCATAGCCGGGCTGAGAGCAGCTGGAGTGCTCCTTTTTAAGCTGATCTTTTCTCTGGCATCCACCACTTTGGTCACCTTTTCAGCAGCAACACTCTGCTGCTTACGGGAATTCAACATCTCTCGCGCATCCTGCACCTTCCCCTTGATTTTGAACCGAGCGTCCTTCTGAACCAGTTTTTCTCGGGCATCCTTAACCCCCAGTTTGTGCCGGGCATCAGTGAGTCCTATCTTCTGTCGGGCATCAAATGATGTCCGCTGGAAGCTCACAGCTGGTGGTGATCTATTCAGAAGATTTTGCTGGATCCCAATGCGAGATCTTACACCCCCAAACACCGGCCTTGTGTTAAGTCTGGGGGAAAAAAAAAAAAAAGAAAGAAAAGTTTCAGGCATTATAACATGCATCAATACAGTGTCAATAAAAGTGTCTGTGTTGCTGCAAACAGAAGTTCATTATTTCTGCGCAGAAATCCACTCCAGTAGGATGTCTAAATACAACAGTAGAGCTCCTAAGCTGTTTTATGCTGGATTTTACTTTCTACATAAACAGCTAAGGAACTGATTTCCAAAATCCATCCTTAAGCTCACATTTACAAACCACACTAACTAAAGGGTCTGATTTCAGCTGTGCTAAGTACATACTACAGTTAAACAAAATGTAACAACTCCGGTACTTTGGGGGAAACCTTTAAAGACAAAAGAGGAACAGGAACAGACTTTCTAGCTTTAGGGCTGAACAGGTCTGCTAAAGCATCTTCTGTAATACAATAATATATCCTGACAAGAAGGAAACATGGAACTACACATAATTTCAAGAATTCTGGGCTGCAAGTTCAGATTTGTGGGAGCACAGCAATCTGAATTTTAGGATGTACAAGCACCAGTAACAATTTCAGTTCAAAGCCACCAGTTTCAAGGTTGATTAGCCTCCAGAAAAAATAGTCGTTAGTCAAATTACTTTTTAACATGACTGCCTCTTCTTTAATCTACTAGAACTACTGCACTTGATAGCCTTTACTTTTTAGGCACATCATTATCACAATACTGAGCACAGAAAGAAAACAGCCCACAAAAACTACAGTATTTGTACTTGTACACAAGTATTCCTGAAAAGCAGCACAATACAGGGTGAAAGCTAGAACTACCTTCTTATTACAGGTCTGATACACTTTTTCAAAATCTGCTCTAAGAACAAAACCAGTTTATTTAATTTTTAATGGAGTTCCTCTGATAAGTATTTTAAGTTTTTTCCATTGGGTTTCTTTGTAATAAAAGAAACACAAAGTAGAGAGAGAAAAAATATTCATGCTTTTAAAAGTCAAACTAGAGGGCTACAGTGTTCATTTGCTTTTAGAAATGTGTTGTCCAGTATTATAAAGTCTAAAAGTAGATACCTGGAATAAGTTGTAATAATCATAAGGTTAGTATCACAAAATCAAATGATGATGCTATTTCAATTTTTCATGTACCTTTATATCAGTATTTCCTGATCTAATTCCACAACCTTCACATTATTTACAGTTAAGTATATTCAGTGGAGATATCTTTAAAAAAAACCCCAACCAACCAACCAAGAGATGAAAGACTTAACCTCTGCTTCTGTCTCTCTGATTCTTGTGTCTGGAAAGCAGGGACTGGAGTCCCATTTTACTACCTAAGAGTCCTAAGGCTGCTCTTTCATTTAGCCAAAACAAACCAGCTAGAAGAAACAGGAGGATTATTAAGACCATCTATGAAAATATACTCAGAACACGTAAGATAACAGTACCCATAAAACAAGAGACACAGAGCAAGACTTTCCTTGCAATTTTAAAAAGCATTTATTTAGCCATGTTGAAAGCATTCAGCTGGAGTGCTGCAAAGGGCTGGATGAGTGATTCATGAGAGAGGTCAAAGTAAAACCAGAAATGTATGTATCAACATTCAAACTAGAATTAGTTAAGACAGCTGATGGCAAAATCCAATGAAATAGGTTAAGAAACTGTGCTGAAAATTATACCATTTCTGAAGAGTTGTCTTTAACCTAATAAGCAAGCCTCTTTCACAGATAATTGCTTACCCTACGAGAACATTAACTGCTTAGGTATTTGTGCCACAGCACCTGAAATAAGAGGGGGTCTCAAACATCTAATTCACTTTTCATGATTCCATGCTCTGGCTTGAATATGTTATGGATCACTACATTTTATAGGTGAAAATTTTCTATTATTTCACCTAGACTACTGAACAGCATGAATATAATGATTTAAGTTTATTTAGTTTATCCAGTATTCACAAAGTTTGCTACCTCAGGAATTTATAAAGTGAGCTAAACACGACATACAAGAGAAGTGTGAGGCACAACAATTCTTACAGTGCTGTAGAGGGATTATTGTTCAGCAAAAAAAGAGCAGGAAGAATTCCTGAAAGAAATGAGAGTTAAGGAGGGATTTGAAAAGGGATAAAGGAGGTACTTGGGGCATGGTAAGAAGCCTAAGACTCTTCCAAATATGCAGGATAACATGAATGAAAGCGCAAAGCCAAGGCCGTGTCTAGACTAGGATTTAAATACGTTTGAATGTTTTGGTAGTATACATCAGCAGGTAACTTTCAGAATATTACTCTAGACACGTAAGTGTATACACGTTCAGAGTCAAAAACGAAGACCAACCAAAAAAAAGAAAAAGCAAAGAAAACAAACAAAAAAACCCCAACAAAGCAAGAGCACACTGAGCTAACAGAGATGGGGGACAAGGCCTTCAGAAGCATTAAGAGACTACGCCAAAACGGAAAACGGAAAGCTATCGAAGGAGAATCCAGGTAAGAACTGACAACCGTGGCAGTAAAAGGCCCAGCCTACACCGGAGACATCTGCCATGCAAAGAAATAATCTGACCTTGCAGCTCTGATCTGCAACATGCTCCACGTCCTCTCAACCACTTCAAACAATCTGTCGGAGCAGCACCGACTACGCGAGAGGGACGGCGCCTCCCGAGGCCCGGGCAGCGCTGCGGCCGCAGCCCCGGCAGCCTCGCCCGCGCGGGTGCCCGGCGGCCCCGGTCGGTTACGGCCCCCCGAGCACCACCAGCCCTGCCACGGCTCTCCCACGGTGCACCGAGCCGCTCCGGGGGCGCGGGCGCAGCGGGCACCCCAGGGCGCTGCCCGGGTAACACCTGCTGCCCGGGCACCGACGGGGTTCGGGGGCGCCCACCCCGTTACAGGGAGCAGCGCTGCGTTAATCGCCGCGGACAAGCACGAGGCGGCGTGCACAGGGCAAGCTGGAGGATTCAGCGAGACAAGTGAGGGCTCCAGGAATCCGGAAAAGTCCGAGATGGGATGGGCCTGCCCCACCGGAGCAGCGCCAGGCCAGGGGCCGAGATGGGGGGCCGACCCCCGCCCGGCCCTGAGT
>VYXF01001797.1:241450-289443 GCA_013397295.1 Polioptila caerulea | reverse complement strand
CGGCCGGGGGCTGCCGGGCCCGAGGCGCCGCGTCGCCGTCCCAACCGCTCACCTTCCCTTCCCCGTCACGCCGCGTTTCCGTATGAGCTCGTCCAGAGACAGGTCCGCCATCTTGTCGCGGCCCCAACGATGAGACGCAGCGAGAGAATCCCGGAGCTGACACCACACGACTTCCGCTCCTCGCCCCGCCCCCAGAAGTACGGCCGGCCCCGCCCCGGGTCCGCCCGCTGCGACGGGGCGCCCCACAACTCCCCGCGGCCCCCGGGCCTCTCATTTGCATACAGCGCGGCACGGCGCGACACGGTTCGGCCCGCGGCAGCGGTTTCGCGGCGCGGAAAGGGTCAAAGGCTGTGCACAGCGGTGGGGAAACCAGAGGGCAACTAGGGCCGGTGTCAGACGGCGTGGGGCCGCGCTCGCCCTGACCTATAGTGCTAGTGCGGAGCAGTGTCCCGGCGGCGCGGAGAGCTGCCGGTCATGCCTTAAACTTATGAGTAAGGAAAATAACGACCCGGGGTGACGCCCGGGTCCTCACTGCGAATGTGAGAGGAATTTTTGCGCGGGTACAGGTCGCCCCTGGGTGCCCCGCTTACTTCGCGGGATGCCCGGGTGCCGTGATCTGCCCGACCCTCCGTGCTGCGCGTCCCAAGGACAGAACACAGCGCCCGGCGAGCGCCGCTCCGCGGGCCGTGCGGGGCGGGACCGCGCCGCTGCCCCCGATGGCGCAGCGCGCACGGGAATTCCAGTCCCTCGAAAGACCGGGAGTATCTTAACAACAAAAGTGTTTCCCTTTTTGCACTGTTCGTTGAGGGCGCCCTAAGGGTCTTCACCAGGCTAAGAAATAACTCACCAACCTGCCTAATAAAGATTTCATGTGTCTGCAGGAAGCAATTCCCTTTCTGTTCTTCTGAGGGAGCAATTTCACCGTATCAAAGCAAATTAAGAGTGAAAGGGAAATGGTGCCTTGTGCAGCTCGGGCAGCCGCGAGCTCCGGGGGTCCTGCCTGTCACGACCCGCGCGTCTGTGGCTCTGGGTCTCACTGCGGGCCGTGGTGCTGTTGGGCCTCTCTCAAACGCCCTTTTGCAGCGGATCACAGCCACAGCTTCTCCAAAATGCAGTTTTGCTCCCGCTCGCAGCTCTGTCACGAGGTTCACTCGTGACCCCTTCGCACCCGCGCTGCTCCCTTTCTGCCGTGTCCCCAGCACGGCATCCTGAGCTGCAGTGACCCTGAGGCTTTGCCGTGCATGCTGCACCACTCTTGCTGTGGCTGTGGAGCTGGCGGCCCAAGCGCATTCCCTGTGAGATCCAAGGGGAAGCTCCTGGACTCAGCTGCAGGAGCTGCCAGGGAGGGCGGGGACAAACGCAGAGGAGACTCCCGCGGCTGAGGTGGCTGCTCGCAGGCGCACAGGCTCCGGCTCCCACAGCGCTGATTTCTTCTCAGGAAGCCTTTGTGAGCCTAAAGTCATACCAGGGGTGATGCCAGGCCCCTGCTCGGTTGTGCACTGGTGTTTGTGCAGGATGGCACACCAAATACAGCCCTTTTTGTGCTGCCTTTCTGCAGCTGCTGAGGTACCTGATCAAACTGAGGTGATGGGGTGGGGCATGTGTGACATTTGTTTTGCTGTTGCAAAACCAACAGGCAGTGTTTGTTGAGCAAATTCATGTGACTTTCAGAGCAGCCCAAGTGGTTCCAGACTAGAGGGCCTGTTTGCAGCCTGCAAGGATCCCTATGGAGGTCGCTTCCAGACACCCCACCAACCTTAGCGCTGTTTGTGCAGCCACGATAGATACCCCCAGGCAGTGCCTCCACTATCTGCTTCGTGATGAACCACTTCCTCCTGTTTGTTTTGCTTCCATCAGCTTAGTTCTTCCAAGTGAAGCTGAAGAGTGCATGTGTAGCTGCCATCCACCCTCTCTTCCACCTGTGATCCCTGAATCCTCTTCTGTCCAGGCGAAAAATCCCAGGCCTGCTCAGACATTCCTTCAGTGAAGCTCCTGTCCCTCTGCAGGCTCCCACCTTCCCATGTTAAGTCTCTGTGGGAGGCTGATTAGGGAGCATGAGTCATGCTGTTGCAGGAAAGGAGGGATTTAAAACCTCAGGATCTTCCTTCCTCTGGGTTTCTGATTGTTTTGCTCTTCCTGTTAGACACAAGCTGTAGCTCATTTTTCACAGGTTCTTCATGGTTCCTTCTCTGAGCTGTGGATGACAAGTCAAATACTTGTTTCGGGAAGGGCCCAGGGCTCTTCCTCCCTCCTTGTGGCTGGGAAAGAGGGAAAGGTGTTAGCAGCAGCAAAGAGATCTCCCTGAGTGTAGGGGCCTCTCCAAAGGGCTCCTTGTCCCAGTGTGCTGGAAAACTTTTCAGGCCTGCCCTTGCTTTTCCAGAGGCAGATTCCATAAGTGTGTCCCCTCCATCTGCTGAGAGCCCATGACACGAAGTCAGGACTTATAGACCATGTCCCCATCTCACACCAATTTCCTGTTGAAATATTACCTAGGAAATTATGCAAAGGACAGCAGTTAGCCTTAGGATGGTATATGGTACAGCATCTGATTTAAAATATTGCCTCACCCTCAAACGTCAAGAACTGGGAAAAGAAATTGTGTTGGATCATGGGCTAGATATTGTCCTTTGCATCAGGAGATGGGAGAGTGGCAATAGGGAAATTTCAGGCATAGAGTGGCAATCAGTGGATCTTTGTTGCTAATGGAGGAAATACCTGGTTTGTAGCGAGAGGTTAAAAATCCTCTGGTTTTAGTGGTTTGTTCACTGTTTCAGCACTAGTGCACCCTAGGCATTTTAGCCTTCTAAAGACTTTTAAATCAGTCTTTGAAATATAAGACCTTGCAGCTTGAGTATTTTGGCCTAGCAAAAATGATGTTAAGGAGAGAAAAATCAAAGGAAATGACACACACGAGGAGATGCAGAAGGAATGAGCTTCAGAGATAAAACTGATGCACAGCATAGGGTCAGACAGACTCAGGGAGCTAAAAAAATAAAAATAAAAGCTAAAAAATTTCTAAGCAGGTAATTAATAGAGCATGGCAGTTTACCATGTGTGTAGTATTATACCTGTATAATCACATGGCATTTGGCTCAGGGTCATGCTGAAACTTCTATTTGCCTTTACTGGATAACTTCCCTGTCATTTACCTTCTGCAGCCTGGAAGCATTAAGTATTAATGCACTGCTCATCTGAGTCTGCAACACTTTAAAAAGTTTGAAAAACCAACTATGGTAGTACTTTCTTTTTGTGAAAGTTGTAGGAGATGTGGTAGATATGTAATTTTACTTCTCCTGTTCTATTTCATAGTAGATATTTCCAATAAAGGTCTTCTACAGTCAGTTTCTCAGAATACTCCGGTTTTCTGAAAGCCAATGTTCTCGCACACTCCTGAATCCCAGCTGATGTTGTCAGTAACCTGCAATATGCTTAGGAAATACTGAATTCCTGAGAGAAACAGAGCAATTTGCTTGCAGAGTGCAGCACAGAAATTTGCCTTTCTTTCTGGAGGCCCATTGAGAAAATCCCAAGGAGTTTGTGCGGCCAAGGAAACTGATGGACTAGAAAGAAAAACTGGAGAAAAGGACTTGTCAGGCACACAGCAGAATTTAAAGGCTTTTTTAATTTGGTAATTCTCAAGTTTCTCACAGAATACTGTGTCACACAAAATCACATAAACATGCATTTGCCTCATTGCATCCCCCTTATGCCATGAAATACAACTTCTGGAGCTCTTTGGTCCGGAGCTGGCACGTGTGTAGCTGAAGGACTTTGGGAGAGGTGAATTGTACAGACGTGGGAAAGCAGCTGAGAGCTAACAGGCATGTGGCCTTTGTGAGGAGACAATTGGAATAGCTTCAGTTTTTAATATAGGTTTCTAAATGACGGAAACTTCACCAGTTTCCTCAAGGAAATATTCAGTGATGGCATATGGGATGAATATGTAAAGAAGCACCCTACTGAATTACAAAATATGATGTACAGCTTCAGCCTACAGAAATGCTCTGCTAGCAGGGAGGCAGTCTACGTATGTTGCTACTACAGCCTGACCAGAGTGGCAGAGTCCAAGAAGGACATCTCCCAGTTCTTCAAAAAAGCAGCAGGAACTGAGTGGTGTGATGGGACAATCAGGCTTACCATATGAGAAAATGAAGAGCTTGTTTGTCTACAGTATCAACAATATCATTTGTGCTTTGAGGGAAATTCTTTGCAAACCTGAGATGGACAAAGTCCAGTACATTTCACTTGTGGGAGGCTTTGCATCCAGCAGCATCCTGCGAGATGCAGTCAGGCAGGCCCTTAGCAGCAAGTACCACAGCCTTTGTCCCATGGAGACCCAGGTGGCCATTGCAAAAGGGGCTGTTTTATTTGGAGGTAATCCACACATCATTACCTCAAGAATCAGCTGTAGGACATATGGCTTAGAAGTACGTCAGGAATTTGATGCTGCAATCCATGATGCCCATAAACGGAAGTTCTTAAAAACTGGTGACTATTTATTGCACAGGTCTGGACCAGTAAGTCCATCATTCAACTTTCTGTTTACGCAGGAAGACTACTAGTCTGATTCTGTGGTTTCTTCCATTCCTTCCATTCTACCAATCACCCTTTCAGTCCAACACCTCATTTTCTCCTGTATCTGACAGCACATTTGTCTGCTGCTTTATCTCAAGCCCTTTTAGCTTGCATCTCTTAACAGAATAGTCCATACCACCAATACAATTGTCTGTGACCTACCTGTGTTTGATGCAAAGCCTCTGGACTGGTGTCAAACATCCACATAAAGCAGCCCATAGCTGTTTATTTTAGCCTGGTGTCTTCTTGCAGCAACGTGTTTGCTTTCTCCGACATCAGGTCACTTTATCTGGAGTCCAGGTTTAATTCTGCTGGGGATGGCATTCAGTGGATTTCTGTTTTCTTCAGAATATAATTTATATAAACTCTGTGTGATAAGCTCCAGTGTCCCAGACAAGGGAGTTGAGTGAATCAGTCTAGGGGCTTGTGTCCAAAACCTGTGGCAGTGTTGTTACCATTAAATGATTGGGTGGTTTGAGGTCATTAATTGGGCAGATATGAATGCCAGATTGTAACATTACAGATATGAATAGTGTATATGTTGCTGCCTGATGCCTCTGTCTAGCTCTGGGTACTCTGCATCTCTGATTTGGGCATGCTATTTTCTATATCTCTAAAAGCAGATTTCTTTCCTCCTGTCTGCAGCAAAACCTGTGCAAAAGTTCAGCACTGTGAGGGCTTCACGGGCCTAAATTTGTCCAAGAAAAGGATGCAGTCCTGCAGTGTGCTGGGTCTGGCTGAGGTGGAGTTAACTTTATTCATAGTGACCCTTCTGTTGGTGTGTGGTTTGGGTCCAGAATGATGTTGATAGCACATTGATGGTTCGGGGGGTGAGGGGAGGGCTGGGGTTTGCAGAGTTGGCTTTCTTCCCCTTCACTAAGCATGTAAAGTTTCTCTGCTGAACACCAGCCTCCACCAATGCAAAGTCTTGGTTAGCTGGGTACAGTGCAAGAAAACTCAGCACTGTCATCCTTACTAGTTGAATGATCATGTTAGAGAACTTGCATTGTTAATCACAAGAACATTCAGAGAACTAACCTGGATATATGCCTTGTGATAGATAAAAGTAGAATGATTTTGAAATTACTACCTTTGCTTTCACATTTAAAATGTTATGCACGCAGTAAAAATATTCAAAACAGACACCTGTGTTCATTTCTACCATGTCAGGTGCTACCACTGTACACTTTGGTAGGGTCATTCTGGGGGCTAGGTCCTAAAAAGCTGAGTAGTCATGCTTTTTCCTTACCCTTTGCATTTGGTATTTTCACCAGTGGAAAGCCCAACACAGCTCCACCCAAGCCCACCAATGCTCTGGAATGGGAGAGAGAAGTATGGTCTGGGGAAGTGGCAGCGGGGAAAACCTTTCCCACCCATGTGCTAGGTGGGCTTTGGGATTCAGACATTCACACCAACAGTCCTGACTGCAGCTCCTTGCTTGTTTTGATGAGCTGATTTTGTTGATAATCTCAGACACTGAGCATGACCAGATGCAGGCGTTTGTCCTTTCTGCAAAAGCAGCACGGAGTGTCAGGGTCTCAGGCTAAGTGTCCCTGAAACCTGGCAATATGAGGGGCTCTACCCTCAGCCTGACACTACCACGGGTGTGGGGAAAATCAGAGTTACAGCTGCTGAGATCCTGGCAGCCATCCTCTGAAACAGGTGTGTCAGCTGAGCTGGGGATTAACCCCGTTGAACAACAAATAGGGTGAGTTGTTTATGCTAAAAATCACAGAATCACAGATCCTCAAGTTTCAAGGATAAGAAAAGACAATGAGGTTTGCAGTGCCTGTAAACAGGACATCAATGAGCCCTAGAGGTGTGATGGCTGCTGGATCATAAATGGCTGAGTGAGTAGAAGGTGCCACCCATTTCTGTGGCTGGATCTTGCCAGCTGCCTTCTGCCTAAAGCACATGATTTCTTGGAAACTTGAGTAAAAGCAACCCTCACTTTGCAGTATTGACACCATGTCCTGGCAGCAAACTGGGAGACACATCTTCTTCTCCCCTGGCTGGGGATTGACAGAGGAACAGCTTGGCCACAGCCCAAACACCACAGCTGTGCTTTCTACTCCAGATTTTCCTGCGCCTCCCTGGCCTGACCCTGCCTGCTTGATGTCAGAGGAAATTAAAAATTCACGAAAAGTTCACAGTAACTATAAGTTAGCCTTGAAACCATGACAGTGGAGTGCTGGAGCAATGGAACCATGAAGAGACTCCAGAACAGAATGCTATAAATCCTTATGTCCTTGACAAGTAATGGTTCAAATAGATTCAAGCAGAAACTGCAACAGAGATTTAACAAAATAAAGTTTAACAATAACTTAGCAACAGGGGACAGGATCTAAAGACAACTCCAAGTTACCTTAGATGATTATAATATTAAAGAACACATCCCCAGGGGAATTTGTATGTGGAAATGATAGGATAATGAACTGGACTGAGATCAGCACATGCACATTAAAAATTTTGTTACACAAGCATGAGTGACCAATATCCTGTTTCTGTATGATTCTCTTTTGGTTACCTTTTTGTAAAAAGGACTCTGCTTGTTTTCCAAAAAGCTGGGAAAGGCCTGGGCTGGCCTGGCACCCTATTCTTCAGATTTGTAATAAAATCTTGTCTCGACTCAATCTGTTGGTTGGCTCTTGCACACTAGGATTCCCTTCTTTAGGGATAACATCCTGAGGATCTTCTCCCCATATTAGAAAATATGTCTCTTCATGCAATAGAAATTATGATTGAGAGGATTCAGTTCCTTTGGCATAATAAACCATGGGAGAGGAAAAAGAAATAAACCAAGCACTTATCCTCTTGCCCACATGTAGGGAGGGGTCAGCAATGACTTCATGATTAAACAGTATTTTTCATAGCTCTTCCATTTTCAGACCAAAATAAATAGGTTTCTGGAGATTTTTTGGTTTCAATTGCTAGAGATTGCTGAGATGTGGCATAGATGTGTTAGATCCCTGTTAGAGATGTCAAAACTTTATGAGGTATTATTGTATTCGTGTTACAAGGACTTGGCAAATCATGCAAGGGGGAAATAGAAGATAATTTTCCAAAACAGTAAAAGTAACACCAGAGGATGGAAAAACAGAAAAGCATGTCACAGAGAGAGCATGGTGACATGAGTGAGGGAAGATGCAATTTCTTTGTCTGGTCAGGGATTGCCCTGTGCTGCTGACACCTGGCTTGGTCCCAGACAAAACTGATCCACTGCGCCCCAGAACTGGACCAACCAAGCAAGATTAGGGTGCCTCCGTGGAAATGTGTTTAAGAAAGGGCAGGGAACACTGAAAAGGAAGAGACAAGTCTAGAGCAGGTACAGTATCCAACGGGACGATGGCCAGTGGAAGAGCCCATGCTGGAGCAGTTGAGTAGGACACAAGGAACAGCAAGAGCAAGGGACCCCCATGCACCAACCCCAGCTTCTGCACCACCTATGGTCTCACCAGAAGGTCTGGTTGTAAGCTGCAGCGTGGGGTGGGGAAACAGGACAGGGGGAAATGAGGCATCTAAGTGTTCATTGGTTGGTTTGTTACTTGGCAATAAATTATTTGGATTGAAATTTCTCAACTCCAAGTAGGTATTTTTTGGCCATGACAGGATGTCTGACTATATATCAAGGGATGGGGCATGTTCATACTGCAATGTCCCAGAGGAGAATGGGGGAGAGCAGAGGAGAAGTCTCCTAGGAAATCACAGAATGTTTTGGGTTGGAAGGGACTTTAAAGATCATCTAGTTCCAACCCCTATGCCATGGGCAGGGACACCTTCCACTATCCCAGGTAGCTCAGAGCCCCATCCAGCCTGGTCTTGAACTCTTCCAGGGATGGTACCCACAATTGCTTTGCAGGTTTCTATAAGACTGCTCTTTCTTTGCTGTGTGGTAAAAAGGGAGGGGGAGGCAAGTGGGGACAGATTTCAGTGAAGTCATTTGGGGCCTCCCTCAGCAGCAGTGGGATGCAACCCCACCAAGACCAGTCAGCTTCTGTGTTTGCAGCCAGCACTTTCCTTCTGCCCTGGGGCATCAGGCTGGTTTTTCTTGGCATGCTGTGTATTTTTCCCTCACACATGTTTCTTCCCTCCTCTAAACCATCCCAAACAATATGAGGTTTTGTCTGCCATCAGCATCCAGCAGTAGTTTCTCAAGCCCCTTAGCCCTTATTTTGCATGTGTGCCCTGGATTTAACCAGAACATTCTTGACAGAGGTTAAACCCAGGCATTGCATGGATAATCCATGAAAACTTTTTGCCTCCAATTCCAAGGGACTGTGACTATAACAAGTCCAGAGATGCTGTCTGCAGCTCCACCCTGGTCCTTCTTCTGCCCCTTATCTCTCTCCCAGGCAGTCAGGGCTCAGAGACAGGACAGAGATCCCAGCTGCAAGCCAAGAGGGTTAGGAAAGTGAAGTGCCTGTGCTCCTGGCCTGGCTGTGCTGCATCATTTACCTCCAGTGCTAAAATGAAGTGGCTTTGCAGGGCACTATGGCCATGGATGCTGTGCCATGCTGCCATCACCATCCCTGCAACGCTGTCAATTTGGGCTCCCAAAGCCTCCCATCCTCATGGGACCAAGGCTGGGAGCAGCTGTGGGATGAGCCCCTGTTAAACCAGAGGGCTGTGGGGAAAGCATTGACTGTGCCATGAAGTCAGGACTGGAGAGAGTTGCTGGAGCTAGAAACAGGATCCTTGACTGAAAGACCAAAGAGTGCCAGGGAGAGGGGATGGCAAGGCACCACAGTGCCCTCAGCACAGCAACACTCTTGGGAGAAAACCAGGAAAATTAGTGCTTGGGCAAGGTTCACCTTCAGGAAAGAGAAGCCAAGCACTGGCTTTGGCAGGGTTGAGAGGGGAAGAGAATTGATCTTTTTTTTTTCCCACTGAAAACTGCCTTTTTTCCCTTCTCAGACAGTGAGACCTTTGCTTTGGCACCTGACCTACGACTACAGGGCTAGTCCTCCTCCTCATGTGGTTGGTTTCTTTCCTGATTAAAAGTGATTAGGTAGCTCTAAAACCTGCAGAAATGTGACTGAGGGGAACAAAGACAAAGAGACCCTTCAAGATCTCTTAAATCCTCAGGGCAGTATTTAGAGAGCCCTGAGGAGAGAACTGGAGCAGAAAGGCCCTGCCAGGATCTCCCTGTCCTTCTCCCTCCTGCTGCAATCTCTGTTGCCAACATCTCCTCCACCATGTCGCTCTCTGAAGCAGAGGTGCAAAGTGCCCGTGGTGCCTGGGAGAAGATATATGTGGATGCTGAAGACAATGGGACAGCTGTGCTGGTCAGGTAAGGAAGGAGCCCATCCAACTGCTGCCCCAGAGGGGTGAAGGAGGAACAGCAAGCATGGAGTTACTGCCTAGGAGTGTGTCTTGAAGTTTTTCATGCAGCCCTTGATAGGAAGAGGAGTAATCTACACAAGGAAAAATGAAAAGAAAGGGGTAAGGGGGTAGGAAAAGAAGAAGAGACAAGAACAATATCTTCCCCCATGTAAGGTAAAGAAAGTGTGGTATGAAAGAGAATGGGAACAAAACATGGGCCTTATTTCCCTCTTCCTCTTTACCTCTGAACTATTTCAATGCTTTTTTTAAACTGTATTTCACTTCTGATTCTCCTTCAGCCTCAGTCCATCTGTTCCACTGTATTATACCCTTTCTGTGGACGCTCCTCTCTTAGTTTCCATCTCTTCTGTTCACCTTTCACATATTCCACTCTCATCTGGGACTTACATCACCTCCATAAGCATGGATCAGTTCAAATACTATTTCTGGTTATCAGACCTTTACCCCTCCCTCCAGCTTTCTTGTATCCCCACCTTGTGCCTGGATTACCCTCACGAAGCCTTACATGCTGCTCTATCCTTCTGCAGGCTACACAATCTGAGCACAGTTAGGGTCAGAAATGCAGCCATAAAATGTTAGTAGCATCCAGTAGCTTGCCTCCCTGGAGTAATTTACTTTAGAAGGTTTTGCTTTAGTGTCCTACAGCCCCAGACCTGCCTCTAGAGAAGTTCAGGGCTTCCCAGGACAAGAGAGACATGGCCATAATGGAAAGAGTCCAACAAAGGGCCAGGAAGATGATGAGGGGACTGTAGTATCTCTCCAATAAAGAAAGGCAGAGAAAGCTATGACTGTTCTGCCTGGAGAAGAGAAAGCTCAGGGGAATCTTACCAATGTGTACATAAAAACCTGAAGGGAGAGTGCAAAGAAGGCAGAGCCATGCTCATCTCAGTGCTGCCACGAGACAGGACCAGAGTCAATGAGCCCAGTCTGAAACACAGGAGGTTCCCTGAACATCAGGAAACACTTTTTTTTACTTCTGAGTGCAACTAAGCACTGGTACAAGTTTCCCAAAGAAGTTGTTGAGTCTCCATACATGGAGATACTCAAAAGCCAGCTGACCATGGTCCTGGGCAACTGGCTTGATCAGTGATGTTGACCCAGATGACCTCCAGAGGTTCCTTCAAGCCTAACCATTTTGTGACTCTGTGAAATGCAATGTGCAATTTGCTATGGATATTTCAGGTGGATAACCAGTTCACCCAATGGAGTAAACTGCTTTTTAAAAAAGAGTTTGACCAAGATTGCTGTAATTTATGAAAGGTAATTTCAAACTCACTGAATTGTGTTACTTTTGAATAAATGGAATGAGCAGTACCCCATACTCAAACAACAATCCATCACAGGTAGTAAGAAAGCTTTGCAGTGGACTATTGGAATAGGTTAATTAACAAAACCAATATTAGGGTTTCTCTATGAAAACACCCACCAGTATCACAGTGGTCATATCTGCTGTCCTGAACATCTTTGGGAATATGAAACTGTCACAGTCACCCCATATGAACGTGCTCCCACCTCTCTGTGAAAGAGACACAGAGCTAACACTGAGAAAATACTAACTTTAGAACGAGTGGAATAAGTTCATTATAGGTTTTAAGGTGGAATGAGCAAAGGAAATTCCCTGGGGAGAGGCAAGGGAGAGAGAGAAGAGCGGCTGCTATGTACATGGGGTTATGCACAGGTGCAAAAGGCAAAGGAGAAACAAGGAACGCAGAAGTGTCTGTTCTAATAAAGAGAAGGAGGAAAGGGACGTAAATGTTTAATGCAAGGCCCAGAATGTGTGGCCATGTCTGCATTGATACCTTGGTCCACAAGTCAGGACGTCTCTCATTCCTCAACAGGATGTTTACTGAGCACCCAGGCACCAAGTCCTACTTCACACATTTCAAAGGCATGGACTCTGCTGAAGAGATGAAACAGTCAGATCAAGTCAGGGGCCATGGCAAGAAGGTTTTCAGTGCCATCAACGACATGGTGCAACACCTGGACAACTCTGAGGCTTTTCTTGGGATAGTGACCCCACTCGGCAAGAAACATGCCACCCAACTGAAGATTGACCCCAAAAATTTTAGGGTGAGTGAGCAGCCCTTTTCCCAAAGGGTGTAATTGTGAGGAGGGCATGTTTTCCCCTTTGAGGGGGAGAACTGAGGAACATAGGCCTTGTATGTAGAAATACATATATGCCTCAGAGAATGGAGGTGGTGGAAGGTGAGATGATTGATGGTGGAAGGTGGGAGGAGTGAGAGGTCTAGCACTGGTGGGGAAGATGGGTGTGCAGGTGATGTGGTGTAGGCGGGTGATGTGGTGCTTAGGTGGGAGCTGCACAGCTGCCCAAGAGCTGTAGAGGGTTTTCTCAGTGCAAGACAATTCCCACACTTGCCACTTAATAACAAGATACAGAAAAGCAGTTTAACACTGGACTTCAGTCTCTGATGTATTTTTTATCTTGTAACAGGAACTGAGCTTTTCTAGGGCAGCTAAACCAGTTGTTATTGAGCAACAATGACAACATCATTGTCATCATTAAACAAACTCAAATAATAAATACAGAACAAATTACTTGCCCAGATCCACCTAAGGTCACTAGCAGAGTGCTTTTATATCTATTTTGCCTGCCTTACACAGCAAAAAGAGGCACTTTCTGGCAAAGATTATTTCCAAATGAAGGCGATTTCAAAAGCAGTGGCCCCAGTTTTCAATGAATGGGAAAATAAGTGATGGCTTAAAATACTGGCTGAAAATACTTTTTTTAGGGTAAAGATGCACACAAAACAATAAATGTTGCAGGAAAGGAGCTGGCATTTCAAAGTATACCATTTATGTAGTGACTGCAAGAAGTCTGCTACAGAGTGCCAGATAGCTAATGAGCAGGAAAGATCAGGGAAAAACTTACCCCCCAAGCCATGTATTCCATAGGTGTCCAACAAGGGGCTCATCATGGCCTCTAAATATTTGGGACAGTCCCCTGCCTGGAGAAGGACTGCAGTGGATGGACAAAGCACATGAGTCGTATACAGCCTTCCTTAAGTGATAGGTGCAGTCAACATTAACTAGGTACAGGGTAGTTAAAAACACTAGCAGCAGCTTTTTGTGAATTCTATAATGCACCTTATTTTCCATGCCCTGTTAGAAGCTCTGCAGGTTGTGCTGTGGATTGTTCTTGTATCCGTTTCTGCCCTCCAAGAATCACAACTAAAGATATATAAGCTCTTAGGCCTCTAATGTGGAGAAAAGTTCACACTGGTTGTTTCTTCCCTTCTCCTTGTTTAGATTATCTGTGACATTATCTTACAATTGATGGAGGAGAAATTTGGCGGAGACTGCAAAGCTTCCTTTGAGAAGGTGACCAATGAAATCTGCACCCACTTGAACAATATCTACAAAGAGGAGGGTTGGTGAGGATGTGCACCCTCCAGGCTCTTCAAACAACTTGCCAGCACTGATTTGCTGCTTTTGGGCCCCCAGCCACAGCTGGGAAAATTAAAATTGAAAAATAACAAAAGGCAAGAAAGAAAGGCTCATACAATGTAGATATCAATGTCAATAATTTCCTTAGCAAACTGAGTTTCTACAGCTAAACAAAACCTGCAGATACATCAAAGTCAACCAACAAATCCTGATGTGCTTTGCAGTTTCAGTGTTTCAAGTGAGTTCCTCTGGCCACCGTCCTTGAAGACTACATTTTAAGATGGTGACTTGAAGCTTTCTAATCCTAATAGAAAGACTTGCTCCTTCCAGAAGCACCAGCAGCTCTTTGGTTCACCTACCACCTCTCCATCCTCATGAATGACAGGAAGGGGACCATTTTGAAGCATTTCCAGGATCTTGGTAGAGGTCATTATTTAAGAGGCATGAGTATTGTTTTGTATTTGAACTTAAACAAGGGGGAAGTGGTGTACAGGAATGACCAACATCTGGGAGAGACATGAGGAAAGTCCCATCTTACATGAGCCAGGAGAGTCACCCAACCTTGGTTTCTCAGAGCAGCTTTCAGCACAATGGATGACAACACTGAGTGTGGTCACCACTGGACCCCTCTGGGCAGGGATGAACATTTCCAGTGTATTTCATTGTGTTGCTCCCAGGAAATTACTTGGGTTGTGTTTCCACATGAAGCAAGAGTAGAGCTCACTGGCTCTTGTGCACTCAAAATGCACCCAGCTGACAGCCCTGCTGCGTGGGCAGCACGGGGGGCTCATCCTGGCATGGGACTCATCCTGTCCAGTCACACAGCCTGAGCCTCCCTTCAGTGCTAACTGGGTCCTGAACTATTTAATTGCTTTTCTTTGTATTCCTTAGACTTGGGGAAATAATCAGCAAATAACTGCAAATAACTACATGCTGGTTTGCTTCAGTGTAATGCAATAAACACAGAGAAAGCAGATGTGCCCTCTCATTTGCTTCACAGAGAAGGTGATGTGCAGCAGTGGCAGCTGGTTACAGTGCACATTTACTGCTGGTACTGGGGGGGGTGGTTCTAAAACCAGCTCAAGCTCCCACCCAGGCATCCATCACACGTGTGGCAGTCAGGCATCTCATGGTTTTCACTTAACCATGAAACAACAGTTTTGTAAACAAGTGAAAATGGAGAGTTTTCCTTCATTCAACATGTAGTTTTCCTCACCCACTGCATTTGGCAAAGGATGCTAAATCCCGAAGTCCAGAAGAGGAACTCTAGCCAGAGGGGAAGATGGGGCAGGCTGCTTTCTTTTCTTCAGTGCTCTGTTCAGCTCAGGGAGAAAGAGAAGTGTATTGCACAGCATTGGCAAGGACTGTAAAAAAAGAACAAGATGTGTAAAAAAATATTTATAGTCTCCAATCCCTCTGAGGGAGTATACTCTGAAAAGAGGTGGTGGCAGTTCTTGACTTCCATTGCTCTGCTGCAAACCAGTTTGAGCTAAGGAAGACTTGAGGGCAGCAACTGGAAAAGTCACAGTGGTTCCATTGCAGAGTCCTCACCCACTTACACCTTCTAGAGATGGAGACAGAGGCTCCAGCTGGGCTGAAGGTGCCTGAGGGACAGTGCTGTAAAAGTGCCTTCTTTGCAGCCTCTCTGAGCCAGCACCTGGAACAATTTCTAACCCTTGTGCACTTAACTGAGCATACTTTACCACAGTTAGCATTTGTCAGATCCTTTCAGCCTGGGAAAGGGCTGTACAGCCACGGCAGCTCCTGCTGCTCTCAGGCCCTCTGTGACCTTGCTGGTGTCCAGCCCTGCCTTGTTGCCAGTTAATGCCTTTCTGATGGTGCATCTCCTAGAGCTCCGCTTGCCTGCAGTGCTCTGGCAGCACCACTGAACCCAGGGGAAGGGATTTGGGACTGCAGTTTCCTCAGCAACAGGAAGTGAAAAGCCAGAGCCAGGAGAGGTAAGTCATGAGAGAACCTTCTAATTGCCTCGACTCCATGATATGCCCACAGAGGGGAAAGCAGGGATAAAGTGGAGAGCCAGAGCTAGAAGCAAACATGTCTTCCTCTTTCCTTGTATTTCCAGCTGCTGATACAACTCCTGTCCAGCAGTCTTTTGCTTCCCAGTTTTGCAAATTGCAGGGAAAGACAGATTTCAGGTCTTACTGAAAAGAATAAATAATTACATAAGCAGTAACAGTGCAAGAATTTATTAAGCAAGTGGAAAAAAGTGAGCAAAGCAAAAAACCAAAGAGCAAGAACCATCATGCAGGACTGGACGAAGAGTGCATTAACATTTTTTATAAGCCCCTGCATCGGAAGGAACTAATCTCTGCTGTCTGAGGAATAAAGGACAATGATACTGAAGAAGGTGGCATGTGAAATATGGGACAGAGAACAGTAAACTGGAGGGGTTATCAGGTGCTGCAGGCCCCTACATAACACTCTGCACACTGCCATTGCCTCTGAAGCGTGGCTCAGTCTGCATTTATACTTAGTTTAATGCTGACTGCAACCCCCATCTGCTGTGTCCCTACAGCCAAACCCATCCACTTGGATGCACCCACCCATGCCCTTGGCTGCCTTGCACTGGCCCCAGGGGTCTGAAGTCTTGCTGCCATTCTGTCTTCAGCTACATAGATAATCCCTGCTCCAAGGCTATTTAACATTTGCTCAATCATCCCTTTGCGCTGGCTTGGAGAGCTGGTTTACCTATTTTCTCCCATTGCCCCTGGGAATGGGTGATGCAAGATAGGCTGGACAGAGAGAGGGGCTCCAGGGCAGGGCTATCATTGTCACAATGGGATGGTAACTCCCAGATTCAACAGCTGGAATGCAAGGGGACAGAGGAATAGCCTCCTGTGCCAGCTCCACTGGCAAGTCTTATGTTGGGTAACGGGATACAGTGGCACTAGGCCAAGCACCTCTGCTTGGAAATGTCACCATTTTACTGAGTGGTTCCTCCGGCTGCAGTGGGAAAAGCAACACACAGGCTGTGTGGCACTGGGCCAGACTGCCCAGGGAAGTGGCAAAATTGCCATCCATGAGGGTATTTGTGGTACTTGGGGACGTGGTTTAGTGGTAGGCTGGGCAGTGCTGGATTAATGGGTAGATTCAATGATCTTGAGGGACTTTTTCAAGGTAACTAATTCTATGATCCCATGTTCAGGAGAGGATCTCATTTCTGGTAATGTGCCATTCTCTAGCTCCTTATCATCTTAACCTTTTTGTTTTGCACTCCCCTAACTAATCTGGACTGATTATGAGACATGGGAATGATGCTTGCAGCTTCACTGCAGTTTAAACCCTTTAAATTAGTTAAATAATTTACTACTTCTGCTCATTTAGTACATCTTCAGTTTGATAAAAACGGCTATGGAACTACAACTGCATCAGCAAAATTTCCAAGATCTCAAAAGCTGATGCTCAGCTACAGCATCCATAGGTTCCCTCAAGAGCTCCATTTAGTAATCTATTTAACCATGAAGACTAAGGTCAGCCCATACCACTCTTCAGCTGTCCAACAGGAAATTTACAGGTGATGAATACTTCAGTTTTCCACTCCTGGAAATTAAGGTCATTGGGTTCTGATGGGTGGAAGATCCATATTTAGGCACAACTCTCTTCCATATTGTCTAGAATTTGCTAGTGTGGAGTCCAGGCACTGTTTTGTCACAGTATGCAAATCTCACCCACCCTCCCTTCCTCCCCCTTTTTACAATACAAAATTTCTAGTTGGTGGCTGCAGGGGGAGACAGGTGCTCAGTATTTCTGGAATATCATTATTCCAGAAAGGAATTCCAAAGGAATCACTGGCATTTGTGCTATGTATCTAAAAATGATTGGTCACCTTTTCTCACACCACTAGAATTCCATTAACAACTATGTGATGACAGATGTTATAAAGCACTTACACTCTGGCTGTACCAGACGGACAAACACTGGTAACTTCCATTCATCAAGCACTTGGGCCATTCAGGAAATCAAGAAACAGTCCCAGGAAGGAAACTCATGCTCAGAATTCAAATGGACAAATAAATAAATAAATAGAAGGATTAAGTAGTCAGTCATCATCACTTTGGGTGCTTAAAATGACGTGAATTCAAAGTGGAATGAGCAATGCTGGATCCAAGTCCTTGGAGAGGTGTAAAGGTCCTGTTCCTAGCTTTCACTGCCAGCCAAGACACTGCTAAATTATGTTCTGTGCTAGAATTATGACCCATATGCTGTGACCATACAAAAGATGCTACAGAAGTGACACTGAGGACAAATGCAGAGTAACAGTATTACACAACAATGTTAGCAGGCCTTTGTAGGCACTTGCACTAGGGAGGGACAGAGGCTGCAGAACCTGTTGGAAATGCCAATAAATAATTACAATGGTAGCTCTTAAGCATCACTATGAGTAACTCAGTGGTGTGATCACATGGAGGAAAATTTACCGATATCTAAACTCTTCTCTGTGGGAGTAGTGGATATCTAAGTAGTTTAAATACATCAAAGCACTTTCAATCCAGCAGAATGGACAGCAACCCCTTCATGTTTTGTCGGCAACATGGACTTGGATCAAGGGCACCCTCAGCAAGTTGGTGCAGTCAACACAACGTAGGAAAGGGATATCATCCACAGGGACCTTAAGAGGCTTGAGAAGTGGGTCTGTGCAGAGCTCAGGAAGTTCAACAAGGCCAAATGCAAGGTGCTGCACCTGGGTCAGGGCAATCCCAAGCACAAACCCAGGCCGAAGGACGAACTGATGGAGAGCAGCCCTACCGAGAAGGACTTGGGGTGAATGAGGGGCTGGACATGACCCAGCAATGTGCACTCACAGCCCAGAAAGCGAAACGTGTCCTGGACTGCACCCAAAGCAGCATGGGGAACAGGGTGAGAGAAGGGATTCTGCCCTTCTGCTCTGCTCTGGTGGGACCCCACCAACCCCACCTGGAGTGCTGCATTCAGCTCTGGGATCCTCAGCACAGGAAGGACACGGACCTATTGGAGTAGGCCTACAGGAGGCCACAAAGATGATCAGAGGGATTGAACACCTCTCCTATGAGGAAAGCCTGACAGAGTTCAGATTGTTCACCCTGAAGAAAAGGCTCTGGAGAGATCTTATAAGCATGTTCTAGTACCTAAAGGGAGCTTACAACTGGAGAGGGAGTTTTTACAAGTGCATGTAGTGACAGGACAAGGGGGAATGGCTTTAAACTGAAAGAGGGTAGATGTAGATTGGATATTAGGAATCAATTCTTTGCAGTGGGGGTGGTGAGGAGTTGCCCACAGAAGCTGTGGATGCCCCATCCTTGGAACTGTTCAAAGCCAGGCTGGATGGGGCTCTGAGCAACCTGGTCTAGAGAAAGGTGTCACTGACCACAGTAAGGGGGCTGGAACTGGATTATCTTTAAAGTCCCTTCCAACCCAAACTGTTCTATGATTCTGACTCCACATGTTTCTGCTTTTGAAGATTTTAGAATAATCAGGATCGTAAGCGGAATGACCTGCTTCCCTTAGTGCACATTTGTATGTTGAAAACTCTAATAATCAGGTATTTTTAAAAAGACTGAACTGCTAGTTAACCACCTTAAGAGACCAGAATATCCTTGTTAAGTTATTGGACAATATGGTTTCTTTTAAATTTTTTTTTTTATTTCTTTTGTTCTTAATTTTTGTTTGTTGTTGCTGGTTTTTTTTGTCTGTTTTAATACAATTAAAGAAGTACTCCACAAGAAAAAGCAGAAAGAGTCCTTATGGAAAAAAACAAATATATTGAACACATACCAATCAAATGGTACAGATATGGGACTGGCTTTGATTTCAAAATTTAAGTAGAAATAAAAAAGATGTAATGCAACAGCTGTTCAATTTCCAAGTCTAAATAGGCACTGTAAAAAGACATTTCCGCTTTCTCCAGCACACATTCCTGTCTAAACGCTCCCACTGTAATCAACTCCTAGGATCCCAAACAAAAATAAAACCCAACACTGGGAACATAATCTTAGAGTAAAAGATAATATCCATCCACCCACCCTTTTACAAAAAAAGCAAACAAAAAAAAAATCCCCCCAAATACAACTTTTGAATGCTGCTGTTTTGACTGGAGCAGAATTGGAGAATTTATAAAGGTTCAAAAGCACCCAAGGCAAGTAGTACAATATAATTTGTTCACTAACTTGTATTGGAAAGGAGATTAAAAACATTGAGATCTGCATCTTGGTACATAAAACTGTTGTCCTGAATAAAGAGAAATCTTTCAGAAAAGTTTTACAACTTGGTGGAAGTCCAGGACCCAGCTTTAGGCATCATTAATTCATGGGGTTTAATTCTGACTTTGTTATAACCACTTTTATATACTGTACATCTACCCTAGTTGGATCAGTGTTGGAACTGCTCACTGGTGTCCCTTTGAACAACTGTAAACTAAACCAAAGTATGCAACTCCATAGGAAGCTAGAGATCAGGTGAATATACAGCCAGTTATATCTCCCCTGCTTCACGCTCCTCTGAGCTCCTCGGCTCTTCTGATCGGCCGTTAGCGCTTTCGTACGAACGTTTCTTGTCTTTGAAATCCCGCGGTGACCTCTCCCTCGAGCTCCTGTCTTTATCACGGGATGTTCTATCGCGATCCCTGGAACGCTCTTTGTCTCTGGAAGATCTTTCTTTAGAGGACCTGAGAAGGGCAGTGTATTTGAGAATCCAAGTTAGATATTAATTGATAGCTATCAAACACCACTTAAGATTTTGTATTTTTCTTCTTTTTCGAACCCAGCTTTAGATTGATACAAACAGAAATATATGAGAAGATATCAAATCATTCTCCACTTCTCCCTTTCCTACTTTCCACTTCAAAAGACAAGTACTTTGAGGTAGGACTTAATCTACATCTATTACGAAGTCTAGATTAAGTTCAATGTGCTTCACTGCATCTCTTACTTTAAGCCTCTACTTTCAAGTTTGCATTAACCGGAGTTGAGTGGAAATTTCTCATCTGCAGTCTCTAGTTTAAAAACAGTGTCTAGCCTTTCTCAAACTTCAAATTACAAACTTAAAAAACATTTTTAAAAACACGAGCTTGCTTAAAAGTAGGGGGAAATTAACTTGCATAATTCTGGAAGGGAGGCTCTATATGACAAATACAAACCAAATCTGGAATCTGTTCTACAACTGTATTTTGTTATAAGAATTAACCCTTGTATGACTTTGAAAGGTTGGGGTAGTGCTCTTTTTAGATATTTTACTCTGGTAAATAGGCATTTTCAAAACCTTCATGGTGGAGACAGAAAAGACCTGTTTTGTTAAACAAACTATGTAATTTTAAATGAAATTAGCTACATGTATGGGAGAAAAATGGATTAGACATCCTCCTCTATATTCCCTTCTAGATGCACTTAGGTCTGTTTTTGAAAAACATTCCATCTGTATTCTACCATGTCCTGCAATCACAAACTGTTCTAATACAGACTTTTACAGAAAAATCTTAATAGCTAGCCAATCATTTCCTAATCCAAAAATCTGGTACTCTGGACAGTGAGACTGTACTCTTTCCACTTACAGAAAGTCACTTCACCCTCAAGCTTCAAAACTAAGGTCTGCAAAATGCTCCTCTACTAATTTCCTTTTGTGAGCTTACAAAAAAATGGCCTTTCACTTTAGTTGCTCACCTGAAAAGACTACCTTCCCTACAATGTAGTGTTTTGTGAGACATAGTACTTGCAAAAACAATGAGATTCACAGGCATTACCCTATTCCACAAACTATGTGTTACAGAAGAAGAGATTAAAAGCTTCACCCTGGAGTTAGTACAACTGTTTATCAATATCTTGTGCCCAAGTCCTCTGAAGAAGCGACAATGATTTAACTCCTGAAATAATTTTAACTATAAGCCCTGCATGTGTGGCCACTTCAAAACCCAACCTTTTATCGTCTTGCAGGTTAACAGTCTCAAAATTTTAAGACTGGGCATCCTTTCACTGTACTGTTCTTGAAGTGTGCCACAGTGGGTAACCTATGCAAGAAAGGAATCCTGTTTATGAGCAGACCTCGCTCCCAAATGCCTCGCTGTGCAATCCCAACTCTTCAGGTATGCTCACCTCGTTCATGTAAAACAGGCCAGCCAATCCTAAGGAGCAGACAGCAACTGAATCATTCAAAAGCAACAGCCCCAGCCCAGCCCCTGCAGTAATCTCTCCATGAGAGATCCTTGCAAAGCACAATCCTCAGATGCAGAGCAAGAAGTTTACTTTCAGGCGTACCTAAACTTATTTTCATCTGGTGCAGTTCACAACAGATGGGCTTTGGTGTTGGGAACAAGAGCCCAAGGGAAAACCTGAATGTACTGGCAGTACGATGACTGCTGATATCCCTGGGTTAAAATGAAAATCAGCTGTTTCACTTTCTGTGCTGCATGAAACTGGTATTATCAACTTGACACCAATATTCTGTTAGCACTCATCCAGAACAGAAATAAAATATAGCCTTGTTATTGTTATATATATATAAAACCTTCCAATATATCACTCTGGTGAAAATCATAAATAAATCACAAATATGCTGAAGATGTAACCGAAATCTGAAGCACTCAAAATGTGTTGAAATTACTAAGTGGTAAGCATAAACTTTATTTGGTGTGAAAATTCCCACTGCGTGTTAGGAAAAGTCATTTATTTCTAGGGCAACATTCACCTCTTTTTGGAGCTGCGCTCTCGGCTCCTCTCCCTGGAGCTGTGCCTGCTTCTATGATGGCTGCGGCTCCGGCTGCGGCTGGTGGAGCGGGACCGGTGGCGGTGGCGTTTCTCACGGGATTTGGATCGAGTCCTCCTCTTCCGTTCCCGCGAGGCGGAGCGAGAGCGGTGTCTGCGGCGATCTCGGGACCTAGATCTAAGAACAGAGAGGGCTCACACCACACACTGCTCTCACCAGAGTACTGCGAACGTGATGCACTCTGCGTGTAAGCACATCTCTATAGAGAATGGCCTGCAGTGTTCAGAAACACTGCAGAGTCTGATTCACAGGCAAACAGAGAGGGAAAGCAACATTAGAAAGGCTACAAACTCCTTTTTGACTAATGCAGTTTTATAGTTAATTCATGACTGTATGGCTATAGCATAGCCAATTCAGGCTCCTGAAAGCAAATAAAATTGTAAAAAAAAATAAAAAAATCTACTTCTTTACATTTTAAACTAGTGTCTTTATCAGGCAAAGAAGAACTTAATGATGCAGTGACAGGGATCATCTGCCAGAATGTATGTGTTATGACATTCTTTAAAATCTGGACGATATTGTTCCCCATAGCTACAGCAACAAAACTTATCTGGAAGGTTCTAAAAACTATACAAATTGGGTATTTTCTTTTCCGCCCCTCCCCCCAATCACTTTGCAATCGTGTATCACTGGTGACCTTCAACTGTGTAGATATGAAAGAACACTCATACTATTCATGGGTGATTTGATGAGTTAACCTGCTGCTTAGGGATTTTGAAAACATGGGCTATCATCAAAAGGCATTAGCCAGAAGCTTTTCTAAAGAAAAAGTAATTCTCTGTGTTTTAAGTGTTACTTGGGACATGAAGTTGCATTGTAATAGCCACAAAATAGATGTAGATGTATAAACTCAGTAGCATGGTGATAAATAGTGTACAAACACACAGAGATGACTATGTAACAGAAAGCTTTGTTTGTCAAGATGGACATCTTAAACTAACAGTGTCAGACAGACTTAAAATGTTCCAGCTTGTGAAAGGCTAACTTCACCGCTGGTATTCCTTGTCTGCAGATTTATATACCTTTTGGCATGCTTGCTGTGGGATCTGGACCTGAAATAAATGGAAAATAGTAATTTTTCTTAAGAGAATCTCACTATCAAATAAAGTGCAATTTAGTAATAATAAACCAGACTAGTTGACCTATTACTGTATTTCTTGTTTTAGTAGCAAGTATTTAAAGGACTTTTATTTGATGTCAACATCTTTGTAACACGTTTATCAGGAAACACATCGCTGTTTCATGTTGCTTGTGTTTTTTAAAATTTTAATTTTGAGACTACTCTACTAGAAGCCCAGAAGATTATCTATGCTGATGTGGGGAGCAGCTTTTAGCTCACATCCCTCCCACAGAAAAAGCTTACAGTTGAAGTCAGTATTCCCTTATTTCATGACAGGCAAATAGTACTGAACTGCAGCAGATTTCAGAAATCCACACTGTTAGTGTCTGAAACTTAACACATCAAGAGAAATGCAGCTCAGATTCCATTCCACTCTAGCCCCACCAGGCCTGGAAGCTATTGTTTCACAGAAGAACAGGGAATTGCTTTCCTTGATCATACATTCAACTACTTCTAATAAGGAGAATTTCCAACATCTCTGAAGAAAATTGCTAAGAGATGTAAAGAGCTCATATGTGTGTAAGTTCACAGCTGTCAGGTCTCAAAACAAGGTACACATCTGAAAATTATCTCACTTAAAGACCCTTTGTTCAAATATGTAAAGACAATACTATCAGTAGTTTTTATAAAGGCTTTTTATAAGAACAATTCCATGATCGAAGATTTAGAATGAAATGCCATCTCAATCCTTCTATGTTTCCAAGGAATGCAAACTATTGCAATTCTGCAAATTTAGAAATGTGTATGAACTATGTCATAGTTTTCTTATTAAATATTAATAGGTCACAATGTATATGCAATTAAAACAGATCCCTACCTCCTTAGTTTCTCCCTTTCTTCTCTTTCCCTCTCCTCTCTACGTTTCAGACGTTCCTGATTTCGTTTCTCCTGTTTATCAGCCACAATCCTCTGAAAGCAAAAGAATATATCAAGTTATATTAAAAAATTTCTCACATGAAAGTGCTATTAAAATAATCTAGACAGTTAAGATTCAGTTCTTTCCCTCAGGCATATCCCCTTTCCCTTGTGTATATTATTCCCTCTCTCTTCCTCAGTACATATACATATATTTTATTTTTTTTCTTGAAGAAACAGAGGTTATTGCAGAAGAGCTGCACATGGGTGTTACACGAAGACCTGAAATATGCAGAGTTAAATATTAAGTTTCTAATAAAGGGGAATTCAGAACAGTAAGTCATGCCTTTAATGTGAGAGTTTCCATGCCAATCCTATCGTATTTTGGACACTGGGGAAAGGCAGAAAGGAATCAGAACCGGGAGAGCTAATTGTTTCTTAAAGGACTTGGTTGGGCCAACACCTAAGTTTTGAGGCTATTTGAATTATTATTTGAATTTGTATTATGACTGTGGGACAAAGTTAGAGCAGATGCTTCAGCTGATAGCCCCCAGGGTGAACTCACTACTACTGGGGACAAGGCACGCTCAGTAGAGGGCCCTCAGATGTGGAACTCACAACTGGAGATCTGGCCAAACCCAAGTCTTGCCACCTTCTGGACATGATGCAAGAATTTCAACTCTTTGTAAAGACCTTCTTCTGAGAGATGGAATTGCCCCAGCAGCATCTTGATTAGATCTCTGAGGAGAGCTCTGAGGAAGGAGGGGATAGTTATTGTTTTCTTTCTTTATTAGCAAAGCACTTTGAAAGATTAATTTATTGATGCTTTGGGAATGTGAAATAGTTATCCATGCATATTTTGTTCCAAATGGTGTAAATAACTAGTTATTTCAACCCTTTACATCAAGTTATATTTCCTTGTACAACATCAGCAATTTAACTACAAGCAAGGTTTCTTGTTCAAGTGACTCCTTGCGTAACTTCATGGAGGGATGAGAGGAAGCACACATGGCCTGTTCTAGGCATCTAAGATTTAAGTTACACCAGCTATAGTTAGGAGCCTAAATTGCCAACATCATCAACAGGAAGAGCCGGGCTCTCGGAAGTGCAAGTCACAGTATCCATGCAAGACAGCTGGAATATTACAGAACATAAACCAAGTCAATTTATTCAAATCCAGCAGCAGCCATTTCTGCTCTTAGGACTTCAACAAATTTAGTCTTTAGTGATTTTTACAGTTCAAATGCTTAACTGAGCTGTAAACGACATAATTTGCAGAGTAAGGTCACAAATGGCATCAGTGTTCAAACCCATCCTCTTGAAAATTAGAAGTCCAGAATATCATTCCGGTAAGTCTTTCTTCCAGCATAATTTCTGGTCAAGATAGGTTGTAATATTCCAACTGGATTTCAAATGTTCAAGCTATAGAGAACATGCAACCTCCTCATACCAATTATATAAATAATTTGGTATTCCCACTTTGGATAGCTACAGCCTTGAGTTGTTTGATTCTATCCAGAGTAATTTCCTAATCTTTGTCCAGGTAAAATAAACAAATTGAGCTTTAGTCTTTCACCATACAGCAAGTTGGTTGAGTTCCAAGCATTTCTTTACATTTTTTGGAAAACTTCTCCAAGTGTTATCATCCTCCTTCTACATGCTCTTGCATTTTCAAGTCTCCTTTTACTGGCTTTTAGTCAATCATCTGGCTAAAAGCAAAGTTCATTTGGCTGTCTCCTATGACTGCTAAGTATGTTTCAACATTGCTGTTGTTCATTCAAAACACAGTTCTCCACTTTACAAGGAGATTCAAGTTCTCTGTTCCCAAGATGCATTACTCTGAATGTGTGTTTTAATCTACCTCAAAAAGGTAGATTAAAAAGAGGTCATCTTACAAGTCTATCCAGGTAATTGATGCTAAATTAGAATGTTTAGTGTTTTTAGGCTAATGAAATCCAAAAGTTTAAAGTGATATGAAAAGAATTCACACACGGAGAAAGAAATATTCTATTAAGGCTGCCTGGCAAATAATTAAGTAGGAGTACACACAAAAAAAGTGAGAATGATTTACCCTGAGTTCCTCAAGCTTCTCTCTTATTTCAATAAATCCCAAATGTAGTTTTCCTCCAAAGTGATCAGCAAGTCGTCGGTCATTGTCATGAAGACCAAGATAAGCTGAGCATACTTCACAAACCCGTAGCTTCTGCTGCTGAAAGCTAGAGGCAGGCATAGAATTCCTGTATACTTCCTAGAAAAGAAAAACATTTGCTGTTACTTCAAAATGCACATCAACACAAGGATGACACTTTACCAAAGATACACCACAAATAACCAAATTCAGTGTACATCAGAACACCCTTTAATTAATTCACACTATGCATCAACTATACATCAACTGACTCACTAAGATACAAGGCATGTTTCCTTATTTTGAAAACTGAACATATTTAAAAGCAGGACATCAACAACCGATGATGGTTTTGCAAGTAAAAAAAAAGTTGGGTAATTACTACCTTAAGATTATATTACATAGAAGGACAAACAACTTATTCATGTACAACAATGAACACACATTAACTCTATGATTACTGTGTTGACATATCATGAAAATATGCCACCAGTTTTAATTCTGACCTCAATTTAAAACTATTCGTTTCCTGAGAAATTCCTGAGAATGCTCATTTTAGACACTAAATAAATGCAGTATCTGAGCAAAATTTACCTAAAGACTTTCAGATGAGAGACCAGCAAGACTGCCAGCAATCCTTCTGGTACTATTGAAACAACTGCAGATATTGATTTCTAGAAATTTCAGAATCTTTGTGTAATACAATAGGGAAAAGCTCTTGGTGAGTTCTGTCACCTGAATATTACAAGGATCATTTTGGCTTTCCTGACACACAAGACATGAACTCTCTTTCAGTGAAGACAATGGATCACTTCACCGAAGCTTTCCAGCACGATGTTACAGCAGCGTTGCCACAGCAAGAGCCATGAGACCAAACCAGATAAGTCAGTGCAACCATCACAGCCACAAAGGTAGTGTCCACAGATACAACTGACCAATACAACCAAACTAATATAAATGCATCATTTATGGAAAGGAGCATAATTTTAATGGTATCGAAGTTTATTGAAGGCTAGAAATTTTAATGCTACAAGATGCCACAAAGCAATTTCTTCAGTTTTATATGTAGCAATTAGCTAAGGAATTGAGAGAGATGTCATGCATTACACAGAGGCCAAGTAATTTAATATTTGACCCTGCCCTCTCCATCCCCCAAGCCTTACACAATTAACTTACTTCTGCTTCTCTCTTCTTTATCCGAGCCTTCTCCACCTCATCCATTACTTTTTGAGATTCTTCCACATTCCCATCAGCTCCGAGCTGTTCTACTTTGGCCAAGAGTTTCCCAATTTCTTCATTCAATTCATGAACTCTTTCAGCCTTGAAAGACAAGGAAAGGCTTAACACAGGAAATACTTTCAATTATGGAGAACACTCTGAACTACTACTGAGTTATGATATGCAAAATTATAAGGACAGAAGTAAAAGGAACACACAGAGAAAACTTCTCCAGTTAGAAGTGAAGCAAAAAATGCCTCTGCAAAAATCACAGAAAAAGACTGAGTTACCAAGTTTATTTAAAATTCCAGAAAAGGATTTTTTTTCAGAAAACTTCAAGTAATTCACACTGCTGTCTGTACCAGTCTTGAAAAATTAATATTTGTACAACCATTCCTCCTAGCATTTTCATATGCATAGAAAAATTATAGTTTTTTTTCCCATTCAAAAAAGATCTAGAGAAAAGGACATCAATTTTGTTTACCTTATAGATGAAGTTTCAATCAACAAGTGTAAGAATTACTAACATTTCTATAGCACAGATTCAGAATCAAGTTTCCTGAGGTCAAAAATATCAGAGAGGTCTCTTCCCTCTGTTCTCTTCTGTTTGTTAAAGGCCATTTTAGGAAGTAAAGAGAAAATGTATTACTTTTCCCCCCTCTTCCGTATGAATTCTCAGATTGCTATATTTTCAAAACTTGAAACTGGCTCCTTAGAAAAACTGGCCTTCAAAAAGACAGCAGTAACTTGTCTGATATGCTTACTTTAGCTGCAACTTCAGCACTGATCTCTTCTTGGGTTTCTGCTAGTCTTTTCTTAGCCACTTCTGTTCGCCGGTCACAGTCTGCAATAAATGACTGCAGGTGGTCCATTGCCTAAAACATCAGTAAGAACAAGGATCAATGCTGTGAAGAATATTTATATTTCATTAGCTGTAAGGCTTCTTCAGTTTATTAAGGCTTCACTTTCACAGGATTTTATTAGTGATTAGTGAAACAATAATCTACTGGTTTATGCTGACTAATCACACGTATTCATACAAATGGTTTAAAAAATTATAGCCTACACACTGTCGTAGTTTCTAAGTATTTGCAAAAATATGGAAGTGAATCTGTCTTAAGTCATCTCAAGGAAGAAGAAGAAGTAGTAGTGAGTATTTCTAGTGGCATTAAAATTCTTGGAAGGCTATTCATGATTATGAATGGATTCATCCAGCCATTACACGCAATGCTGAAACTTCTATCTCTACGGTTTAAGTAGGTATATTAACCATCCCTCTAAATAACAAAAAACTCAAACCCTTTTGTCCTAGCAAAGACTAACTTCCTAGCTGGGAGTTCAAAACAAACTGTAGTGTATGGAGACACAGTATATGATTTGTTATCTCCAATACCAAATTACTTTCTTTGTTAAGTGTAGAATTTAAAACTATTTTCAAAGCAGAGACAGCTTTAACATTTGCTTTAACATTTGACAACATTAAGTCAGCACTCATCATACTCAGAGAGGCTTTTAACAGTTCTACCTAGGGATGACTACCAACACAAATTAGAATATAATCAGACAAGTATCTTTCATGAAACTGTGCCAAGAGTTTCTCTGACTCTTTATAAAACTGCTTTTCAAAGGTCTTTCTTCAGTCTGTAACAAAACTTAACATGTGTTGCTCAATTTATCCACCTAAGTACAAAAACTAATGCTTTCTCTCCACAATTAAGATAAAATACATACATCAAGCTCAAAGAAGAAATCTTGATCTTTGGATGCTATTTCATAGTCTGCCCTTAATGCCAGGTCGTGCACTTTCAGGCATTCTCCAAGGTCCATTCTCTGAAAAGACAAAGGTAACGTGGTTTAACTTTTCAGAAAGGAGTAAGGTTAGCATTATTTTCTTTAACAGTCAAATATTCTGAAGCAAGTCATCTCCTCTGTGGTAATGAGAGTTTAACAAAGCTATAAGCTTTGACAGACATGCATGACTCAAAATATACTAACAGCAGAGAGAATGAACAGCTTATCTTACCATGATGGCTGTTTGCATCACAAAGTATCATTAATGTCCGGCAAAAATGCTGTTTTACTAGAAGTTCAAAAAAGTGACTGACGTGGAACATCATGGATTGAACTTAGAGCCAAGTTCCATGAAAATAACCAGCAATCAAATGATCAAATTCTTGACCTGAACCTGTCTGCACACTCCATGACAATGTGTTTCCATTATATTCATCACCTAAAAGAGCTACAACCACAGCACCACTGTAAGTGCTGCTTAAAAAAACATTCTTGAAGCATTTCAAGACAACCAAAAATCAAATCCCTGCAAAATGTTTTGCAAATAAGGGAAAATGAGCTGAATGTTGGACTGTGTTCAAGAACCAGGGAAGAAAAAGTACAGATATTTCACTTGTAATCTAAAACTGTTCTAGAAAGGGCAGGAAGGAAGCATGAATGTAAAAACTAAGTAGGCTGCATCATTTCTACATACAATGCCACTGAGGAGAGTGCTCAAAATTTTATTGGGTAACAACTACTGTTTTTAAATTGAATTTTGCATAGGAGACAGCATAAGAAATTCCAATTCAGTCTGTTCACAGCAAGTCTGGTTACCAAGACAGAGCAAAGTGCACTCGACAAAAAAAAAACAACAAAAAAACCAAAAAAAACAACAAAAAAAACCCCACAACCAAACAACAACAAAAAACCCACCCAAAAAACCACAAAAAACCAAATTAAAAAACTCTATCCACAAGCAACCACCAAAAAACCCCAAACCAAAAACCTAAACCACCCCTCCAACCAATTTTTAATGGAAACAAAACTGAATAAACCCAAAGCAGCCTCTCTGCAAAAGCACAGGCTGATGCATATCATTGAAAGTGATTGTTATTTACAGCACTTAAAACCAGCACAGTTTCAGTTAAGTCTGCTCTTGGCATTGCTCACTTAATATTAAGAAGAATTAATCCTTTCTCAACATTGAAAGCACATGATGAAATTTGAACTCTGATGGAAAAAGCTGTAGTTAAATAACAATTTTAAACCCAAACCTAAAATAACGAAAAACTTGCATTGTGAGTTTTGTAAATAGAAGATGAATGTTAACGCAGAACGTGCTGCAAGCCAAATGAGTGAGTTTTGTTGGGTTTTTGTTTGCTTGTTTCTAATAAATAAAATACTTGGATTTAAGTAAACAATCCAAGTGTCATAAGTATAGTAAAATAAACAAACCCCAATTATTTTAGTCTCCTCAAATTTTTACTTAGACTTCCAATGAAATAATTAAAGTAATTTTTATGGAAGTTGTTGGTTTATTTCATACAGAAGTTTCACACAGAGAAAAAACCCATATCGGGAAAATAAAGAATTTTGTACTTCAAAAGGTTTTTTATAAACTGCAGTTATTTAAATCCTCTTCAGCCACCATAAATCTGTTTTCCGGAAAACGTTTGATTGCAATAGGGAACATCTGACTGCAATGATAAAGGAAAAGATTAGCTTTTCCTTTTGCAACTATACAGGACCTCAGCAATTTTGTTAAGTGATGCAAATTCACAAAGACCTTGAAGCTGAGCAAAGTATTATATCTTTCCAAGTCATGCTGACATTATTTAAACTGAAGCATTTTTTCAGGAAAGTACTTCAATACTAGGAGAGCAACGTGAAAGAATTTTAAAAAATTATCTGAAAATTAGACACGTAAAAATTATCCTAAAATTGTGAAAAGATTGACTTTATGCTGATTCATCTCTTGTACTGAATAAGGTCTTCAAGGCTGAAACTGTGAAACTCAAGGCCAATTCTGTTTGAACTGAGGCATTAAGTTATAAATGCACAGATAAGGTTAGTCACACACTTCAGTAGGTCTCAATATAATGACAAAAAGCCTGAAAAACGCCCATCACAGCACACACCCCCCCCCACTATTCTAAGATGCAATCTGCATACACTTTGAATGAATGCATGAAATAAAATTCCATCACACACTAAAACCCCCCAGAATTCACTGCTATTACATGCTGTTCACTTCACACGTGTTTTATGTGTCTCTCTCTCTCTCTCTCTATTTGGGCTGGATTTGTCCACCAAAACAGTACATTTTCTGATTTCTTTGCCTCTTACTGGGAATTGTAAATCCAAAGCCTGAAAGGATGCTAATTAGTCTGAGCCAGCATGACTACTGAGAAATGTTCTGTCCTCCCCTTATCCCTGTTCTGTGCCACTCCATGCTGGCACATCTGCCTGTGCTGTTGAACACAATCTGGTAGTGACTGGCTAAAAAATATCTTAGCAAACCAAACACTGAGGTAAATTTTTCAGCAGTGTATCTTTGTCCAACTTGTTGGGCAGCCGTACAAACAACTGTTTGTATTGTCAGCACATATTGTGCTGACAAAATGTAGGGGACAACGCAGTAGTGGACTTAAGAAGCTGGGGTTTCTTACAGTATCAAGATAGCAAATTCAAAAGCTGTTGAAAACCTTCAGTAATGTTATTGGAAATTTTGGGGGACAAGGAGTATGTTACAGAGGATTCCTTTTTGTTAGATACCTCAATCACAACAGAAGAAATTTTGGCTCCCCTTCCCCCTTTGACCCAACAGGGTGGCCTGATAAATACGTGGCATAACAGGGAGCAAGAACGAGTGAAAAGGATTCTTTATCTTTAGTTTTGCTGTTGAAGAAATTACAGCATTGTTGGAACTGCTCCTTAACACAGCCTATACTAGTCCTGGGTAATCCTTTGAAAGTCTTCACAGCAATATTACTACGAAATGTCTTTCATAAAAGTTCCATTAGCAAACCCCAATGTCCAGAGATATAAAAAAACCAAACTTCTTAAATAAGTTTGCATATTAAATGCAAAAACATGCTAAAAAGCACCTCTGCTGGTGTAAGTTATGCAACATCAGGCAAAGTCAACTCATCTTGGGGATGATTCATTACTGTAAGAAGTCTATGCTGGATCATGACTGCCAAGAACCTTAACAAGCACAGCTTGTAGTATAATTTGGCTCATATGAGTAGCTTCAAAGTAGATGGACAGCAGATGAAAATGGACAGAAGATACAGTAAGACACATTATTTTCCTTTTCCACCTTGCAATTTGGTGCCATATGTGTCCCTCTCCCCACAGGCGAAGAACAAGCACTGGTAGCCTGCCATTTAAAGATCAATCACATTTGAAACAGAAGATGGCTAAGGGAAACTCAAGCTCAGACACTGAGTTAATGGAAGGCTTAAAAAGAACAAACTTACACTGTTTTTCACTGACAATACACTGACTTCTAGACAGACTTAACACTACTTAAAAGTGATTTACAGAGCAGTTCAGATGAACAACACAAACAAAGAAACATGAAAATATCCAAGTCCCCAGGCTAGACATAACTAAAGTTCATTGAGTAAGCTAAGCCATGCTTTGGGTCTTTTTGCAATTTTCTGCACTTTTACTGAGATTAAAACCTGAAGCAAAGCCTATATATTTGGAGACTCTTTATTGCAAATGAAAGTTATTGCTGAATATTACTCCAGATAATCACATCCTTTTGTTATTGCTGAATTCTGTTTAAGAAACTAGTGACCATTTTCTGCAATACTTTTTTATTTCTTAGTGTTAGATGGGCAATTAGAACTGCTTGATTTCTCAGAGCTGAGGTTTAAAAAACTGGTCTTTCATCCCAAGAAACTTTGTATTGAAATGATTTAGTAATCATTTTTGTCATCCCATCCACAAAATAGATAGAATGCCTTTGGTATAATAAAAAAATATGGATTACATACATTTGGTTTGCATAGTGATGCTTCAATCAAATCAGGTAAAAAAATAATATCACATGAATTAAGTATGAGTTGACAAGGAAGAGCTGGCCAAGGATCAGGCAATAAGAGAATCTGTAGAGTTTATGTGCAAAATAAATGTGCACTCTGAGTAGCTGACAAATAACTAGGAAGAGTTATCTAGGAATAGTTAACTAGAAATAACAACTGAATAGGAAACTAAACTCTGATGTGATGCTATTTCTGGAACATGAAATTAAGGTGGGGTTCCCCCCCCGCCTTTTCTTTTTCAGATCTTAAGCTACCTACCTACAGCAAAATTCTCATGTTGAGGCACAACTGCCACAAGTTCTGTTCACATCAGAAATTTGATTACTGAATATACAGACTGCAGAAAGAGCACAGGAAAGTTAAAGGTACTTAAAACACAAGGGGCTGATGCTGAGCCAAGTGTGACACAGTAGCACAAATTATCAAATACTCCTAAAAACAGCAGGTATGTTTGACAGGTTTTTGAAAGAAGATATTCTGGGAAGTGTTTATGTAGATATTTCTTTTTTAGATAAAAAGATACCGAAGCAGTTCACATTCAACAAGAGAAGAATTTTTTGTTTGTTTGCTTAGAAAGATCTGACATTGCTGAAAAATTGATATTGGAGGGAGTGGATATCTTCCTTTACCAAACTGTCAAGGCACTATGTGAACATGTACTACCATAAAAAGGAGCTGAAGACACACTCTTTGCTGAAATCTTCCTTATTATGGAACTCATGCTTCAGCTGCACTACAAATTTTATTTTGAACAGATTTCTAGACTTGTGATAAAGCCCATCTTTTTTGTAGGCAACATATATTTAGAAGTGGATTTAAGTTCTCTGACTCCACTAACAGTTAACTTTTGTAGGACTTCACTAGCAGGAAAGTAATGCTGAGCAAAAAAGATGCAGAAATTATTAAGTTGAAGTCCTTAGTAACCACTGAATTCCAGGTATCTTCTGCAGTATAATACTTTTTAAAGATGTTTCTCCATGTAACCATACTCTCACACTTTGAAAGACTTAGAATAAATCTTCACTACCAAAACTAGCAACAGTCTTTCTTATTATTAAATGAGATATTTCAGTGCTTACGCAGTATTTGCTCTTATGGCTCGACTATAAAATATTTTAGCATTGAGGCTGATAACCATGCAGAAAGTAACAACCCCTCCCTTCACCTCAATAAATCAAACCCATTAAAATGGAATAAGGTACAATCAGTTCATGTTCCTGGTGCTGGCTAAAGAAATTAAGAATGCATTTCAGGAGACTGACATGATCGCTTTAGAGGACAACAGTGCACTTTACAATTCATTGCTGGGCTGAAGGCTTCAAACTGAGGTAGCTTATGCAAGCCTAATTTAATTTGATTTGCTAAGCTGAAGCAGTTCACATGATCAAATTAGTCCCAAACTGAAAAGCTGATACCCTCAGGCACAATGCCTTCTAACAGCTTCTAACTTCTTTTTCTAGAAGTACAACATAATATCACAGTCACATCCCAAACCACAAGTTTTAGGCATGCAAATAGTTCCAGAGCCAGTGGGACTCCCGGCAAATATATCAACTACAGATTAAAACTCCTTATTAACATCTATCTGCACAAGTGTGAACTATCCAAACTTCTCTTACACAGTAAAAGGAGACACAGACAGTACATTCAATAATCCTAAATGGATTCAGCCCACTGTGAGAGGGATACTCATGGGCAGGTGAATGCCATCTTCTTCTAGGCTCCACTGCCTAGATACCTTCTGACTTCAGTGCAAGCTTCAACACCCAGCTCCTCAGCTGAAATCTAAATTTAGATGTCTTAATCTAGAGCTGAGTTCCACTCCTAATAAGATTAAAGTTAATAATGCATTCAAGTATATTGCTAAACCAAGGTCTTGATTAATGTGGTTTTAGTCAGTAAGAGTCCTGAAGAGATGCATGCAATAGATTTAGGTGCAGAGTGAGCCAATAGAGCCTATTTTCAGGTCTGTAATAAAATGCAAGAAGGTGTTTTTCTCAACAAATACACATAAATACAAAGTTAATTCACTGAGCATATAGGAGTTTTTGAACCATTGTTTGCAAGACCACATACAGTATTTGTGAAACTTTTTTCATCAGGGAAGCACAATCAAGTCTATAAGAAAGCCAGATTATTGCTGCAGTATTGTGATTTTCAAAGACAGCTACGAGGTTACAACTATTCAGGACATTGCTACTTAAAAATAGCCTTATTAAAGGTATTAGTTTTAAATCTTCCCACCTAGTCATTTTTATTAGTACTCTGCTATTCATTCAGAAACAAAGATAGAGAAAACACACACATCTTGTATAACCCACAGAAGACAGTGCAGACCTTACTTACATCCAGAGAGCATTGCTTAACTGGTTCGTACCATTATGAAGGTACCTGACTCCTACATAGGCAGCCTCAGTCCCCAGTCTCATAATATGGATAAACAAACATTTTTGAAAAGAAAAAAACCAAATATCCACTAAAAAAACCCCACCCCAAACCAAAACAACCAAAGCCCCCACAAGTCTTATCACTGGCAATCATTAAGGGTAGAAGTAACAGTGTTAATTCTCTAAAAAAAAAAAAAAAAAAGAAAAAAATCGCTAGCTGTAAGTAGGAAAGTTATTCAGTGTCTCATCAGCCAGTGTTTACAAAGTCTTACTAATTTCTCATAAAGAAGTTATCAGCTCAAAATGAGTGAGCAAACATATGGGAACTTGAGTCCATATGATCATTAATACAAAATCACCTTCACCAGGCAGAGACGCTTCTGACTACTTGACTTGAAATTTCCAAGTCTACAAACCCAAAAACTTGGTAGCACAAAAATACATCCATAAATAAAATCCTTAAACAAAAAGTATACACACACTGCCTTTACCAATACATACTGCAACCTGAGGAACATTTTTTACTGTCAAGGGAAATCAAAACCTTTGCAGAGTTTTGGGAATTTGGCCATTAAGGGAAAGAACACACTAAAATAACAGGGCCTACTCATATGAGTCACTTTGTTTGTCTTTTGTTATCTGTGAATGTCCTTGAGTGCTTTTGAAAAAGTGGGTGGACTAGAGAGATGTACAGAAGTCTGCATTTTGCAGACAGGACCAGTAATAAACACTACCTAGGAATTGTAGATCATTGTGTGTCACACAAAAAAAGAAAATTAATATCCAGTATTTTATTGATAATCTAGTCAATACAGAGACTTAACCTCATAAAATGTCCCCAGAGAACTTACTCTTTCAGGAGCACTCAGGGACTGGAATTAAAAAAAAAAAAAAAAAAAAAAAAAAAAAAAACACATTTTTCCTTACATTTGTTTANAAAAAAGTCACTCTTTGTTACTATAGGTCTTGAATGCAAAGATGCATCAAGATCTTCCTATCAAAACTCCGGAGAAAACTTCTCAGTCATTTTCAAAATCAGTGACAAACTGCTCAGTAAGAGTCCATGCTTCCTGCCCTTTTAAAAACTGCCCTTAAGACAAGAGGTCCATTCCTGCAGATCTATGACCAGGTAAACAGAACAACAACACAGGGCCCAGGTAAAGCCTGCCTGTTTTGAGTCCCCTTTCTACTACTCCCACTAAAAGGATTAAACTACTCATTGCTTTTCTGTACCCAGATTTACACTGTGGAACACATTTTCTTGTATGAAAGGAAAACACTGATATTCTCTAAAGAAGCAGTTTCGTTTAGTATTCCAAGAGCCGCAGCACAATCTGGTATGAGGCTGAAGAAAACTTCCAGTGAGGACTCGAACTGTGTCAGCTGCCACAACCTACATGACTGACCTGCAGTGTAAGAGGCGCTACTGCACAACTCCAATGACTTTGATAGTTCTGAAGATAAACATTCCTTTACTTACAGCTGTTACAGAAATCTTTGTTCACAGAAATTGGACCACAATGAAAAGCTGTCAAACGAATCTTTGACAAGTTTCTTCTTGTGGATTATGACCAATGCCTTTGCATGTTTCGACTGCGTTATCGGTATGTCCCAAATCTCCGCCAAGCAGGAGTTACTTTGCTCGCCACACAAACAAAGCGCCATCCAACATAACAGATGGGTGAAAAGAAACACATTGTTCTCTCTTTTCCCCCATTTTGTTTGGACAGTAACACACAAAACAGTTCAAAATAAAACTACATATAACACTGATACACAATACTACCTCAAATAATCCTTCAGACAGACTTTCCAGTACTTATTTTCCCCAGTGCCAAAGGGTAACAAAATGTGCCAACATCATTGAAAAAAGCTACCCTAGCAGCATTAATGAACAGTAGGCACGTGGGACTCTGTATCATCATACTATATCTCTCTATCATTAAATTTTCTAATCATCAAACATTAGATTAAATAATCAGTGGAACATTACTCACCTGCCTTTCACAAAAAACAAGCTACCTTAAACGTGGATCACAAGATAAAGCACAAGCACGCTGACAAAGCTCCTGGCATATGTCAAAGCCCCTTGTTTCCTATGCCCAGGCAGTGGAACTTCTACCACAGAGTGCACTAAAGTCCAGGTCAAACAAGTTACTAATATGCCATAAATGGAGATTTAAAAATTGCTTTAGAATTTATGACAATGGCACAGTACTGGATATTGTGTAGTAAGTGTCACTATCACATTAAACATATCTCAACTTCTAGAAAGTTCATTATTTGAACTTTCAATTATTTTCATTAAAATATTTCTGAAGAGACAAAAATCTTTGTACTTCTCTATACAAATACATCTGTGGAATACTTTCCCACTACAACATACATTTTTAAGAAAGTAACTTCAAAACTCATGCATACAATATATTTTATTTCTTTTTTATTACTTGCAACTGTATCATTGTAAGGCCACTTTGATATAGCGCAACTCACATAGGTAATGTTATGTGGCTTTTCATGTTATAGTAAATTATGAAATTTAGGTAATAATTAGCATATAGAGGAATTCTAAAAATTAACTTCAGAACCCATAAATTAGTTGTCTATGAAAGTTCCTCTGAACTACCAGAGAGTGCTAGATAGTTGCTGAAAACTGGGAAATTTAAGGAAATACTACAAAGAGTGAATATAATTCAATTTCTCCACTTATCTAAATAAAACAGAAAATTCATCTACATACAGTTCCAGAGAGCACATCATGAGGGCAGCAGTTGAGCAGGTGGCTCTTGCACACTCGGTCATCACTGAATTTGATTCGCTGACGGGTCGTGTCACCTGCAATATAGAAATCAGCACATTCCAGGTCAGAGATCTGCGGCAGTCAGACACGTTCTGCAGGTTACATGCAAAGGTTAACAGTGCCCTGACACATACTGAAGGTCTGTGCAAACTAGAACTCAAAACACTCTACGCTTCTTTGTCAAATAACACCAAAACCACAAATATGTGTTTCAATGCTCCATAACACTATTTAAAAATCCTCTCACACTTCCCTTTCAAATATGCAGCAGGAAAACTGCTTGAAACCAGAAAGCCAGTATTAGCTTAAAAGCACTTTGATACAATAGCATTTGTTAAATGAGCTATATAATGCTCTGTTCAGACTTTGCATAAAATAGTGACGTATTTCTATGCAAGAATTAGCATATCAAAGCAGCCTCATAAACACAAAATGATACACATTGAATCTTCACCAAATCCCACCTGATACTCATTTAATGATTTTGCTCTTGGATGCAAAGCACCCTTTAACATCTGATGGGAGTAGCATAAAGAGTTGGCAGAATGATTTTAAATGCTTACAAACCTGAAAAAAAAATCAAACACATGGGCATAGCCTATATGCAAAATATTTTAGAGGTGTTTGCGCATCTCCACATGATAAAACTTTTTACTTTTTTCTTCTACATGCTGTTTGTTGGGCTGGAACATCATAATTGTATCTTCATTGTGGCAGGTTGCAGCTCCTGCATCAGCAGAAACATCAACCTGTGCAGACACTGAGGTCCAATTGCAAGGTTAAATAACCCCTTCCTGGAGCAAGACCTGAAGTCTTCAGAACAAAGTAACCAGCTGGTATTCTGGGGATGAGGGCTGAACATGTTTCCCTTTGATTCATAACGTAATTGTCAGTTTGAAATTCAAGAGAGATCACTGCAATGGCTCTCTTCTTGTTAAGATACAGGCATGATAAACCACCTTAATCTCTCTAAGGATGTAGCCATATTTTTTTTAAACATAATTTGATACGATCTCCTATCGTTGAAAACCTACTGGTGAATTACTGAAGCAAGAAGGGCTGCTGGGAGAAAAAGTGACGTACAGTGAGCTCAGACAGCAGCCTCTTCCATTTAATCAAATACTTTAAAGAGTGTAGATACATTTTGCAGTTAATATATTAAGATTTTTTATGGCTTCATGATTTGAAACTCTAAACTTCTAGATTTGAATATCTTAAACAATTCAAGAAGCCATTGTCATTACTGAGGTTAACTACAACAGGGAGGAATAAAACCCCCTTATCTTTAGTCAAACCTTTCTTACTATTACATAATCAGATTTTTAAATATCCATTCTATGTATAGGATGCTAATATATAACATTTTCAGATGGGCCATGTTTCAAATTATTAAATAAACAGAAGTTTTCATAAACAACAAATGCTTAATTTGCTTACAGGTAAAACCTGTAACCCAAACACCAAAGAGCTTCAAAGCAGTTCAACAATAGGTTTTCTAGAGGGCAACCTTATTGCTTGGTTATATGTACACTGCTAAAAATTTAGAGTAATCCCTTTATAATCATGCCTGCTACTGCAGTAAAGAGTTTTGCTCTTCTTTTTTAAAAAATTTATTTTAGGAGGTGGATCTTTATTTTTTTTAAACACGTAACTGCGTTTGTTCCACATTCATTAACACATCTGAAAAGTTATTGATAACTCACGGCTCGGCGAATGCGGGGCCTTTCTGACACTCCCTTGCAGATTGATGTAGGCAGGCAAAGATACATTGAACCTTTATAAATAAAACAAGGGGCCAGATTGTTCAGTTTGTATAGAATAATAGACTCTGCCAGCAATTTTAACACAGCATCTAGAAATACATGTTGACTGTAAAGATTCTTCTATATAAAGACACATCAACAAAATAAAGAAAAGTATCTTTAAAAAACCCCACAGCTGATGGCCTATTAGCACTAACTATTAGGAGTCAAGGAGTTACCAAGAACAGGAAATGGCTGAAAGACTCATGTTCCTTAAGTTGGCAAGTAGTATTTTCACAGACATTACCTCTGAATAGCTTTTTTCGCCCCTCTACCACAACTAGGTACAGCAGCTGAAATACAGTCTTTTTTCATCAAAGTGGCTAGCACGATAATCACAAATACCAACCCAAGGAAGNGGGGGAAGAGGCAGAAACTGATCAACAACAACCTCAAGAATACTTTACACATTTGTATTTTAATTTTAAACCTTTATTCTTTTTGCACTGTGCCTTTATTCAAGCATTTTAAAAACTTTTAGAAAGGTTCCCTTACAAATATGATTGGGGTATTTATGTCTTCTTTTCTACAAAAAGCAATTTTATACATTTGCCTTTCTTTTTAATATATGCTGTTTCAGAAGGACAAGTTTATCAAAAAGAAAAGGTGTCATATACCACATTCTAACAGTAACTGACTGTTGTGTCCCTCTGGCAGCTCATTTACAAGTCTGACAGCCTCAGAAAAAAATGTTTTATTCCTTCATGAATTTTGTGAGCTCCAATACTCCTAAATAGTGCACACTTCTTGGCAAAGACAGCTGATTTATTCTGCTGCTGACCTAGAGATGAATCATCCTGAGTGGGTGATGGCCTGGGATCTACATAGGTTGCTGGAGGGGGGGCGAGGGAAAAATAAAATCTATGGATCCCCTATGCTACTGACATTCTGCCTACAGCAAATGAGATTTATGCAGATGCCTTCCAAGAACTAAAACAACACAAACAGATGTGGTCTTAAGCCAAGGACTTCTGCAGTACAGCAGGTAACCAAGATGCTACTCCTGCTTGTCAAACTGTAGGGAAGTTGATACCTTCTTTGTATGGTCAAACAAACAAGTAAATGCTCAATCTAAATAATGAGCTTTATATATTTTATCGTAAGAAAGTAATACACCCAGGCAACAAGTAGCTGCCGTCACCTAAGTTTTAGAAGTATTCTTGAACATTTATAAAGAGGACACTATCACTGATATTTCAGACCTTATTACAAATTCTATTTTAATAAGTAAATAATTTAATTAGCTCAAAATAGCAGTTTATTTAATCCTGCCTCTGAAGAATAGCAGAATATTCAACTACTTGATCTTTAAGACTCATGCTCATTAAAGAAATTAAAGTAATTTACTAGGGTATTACAGGAGTCAACATCTATTACTGTAAGCCAACTCTGTGTTTCAAATTAGATTTTTTCCACTAAAAGAAAAATCATATGGTTGATAAAATTTATGTGGAGACAAGGTAAATTAAATTTTCCCAAAGAGGCATCAGGTTTAGTTTTACTTGAAGTACTTGTCCCAAACCACATTTCTCTGAGAGATTACTTTCCAGGTAAACAGATAACTTTGAAACAGAACTGAAAAGAAGAAAAAGCAAAACAACAAGGAAACTTCTATACTTTCACATTTCATATCCTTTACAAGCTTAAGGAAACTCCACACAAGATACAATAATATTCAAGAGATTATGGCAGTAATGTAAACTTTCTAATGAAAGTTTTCTGTTTTGTATAAAACATACTGACTACAAAATTAACATCAATATTCAAGACCAGTGCATACCGCTGACTAAGGAACATCCAGAGGTTAAACTTACAATGTGCACTTGTGCTACACAATTCACTTTGAACTCCCAAGTCTAATCTATTAACAAGCCACCACAAAGTCATTCCTGTTCAGTACATTTTAATCACAAACCGGCAGAACGAACACTTATGCATCAACAATGCTGAGCTCAGTGACATGCTTATAACAATGACACCTTTGATCCAGCATCTCCTACTATTCTGATGTACCCTAATACAGCACTGTCAACAATCCCAAAGCACTGATGACAATTACCCCTTATAATCCAACTGTAACCTCTAATTGTAAACCTGTGGTGCAATCCATGCAGAGGACACAAAGTGAATTTTCATTTTCATGCTATTGACTTCCTGAATTAAGATATATCAAGAAAAAATAGTTAAGTTTCCACTCAAATTTTTGTAGCATGAGTCCCAACATGTTGGCAAGGGATTCTGAAGACTTTATTCAAGAAGACCTACTAACTGGGTGGAGTATGTGTTTAAAAATTGTGTATCAAATTCCACACTCAAAGCAAGCCCTGTCTAACCAGTATCCAAGACCATTATTTAACTGGGGCTTATGCAGGCACAGAAGATCCTGTTCCCGCTGCACAGTGAATGGGCAGCTAATTCTGACACTGTCACCAACACTGGATGTGTCCTGATCCTAACACTTTCAGAATAATACATGTTTCTAACCAGGACTGCTTGTTTTACACCAGAACTGAAGCAACACTTAAGAACGCAGAATATAATGAAACCACCCTTTAGCTAATGCATTACAAGTGAACAAACATAGGAATGGTTTTCCCTGAGATATGAATATGCCCATTTGTTTCTGCATAAATGTCATTTTATACAGCATCCCAAGTAGAGAGTAATTCCTCAAGTCACTCACTGTTCCCATCATTTTCAAGGTCTAAACTACCAGAACTTTTATAACAAAGCCAGAAAATACAGATAGCTTACTAAACACAGTCATAGCTCTTAAAACCTGATCACTTCTGATTGACAAAAAAAGCACCTTTTCATGAAGTTTGTGTGTTGTGACTACTTTGAGATTTCTGAGCGGATTGCAGTTCACATTTTGGAGAGGTTTTGCAGAATTTCTGTATATGAGATATTTTTCTGTTTTTGCTGCTGCTCTGTATTTGAAACCAGAGCTCTCTGAAGAGGCTTTTGGCTCCCTAGCCTGGCTCTCAGCCTGGAGCTACCCAAATGGCTACAAAATCCTCAACAACAAAAGCTTAAACACACACACACCACTTTCTACCTCCAAGCATGAAGCAAAGTGGAAACCAAAATCTACCTAACCCTGCAAACACCAACATCAACCATCCACCCATTATTAAGCACACAGAAATTCTTCAATAATCCCACACTAAAACACAGAAATTAAAATACAGGTTACAAGCTCTAGATTACACCTGTACTACCACATAAAGTGTGTCACCAAACACAGGATGACTAAAATAAGCTATAGGAGCGTCACTTCAATTCCTTCCAAACAATGAGGACAGAAAAGTCACACATTTACTAACCACTACTAAGGATAACTGAAGCATAACCCAGAAAAACCAGTTACAATGAGAACAGATGCAAAAAGGGTATTATAACCTTTAAAGGCAAAAGTGGATGATCTACAACAGGGAAAGTGTCTTTGCTTCTAACAGCTGAAGAACGGAGTTAAAGACTTCAAACACAGCAGCTCAGCTCAAAAAGCTAGCAGGTGAAGCAAAAGGACGTGCTGACTGGCACTTCATATATATATGGCTTCTGTCTAAAGGCTCCAGAGATTTTTCTGCTAGTCATAACAGCATACTATTTGTTAGGATGCTTGGGAGAACCTTTTCATGACCATATGTAAGTCTCAGAAATACGCACAAATTCACGCGTCTCTTAAGAGAATCTAATTAACTTAGCTAGATTTTCACATTTCTAGACTATAGTCTAATTTTGAAGTGGTGGCAATTATTTTAAAAACACAAACCACCACCACATTTCTATGCAACAGTCAAGTCTTAGCAGTTTCAAGACGATGTGTGGCACCAGGGCCATTGGGATCTGCTGTGTCTGCAGCACTGCCACAAGCAGTGATCCTGCTTCACCCTCTGCTTCCAACCAATTCCTCAGGCTGACTCCAGCACTCACTCCTGCAGCAAGACAGAGCATGTAACTGACCTGGTGGAAAATTAAATCTTGGGTAAGATAAGCTGATACAAGTTAAGATGGGATCTTTCCCATCAGGCCTTTTACAGAAAACTTATCAATCTTTGCCCATTTAAACTATATTCTGAAAAAAAACCCCAGTCCTGGGGATACTAGTACCAATTGATAACATTTCACTCAATTTGTAAATGACTCAATTTATAGTTATGATCCTATCTGTAAGGTTCACTCCTGTTTTCTGCAGAACAGGGATGGCAAAAGCAGAGTTTACCTAAGCATACTATTAAAAAAAGTTTATTCAATATTACAGTTGAAACATAGTATATTAAAAAATAAAAGTCATACTTTTCTACGTGCTATGTACTCCTAAATGACAAGTTTCTGCAGCCTGGTCAACAACAACAAATTCAAATTGAAATAACCTTTTTAACTATTGACATATGGAATAAAAACTCCTTTAAGTGTTAACAGTAAAAAAAACCCAAACCAAAACAAAACCATTCATATACAAGTACATAAGAGTAGTACCTGGTTTTCAGCACTACTTATTTTTCAGTATTTTGAAAACCCATATTATTTATTCAGAAATTTATATTTAATGCATCTCTAGGTATGGCAGGTCATCAGTACTTGAAATGCCATTTCAGAGATTTTTTTCAGCCTGCAGTCATGACTGTATTAAAAAAAAAAAGCACCTTTTTACTAGCATCAAAATCAAAGGTACTTTTAATTTTTTTTTTTTTTAATTTTGGCACAGTCCACATCCAATTCAGCTTCCTGCTTAGCAGTGAAGTGTGCAAGAGAAAGCTAACCTAGGTAATATGTAATGTATTTTAAAAAAACCACTTGCTTTTAAATAATAATTAATAAGTTTTTCCCAGGTGTGTAGAAGAACCACTTCTGCCATTCCGACATTTATTTGTATTGACATCACCAACACAACTGCTTTTCAGATAAGCCAGCCGTATTCTAAGAACTGCAACTCGCTGGCAAGTCCTGAGAAGCAGCTGCCAAGTGCCCTCAGTTTCACTCTCTGTCAGGTGTCTGTCACATGAGCAAAGGCTGCCGAGCCCCCCATCCTGGCAGGTACCAGGCAGCCAGCGATGCCGTGTGACTGCAAGCGCTTCTGTCCTGCTGCCCTAACTCAGCCGAGGGAGGACGAGGCTGCCAAAGCCAGGGAGCTCTCGGCTGTCCCTGCCCACAAGCACACGGCGCTCTGGGAAAGGGTACAGCCAGGGGCAGGCCTGGAGCAGCACACCCGCTTCTGGACGGCCGCGGGCTGGGCAGCCCCGTGTGACGTGACAAGAGTCCTCTCTAACACAATTACTGTCCATTAATATTCTTACAGTTCAGTGGGTATCTTTTGAATCAGTGTGACCGATACGGAACTGTGCTTTCTAGGGGTTCTCGGAGCTTAACAGCAAATCCATACAAACACTTAATCACTACATCTTCCAGGCTTTTCCATTCTGGCCCCAGGGACGCCAGTTATAATGAGTGTGCACACTGTCCCACAAATTACAGCGTACAGCTCATCTCCTAAAACCATGTTCGAGCATCTCATTGCAGAATTTTCAAAACCATTCTCAGAGCACGTTCATATTTTCTACAAATGATACTATAACCTAAAAGGGGAAAAAGAACCCCAAAACAAAAAAACACTACATGTGTTCAGGCACGGCCACTGGTTTTAAATTTACCTCTGAGTTTTTTCTATCCCCGCCGAAGAGATCAAATGTTTGATCTACCTTTTCTAAAATAGGGAAGATTTTTAAGCCTTCATATTCTAGGCTTCTCAAAAAAAATCTGAACAAGACAAACCTGCCAGACTTTGTAAAGCATAAAACTAAAAAGCACTTTGGTAATATTGAACAACATAAAACTAAAAAATATTGCCCAAGAAAGATTATTTTTTCAGAAACACTACTGCATTTTAAACTCTACTGTGTTGCCAGGCAGAGCAAAATCAAAGGCAATGGGGACAAATGGTGAAATTAAAGTTCTGATCTACCAAGAAATTAAAAAATTGGCACATTCTAATGAAAAGCTGCAATTTGCATGCTAACAGAAATAGACTATTTATCAAAAGTAATAGAAATATAAAAAACTCTAATGACCCCAAACCCCACTATTCTCAAGGTTAGCAATACTTCAATGACCTTGAGTCGGGCCTTGGATTTATTAAGAATCAGCTCTGAAAAAAAAGGTTCATTTTCAATCTTTGTGTACAATGCAGTTTAAATAATGCTCCAGCTCCACTGGACTTTTTTTTTTTTTTTTAAACTAGGATGATGTTATAGAGAGATCCTGAATCCAGTCATGAAAGTCAGTCTTACAAATGGTCTTTTCTCCTTATCCTTCCCCATCCTGCCCATTTTGTTTAAATGCTTCCTTTCTAGCCAGTTAGTTTCTGAGCAGTTCAGCACATGCGGTTTAGGGATTACAGGGTGAGCAGGACGGGGGAAATACAATTATCAATACAGTAATTGCCTTCTTACAAAGCCAGAGAACATACAGCCTGAAATGGCTTTTCCTGGTTCAGATTTTAGTCTATTTGGCAGCTGTCTCAAGTAAACCACACTCTTCTCCCACCATCCAACAGAAAATACTTTCAGAAACTGAAACAGCTCCTCCACCCCCCTTAAACCTTTTGTGTAGTCTTAGGGTAGCACTGAGACAGCGATCTAGGTGCCAACACTGGGAAGACTTGAGTTTCATAAGCACAATGCTACTTTGCCAAGCATTTAGACATATGCAGCCACAACAGGAAGTATTGGAAAATCTTCTGGAGCAAGACAAACACCACCCCAAATTAGATCCAGTATGATGACAACTCACTAAACAGCCTTACTACGGAAGACAACCGTTGCAGAACAATAATTTAGAACTCAGCAGAAAGCATTCACGATACAAGGAGTATGTGTAAACCAGTTACATTTATTCAAAATTCTAGATTATTCTAAAAAAAAAAAAAAAGCTGTCATATCACATTAGCCCAGTACCAAGAGATAATCACGACATACAAGGTATGCCCTACTTCCCACATCCTACTCGGTGCACAGGGAAACAGGTAACCGTTAATTCAACACGCAGCTCCAACAAACGAAACACGTCTGCAAGAGTGAGTACAGGCTATGAGTACCACATGCAGAACATTTAAATTATCTCTAATTGCCGCCTCCCCGCGGGTGCAGTATTCTCTTGTTTGCAAGTTAAGAACTGCACAGCATAACTGCTCCTCGCTAGGAGACCTCACAACTATCTGGATTTATGGGCGAGTGCCGGTTCAGACTTTCAAGCTGATCGCCTTGCACGCCCTGACAGAAACAGCGGGAAGCTCTTCGCAGCAATACTTTTCAATGTGTGATCGCAGAGCAATCTGAAACCTGACCGTAGATCTCGTATCTCTCTCTGGGTACGACCGCCTCCATATGTTAAGCTTTTACTTGGCTGTTCAGGGCTTGTTTTTAAAAGAGTTTGTCCACTTGGGTCAATCCCACATTGCCTTTGAGAAAGCAACAGCCATACCCGCCTGCTGACTAACACGATGGTCTGGGCCAGAATTTAGACAAATCTGTAATCTAAAACCCCATCCTGTTCTCCTGAAGGGGCTGTTGGCTCAGGGGGATTTTTTTGGTTCGCTATGTCCTCCCCTCGATGATCAGAATCTCGCAAGCTTGCGTGCCCCTCCACGGTGACCGCGCGGGAAGGCTGCGTGCCGCGGACACCGCCAGGAGCGGATCTCCGATACCAGGACCGCCAGCGCGCCCGCCCGGACGGCAGCCGGCGCCGGTAGCTCCGCGGGGGGAGGCGGTGCCCGGCTCCCC
>VYXF01001797.1:185592-241077 GCA_013397295.1 Polioptila caerulea | reverse complement strand
GCTCGGCCAGTGACGCGCCGCGCGGCGAGGCTCCTGATTGGGCCGCCGGGCTGGGCCCTTGTGGCGCGCTGATTGGGCAGGAAGGCCCACGTGGCCGGTGTGACGTCACGGTCTCCGGGTCAGCGGCGGCGGCGGGCGGGGCTGGGGTCCCGGGAGCGCGGCGTGAGGGCAGCCCCGGTTCGGGGACAGTTCCCGCCGGGACCGGCGCGCAGCACCGCTGCAACGGCCCCTGCTTCTCTCAAGTGCCGGGAGCAGTCCTGGTGAGACAAGTTACCGCAATACCCCGCGTATTGGAGAACCTTTCTTAAAACTGAGGCTACCACTGTGTGTGGCTTATAATTTAACTTACAGGGCACCAAGATCCATTAAAAAAAAAAAATCACGAATTTTACCCATTTTAGAATGAGTAAAAAGCCCTGCATTTTGTGACTCTCCCTTTGTCAACCGTCGTGTTGCCATCTAGTGCCCAAAACCCGTCACCAAGATCAGTTCTAATCGTCCACAAGCGTTGTCGTGTTCAAGGTTAGCTCCGTACGAGTGAGAAAAGGCAACACACAACCTCCCCTAACAATAACCCCTCACCCCAGTTATCAATATTTCAGAAGGACTTGCAGAGAAGATGCTCTTCTGTAACGCGTTCAGGAAAAGATTCTCTACCCAGTGCACTTCAGAATTAGAGTATGTTCTGGCTTTGCTTTTTCTTTAAAATCTAAATTTACTTTTGTTACTCATCATTTTGGATTTAAGGGGAAGTAAATGGAAGAGAAACCAATGCTTGTTAGAACCTTGGTATGCTTAGGGGAAATTGAGAATTACACCATACATTCTTTAGCTCCTTCTGCTCTTTAAAGAGCATCTGTGTCTGGCTAAATGATTTCTTTTTTAAAAAAAAATTCCCTTCTCAAGTAATACACTACAGAATGCAGCGGTTTTCATTAAACAGCCCAGAACAAGGAGTGTGTCACAGCCATTCTCAGTGTGTGGTGACATCCCACAACTCTGATCTTCTCAGCTGAAAGTAGGTTAATACATTCCCATCTCTTGTATCAATGCTTTTCAAAAAAAGCACCACTGTTTAAATAGTGAGACACTGTAAGACTTGCAAAGCGGAATTTTGGTCAACAGAACCCTAAAACTTGTAGTTCACATCTCCTTACCTTACCTAAGCAGCCCAAATCTTCCCAGTTTTATGGATCCGTTCTGCTTATCCACTATACTGTGGGGATTAAACCATCCCCAAATTTTAAATGCAGGGGAAGGAAGAAGTAGAATTAGATGAACTGATTCTCTTTGCAACACTTTTCTGACAGAACACTTTGTTTTCCCCGGCAATAAAAAGACCCCAACAAACATACTCTTTTCTTCAAGTTGCTTCAAGCTTCTCCCCAGGTAAACCTCACGTTTTCAGCCATTTAAAGTCATTCTTGTTACAGATTTCTTACACGCACACAATTCAACACTCTCCTGTGAACAGCAACAACTCAAGACCTTTCATAAAAACAAACTTGCCGTTCCAGATTTGTGAGATGAGTGAGAAAACAGTCCTGTTTGTGTACCTTGAGTGACTGGCTGTGGTCAGTTCCCTCCAGCTTTTCTGAGATTGAGTGGGTGAGGGCAGCACAGGAAGCTGGCAGTTGAACCATGGACTTCTCAGGGACACTGAGAAACGTGTAACTCATTAAGAATTCATCTCTCTCTCAATCACTACTGCTCACTCACTGCCATGGAAAAAATCTTTAAGATGGAAGAGGTTTGTACTACTGCTGTGCTTGCCAGAAACCACAGATGCGCCACAGAAGAGACCTTTGTTCTTGGGAGAGTAGGAAATTCCACATACACAGAATGTGGCTGGAAAATGCTTCAGTAAACACTGGACAAATTCTCTCACCGACCACTTTTGAATCACGTGAGGGAACCACGAACCCCTGCGACCCCTCAGATGAGCAGTTCAGGCTGACGTGTTTTTCCACTACAACCAACCTCTGTCGACGCGTGGAAAGGTGCCCGTCTTAACACACGTTCACAAGGACGAGATGGGCATTTGGGAAGCCTGATAAAGGGAGAGGGGGTTGGTTGTTTCCAGTTAAGCCTTTCACGCCATAACCTAGGACTGGCAAAAGGCACCTGCTAGAGAACCCAACCCATTCCAGTAGCTCTAGGATATTTATTTATTGAGGAATAAACATTGCACACAGCAGTCGCCTCTCAGCCCTTCCCTCCCGGCTGCTGAGGCAGTCTGAAGCCCACCAGTCCGGCGACCTCCTGGGGCGAGCGCTCGCCCTTGCCGTGGTACTCGCGGTGCAGGGCTTCGTGCTCCCGGACGCTGCGGAGCAGGCACAGGTAGGTGGCGGCCTGGAAGTGCAGCTCCTGCTGGGCCCGGCACAGCTTCTCGCTGGTCACCTGCGGGGAGCGGCGGTCAGGGCGGCCCGGAGGCTCCGCCGAGCCCCGGGGGCTGCCCGGGCAGGGGTGGGTAGGGGAAGCCGGCGCGTACCCGGTGCGCGCGGAAGGCCGCGAGCACGTGGCGATAGGCGGGGCTGTCGCGATAGGAGCGGCCGGCGGCGTGGCGCAGCTCGCGCAGGAGCGCGCGCAGGGTGCGCAGCGGGGCTCCCAGCGCCGCCATCTTCCGAGCCGCGCGCGGGCGCGCCGGCCAATCGAGCGCCGCCGCAGGGCCTCGCCCTCGCGCCCCGGCAGTGCGGGCAGTCGAGCGCCGAGCGAACGATCGCCTTCTCCTACTCTCTGCCGCCCTCCCCCGCCTTTGCAATCCCCGCTGGTCAAGCGCGGGAGGTCGAGCGGCGAGAGCGGGGCGTGCCCGCCCCACGCCTCGGCTGGGCCCTGCGCCTCGTCGCAGGCCCGCGGTAACGGAGCGGGAGCACCAGGAACCGTCCGAGAGACGCGGCGGGAAGCCGAGTTGGGCTGCGGGCGCGTCCCCGCGAGCTTCTGGTTTAAAAGAGGCTCCGGATCCCGCTGGAGCCACAAGCGGACGCCCAGGAGCCGCAGACCCGAGGCAGCCGGCGGCTCACAGGCATCCGGAGAGGCAGCGCGAGTCGCGCGCAAAAAAGAAACCCACCCCAGATGGGACTCGAACCCACAATCCCTGGCTTAGGAGGCCAATGCCTTATCCATTAGGCCACTGGGGCCGTGCTCTGAGCTTCTCCTGGCGCCGTCACTTAACTCTCTGCTGGCCAGACGGGAGTGTGGATGGAGGGGTCCCGTTCGGTATTTCTGGGACCACCGCGATCCGAACACTCCCCAGAGCGAGGTCCCGGCATCTCCCACACCTCNGGCCCGGGCAGGGCTGTCCGTCGGAACTGCGCCGTGTTCCCGCAGGGAAGCGCTGCCTTCCATACCGACCCTCTGGTGGTTTCAAAGCGCTCGTCCTTGCACACACTGTTACCTTTGCCCGAGTGGTTGCCCTGACTGAAGGAGGCTCCCACCCCCAAAACAGAAAAACCCGACAAAAAGCCCCAAGAGGGCCAACCCTTCCAAGTGAAACCTTCTCCCATTTTTGTTTTTGTGAGAAATCACAGACGCAGGGCTAATATGTACATTCCTCTTTATTTAATACAGCACAGACACGTGACACATAAAAAAACAGAAAAGTACACTCATGAAAAAGCCTGTCGCAGTCAGGGACAGGGAACAGCTACGCCGAATTGAGTAAGGCTCCTACTGCAGAACAGGGGTCTGCCGGCAAGGGTGGGTCCCAGAGCAAAGTCTGCTGCCAAAAAAAGCTTGCGCTCCTTTCAGGAAAGCAGAAAAGGGCAAGTCCCTTCCGGAACAGGTGAAGGCAGCGTTACCTGCAAGGTTCGCAGGATGTGAGCCCCATGACTGTGTTTGGATCAGAGCACTGAAAAAATGAAATGCTCTCCAATTACTCTCGCAGAGGGCCAATAGTCCTGACCTCTGAAAGCATTGGACTGCTCAGGGATAGGAAACCTGAGTACCTGGAAGGAGTGAAAACGTCAAGTAGTCACACAGAAGAGTTAAAATTAGCCTCCCTGACAGGGCTCTGCTAGCCACAACTGGGAATGTGCAGGGAGCTAACTGGCTTCCCAATTAACAAAAGACTAACAGCCATTAAACTGACCAGAACAATATACGCATTTGGAACTGAGGCAGGCTTTTGAGGCAGCAGCTTCTTCCTTTTCCTGCTTCAGTTCAGGATGGAGATAAAGCAGGCACCAGTTCCTCTGGCAAAGAGCCTTACACACTTTTTAAAAATTAAAATACAAAAAAGGGAGACAAGTGTATTTACAAAATCCATGGCTGGTACAGTACATCATTTTTAAGACACACTAAATGCTACAATCTTTCAGGTCCTGAGATTATTACAAAAAAAACAACCCAAAACAAAAACAAACCCCAACAACTCAAAACTTGTGTTCAGGTCCAGTTTTATAAGGAAAGAGGAAAGAAACCACACATTTAAAACACAGTATCCCTTGAAGTTATTGGAACACACCTCCCTAAAAAATCCAAATGAAAGTGGCGCTTACCACCCAAATGTAGCTGCATTTGGTTGTTCAGGCTTGTTGTCACAAGAGGGGAGCATTTCACGGGGCAGTTTCCGTGGAGCGCTCATCAGGTAAGCACAAGGCTGTCGGCATCCTCTCTCCATCGCTAAGCCCTATGATCCGGAATGCGCGAGTGTTAAAAGGAGGAAGGTGACCTTGTACAAATTCGTGCTGGACTCCGTAGAGCATCACAGGAATCACCAACTCAAACAGGTTTGCCATCTCCTAGTAACTGTGCACTCCTTTGTCTGAAGCTGAGGAGTGCAAAGAATTCTAGCTGTGATTTAACATGTGTTAATAACAAAAAAACTCCTCAGCTTTTTGAACTGAGCTCCCTAGTGAAAGGCAGCAAAATAGTTTCTCAGCCCTTCATTATCTGGGAGACCACAGCAAGTCACATAGAATGAACCTAGCTATATCCAAACTTGCTAAAATATAAATATATGTATTTTAAAAGTGACACCAAACAAAGGATACAGAGGCCAAACTGCTGTTGAGGGGATGATCCCCATTGCCATTAGCTGTGCAGGGCACTCTTCTTCACTGACCCTCTTTTATCAGGCAGACCTAAAGGGACTTGTACTCACACCTGTTTTTCCCCCCAGTGAAGGATTCTGAACATGGAGATTTTGTATCATCAGAAATTATCATCAGAGATGCTCTTGTATTATAAGCACCTGACCTTAAGTTAGAGAATGGCAGCTTTTTAAGGATTACTCATTAAATGCTTCTAACTCTCAATAAATGACTACAAGAGACAAATCACGTTAACAAGGATACTAGTTTAACTGCTAAAATATAGCGCTCCTCAGTAGACTTTCGGGGGGTTAAAAAGCAGTAGTAAATTTTGTTGGGTATTTTTGTGTTTTTTGTTTGGTTTTTTTTTTAACAGTAGTCCAAAAATAAAATTTCTCCATCTATTTCCAGTACAGATCTTGATAACTATGCAAGAACATGGTACTAATTGCTACATGATGGAATCACCGGCATAAAACACATACTACAGTTCTCATCTCTGAGCTAAATTGTTATTTGTAGTTACATACAACAAGACTAAAAGACCAGTGAGAAATACCTGGGGACTGTGATTTACTTTTTTTTGGCTGGTAACTCCCCTTGTTTAGAAGCAACTTCATTGCAGTGAGAAATTAATTTAATTCACTTCTGATGCTGGAAAGAAACCTGTGATGTCTCATGAGTTTCTTCCCAAATCCAATCTGTACATTAAAAAACATTTCTGCAGCTTCTTAATCCAATTGTGAGAGCTGAATATTCTAAAAAATCTCTCAGACTAAAACCTGTCACAAGAAAGCGATTTTAGCTTCCCTCTCAAGCAATTTCATCACACTTGACACTACGTGTTGCACCAGTGAAAGGGTTTCTTTTTTAAAATACAATTTTTTTTCACGTTAGCAAAAAGTTCTGCATTACAGACATTCAAAAATACTCCATTTTCTTTGGGTAAAATTTCAGTATGTGTTAAGAGGGGTAACTGGGGAAAGGAATGCATGTAACACTGAAACATGTAAATACTTATCTGCATAGTTGATATTAGTGACTGACTACTAATCAAACTAAGGCCTTATCTGGAAAAAGCTGAGAACACAAGAAAGTTTCTTCCCCCACTCTGGTGAAATCTGCTAAGTCTCAATGAAACTGTCTACCTCAGCAACTGCTCAGTTTGGCCTATGATAGTGGCATCTCCTGACGAGTTTTATTTGACTCTCTCCCACTCCTTTTCTCTTGGTACTAGACAGTAGCAAATATGATTAGCTATTGATAAAACACATCTGCACGCATTGCTAGGAAGAAACAAAACCCCTTTTTAGTCCTGCGCATGATAGGAGCCAAACATAGTGTGCGCTGCTTGGCTGGGATTACTTCACCACCAAGAAAAACTTAGTAGCTATCAGTTATTGTTTAAGCAGGAGATGACAGCAATGGAAGAGACTGAAATACACCTTTAGATACAAAACATGGTGGTGGTTGGGGTAGAACTACAGCTGTCAAAAATGGCTACAAAATACAGGCCTATATCCTTGACTACTGACAAGATTAGCAGTTTTACTTATGAGTGTGCAAAAAAAGTTGCAGGGAATAATTGTATTTCCCCAGTTTTGGGCCAGTTCCAGGCCATGTTGATCTCTCAGCATAACTCACAGCAGCACCAGGGCTTCCTAGAGCCCCAAAGTCTATTACAGCAGCAAGGGATCACTGCATCAGAGAAAAAGGATGATGAAGCCTCACCAGAAGTTCCCACAAACGAGGCATTCCCCTACACAAGTTATCTTTCCAGTGGCCCAGTAAGCATACTTCTGGCTGCTTATTTTGGCAGTGATTTCTTAAGCAGTAGACAGACACAGATTTTTACAACAGCTGCATTTGTTAAAGACTGCAACAGTCAGCCATCATCACCAGCTGCAGATTCCTCATCCCACAGATCAGCCTAGGATGAAGAGCATGTGTGTTCTTAAGGAATGAAACAATATAACTGGTGAATGTGGTAAGCTTCACTGAAGTAACTTCACTGATGCATCCAAGACAGATTAAGAAGCACCCTCAAATACCACTCCAACTGGCTGAGCTACAAGCAGTAGTCCTATCTTTGACTGGCACCATTACAGTGGTAGGAGAAATCCACTTATAGCAGAGTTTTTGTAATGGGTCAACTCAAACATGTGAAGACAAGCCAAGAATTGAGTTAGGCTATTCTCTGCCACAGGAAAGTATTTGGTACCATATTTTCTGTTTTCCACACTGGTTCTCCACCCATGAAGGACTCCTCATTCCATTCCAACTCTGTGAAAGAAATGCTTCCTTTTCATATTGCAACTCAAAATTAGATCTTCCCTAGGGGAAGAACATCACAGAATTAGAACAGTCTAGTGATGCATATGCATTTTACCTTAAGTTTAGCACTTGGTCCACAAGTGAATTGCTAATTTCAGGTATTCATGTTTATAATAATAATAAGTTAGATAGTTCCTCGGCACAAAGCTGTTAAAATCACTAGATCATCTATTGCAGATAGCTAATTTTGTCTGAGAACAAGGAAACAAGCACAGATACTATTATGAGGGTTTATCTGCAGCTAAGAACACATGAACTTACTGTTCATTATATTAAGAGAAGAAACCACTAACAAAATCTCAACAAACTGAGAAGTACAACTACAAAAGTACATCATGGTGAGTGACTTAGGCAGCATGTGAAGCATAGCTAGCTTTAAACTCAATTAGCAGCTGCTCTCTTGCAGGTTTTACCAAATTCCTTCTTACAAAGGATGCATGGTGGAAAGTGACAACTTTGGTAAATATGAGAATCCTTGCAGTAACTGGTATCAAGCAGATGTGACAAGCTGCACATGAGATTCTTGCAGTTAATCCCAATTCAAATTCTGTTGCAAGCTGCTATTTTAACTTTATTTACCCCCCAGCTCCTTGGAGCTATCAGCCACACATCTCTGCCTCAGACTCAGTGATTGTGTGAAGCAGTCCAGTTAATAAGGTTGCCAAACAGGGCCCATAATGTTTTACTCATGACCTAATTAGAAACAAATTCAAAACCTTCAGAGAAAAATGCAAGAAGTTTCATTCCCGTTAGCCACTTCCTTTCTCTCATGCACATTTATGCACACATTCATTTATTGTACTGCCATCTTTGCACAAACGTTCAACCTTGAAGTAGCATTTAACAGAGCCAGGAGAATGGAGAAGGATGAACAGGTTTCAGGAATATTGCTTGTGTGTGTGTGTGTGTGCATGTGTGTGCGTGTGAGAGAGAATGCACAAGCACACAGGACCAAAGCCACAGTACAGCAGCTATGAAGTTACACACATTACACACTTGGTTTTGTTTTTTTCTTTACAAAAGGGGGAAAAAATAGTATAACAGCATAAAGCCTTCTTGGCAAGCTTAAGATTTTCCTCCAAAATGCTTTCCAGCACTCCAGGATCTCTGAGAAAAGTTTAGAGAGGGTAGGGAAATAAAATTAAAAAAAAAAAAAAAAAACCAAAAAGGCACTTAAACAAAGGACAAAGGCCTGAATCAAGTAAGTCATGAAGGGTAACAGCCATTTCACCAGAGCTTGGATCAAAGTCTACCAATCTTCTTAAAAACTTCTATAAAATTAAAATTGCATAAAGTGTTAATTAATCAGTTGTTTACCTAATGCTTTAACCTTGTGGTTCATTTTATGAAAAAAACAAACAAAACCAAAACAACTAACAAGCCCAAACAAATAACCAAGCGTCCCTTTAATGATTTTCCCCCCAGTTCAGCTAAAGATGAAAGTCAGGTGTAGGAGGAAGCCTTCCAGAGTTTGGCTTGGCTGTAGGTTTTCCCTGCAATGCCATCTTCAAAAAAATCCAGAACAAAAGCAGAAGAGGGATCACTGTGCTTTCACCAATTCACTCAAAAACAAACAAACGAATCAAAACAAAAAACCCATCAACCCAAACACCCAAATGCTTCTAATCCAACTGTGGGCAAAAACTAATCAAAAGAGAACAAAAGAAACCTGGAAACTAGATTAAAATTTGCTAATAAATACAGCAAAAAGTTCATTTTACGAATGTAGCAGCAAATGTGATAAAGTTAGTTGGAGTCCAAAGTGACTCCCAGAGGGTTACTGGTTCGCACAACTGATGGCAGCTTGGGAGAGTTGCAGATTTCTCTGTTTTCATGTCCTCAAGGGTCTTGCATCAAGTGGAGAAGGAGTGTGGAGGAAGGGTCAGGTGATGGGACTGCAGGAAGGAACAGGCTTTTAGCACCTGTCCCACCCCTAAATCCACGCATCAGACAACTTTGATCAGATTCAAAACAAAGCAGAACTCAAGTAATTAAAAGTTACTTCTGATTAGCAGAAAACAGATGTGAAACCCACAGCATCTGCACTCGTGACTCAGTTGATCAGCATTTAGACATGTTTCTCAAATCAACAGAGAAGGCTGGACAAAGTGACTTAGGCCATTTGAGTCATGGAATGGGAGGAGACTGCAGTTATAGTGCAAGATATCAGGAAACTCTGCAGCCTATTTTTCATCTAGCCTGCCTTCTTTCTTTGCAAGAGTCTCTAAGGATTTAAAATAGCTACCATGGTTTTGGGGACTTTGGATCATGTAGCAAGGAATATTACCCAGACAGTTTCAACATCTAAAACCTATGTTTGAAGTTATTGCTTGCATTGTTTGGGGCTTTCAGAGAGCTTGACATATTAGCTCATATACAGTCCCCAAACCAAGTTCAGCCCTGCTGCCTGGAAAAGACAGCTCTACTTGGCTTTCTTATTGCTTGTGAATACTGAGGGTTTATTTAGTATGTACAACTACAGTTTATTTATTAACAAAGGCCCTTAAAAAGTAGTAAAAACCTGTGTGTGTGGGGAAATGTCTTCAGAAGAGCTGCTGTGCAGAAAATAGTAAAACTTTAACCTAATTTTGCATTCGAACGTTGCAGTAATCTTTCCCATCTCGTCTATGCTACCTGCAAAGGTCTCTGGGAATCACCCTATTATCTCCTTTGATTTGGCCTTGCTAGATTTAACCAGAAAGAATAGAAAACAGCGAGTAAAGGGTCTCCATCCCCAACGCTGTTCATTCAAAAGACACTCAGGAGCATAACGACTAATAGGAGTGTGATGACTGAAAACAGTTACGTGCTGGGGGGAGGATGTTTGAACTGATGTCACAAACAATGTATGGTCATCTTTATTTTCACCAGCCTAATATCTGTTTCCACAATAAATATTAGTTTACTTGTTTCCCAAGACCGAGAAGCTCAATAGGACACAGAGTCAGGACTATTCCTACCCTCAAGATTTAGAGAGGATACTCTTCAACTGAAGATGAAGTATACTTCCAGGAAGAAAGGAATGTTGAAAGGGAATTTGTGCTGTAGTTATAAAGAGCTCCAAGTTCTCCCAATCTAAAATTTCAGTAAGTATGAAGACAAAAGATGACAATTTGAATGGGATGCCTTGATGAAGAAAACACAGAGGAGGTAGAACTCTCTTAGGACAGGGTCCTTTATATATATTGCTGCCCAATGGCTCACTGCCGCAACTCCCTTAGCTACATGCATTGTTGAAAGTTCTCAGGTTTGACACAGTTCAGAGAACTAACATCCCGCCAGAACTGTTGGGCCTCAAAAAACAAAAGTTGGCTTCCTTCAACCCTTCCTGGAGAAAAGAAAAAAATATCAGATGAAGCTTGCACTTTAAATAGTAGATGGTATTTTGACAGAATTTGTACAGTATTAATGCCAGGGTGTATATAGCTGTATGTGTTTCAACTCTAAACCTTGAGGGAGATGCAAGCTTATCTGATCAACACACCACACACAAAGCATCGGTGCCAGCTAAAAAGCATTTAATTGGCAGATGCTGTGGAGTGAAACTAATGCATCTTAATTCAATCTGTCTTTCACAGAAGTGTTGTGCAAAAACATTTATTGCTGAGCTCAACCCAACATTTTTATACTAAATACACAATATATATTATTTTAAATTTATGTATATATATTTATATAAAATTAAAATGAGCTCTAAATAGAAAAGAAATTGTCGTCTGATCTAAGAAAAATAAATCACATGTAAAAGAAACCTGCAAGCTTTAAGCAATCTAGCAAAAAACATTGAAGATTCATTATTCAGGGGTCAAAGTCTCTGAAAGGTGTGAGATAACCAGTAGTGTCTGGTTCAATCTCAAGTCAAGCTACCGGAAAAACTATTTACTAAGATTTTCAGCATCTATGGTCAAAGGAATGTTTCAGGGTTGAAGGAGAAGGGCATCATACTGGGTTACTTGCTCCTTTTCCCTATGCCTTATTTTAGTTTCTGCCATTCTCACGTTTTATCTGACAGCACGAGGGACTCAACAGCAAAGTTCTGTCCTAGTGTCAAAAAGTGCAACACGTGCTGGATGCTTCCTAATCTTACATGTGAACCAGTTGATGTATTGCTATCGAAGAGAAAAAAAAAAACCAAACAAACAGAAAAACAACAAAGCCAGCTCTGCAGTCTTGTGCTACCATACAAGCAAGAGTTCAGGTCAAACTCCCTGGGCCAGCAGGAGCTGGAAATGCTGGAGACAACCCATTCAGCCCCCAGAAGAGAAGGCACCTCTGGTCGCTTTTGAACGACTCCTCTTTGGCTAATGCCTGAAGCAGTATTAATCTGACTCTGGAATAGGTCACAATCAGCTTTCTTTAACTAGCAAATCAATATAATGCGTGGCTTCTGGGAGGAGTTAGATAAAAGATGAAGCCTGAGAATAAGAAAAGAACTGGTTGTGGTTTATGAAAGACATGAATAGATTATCTTTTCAGTAGCAAATAAGCACGAGGTAAAAGAAAGTTTACCAAATGGAAATACTGAAACATCAGCATCATTTAAAAAAAAATGTGGGAAAGAAATGCTAGTCTGACCAATAAAATGTGGGTTTTCTTTTCATGTAAGTGAATTTCCATCCCCTTCCTCCCTTAAATAAAAACTTTTGTTCTAAAAAAACCCCTGAAAATAAATCAAACGAAGAGTCTGTGTCTCACACATTGATGTACCAGGAGATCTGTTTTTGAAGACAATTCTCTACAGAGACTGCATACATCTGTAGGCTCTGTAAAGCCAAACAGCCTTCTAAACATGGATAAATGCCCATTAGCAGAAACTGCTTTTGTCTAAAGGTTTAATTATAACGCAAAGTATCCCAGCACCATCTCTATTCTACATAACCTTTGGTCCACAACCGTACAGCACACTCAGGACCTACACATAATCTTACACTGGGCACTTTGGGCACTAAGGAAGTGGATGATTCCACCTTATGCAATGAATGGAGAAACCTATTCTAGCTCCTTTCACCATTTCCACTTTTCATTGGAAAAGAAAATCACCCAGAAACAAAATGTTGGTGCTGCTGTGGGTTTGACGATCAATTTCTTTTAAGAGCCAATCAGAGCAGATAAAAGAGGTTGTTTCTTTAGGCAATATCAAACTATGACCAGTCTGCATGACCAGGAGGACCAGTCCTCCTTTTCCTTCTCTCTTTGATCAAGTATTGTTTTATTTTTCTTCTTCCTCTCACCACAGTGCTTAGGATCAGAATATGTAAACATTGACAGAAACAGCAGCCCTGTGACAATAAGCACTTTCCCAACTGGGCAGATTCTGTCAGCCAACCAGAACTGCTTCAGCTCCCTTGCTTGTCCAGAAGTCACTGGTTTTTCCGCTGTAACTTAGTGTCCCCTTTACTTTGGCCTCCATCTGTAGTTGAGAGACAGAAACAAAAGGGAAGAATAAAAGCATGAGTGAACTTTTGTCTTTGTAACTTACAGTAGGAAAGACGGGAATTACTTCATACCAAAACACTGCCCAATTTTTTGGTACTGAGAACTCTCAAATGAAGAATGCCCACCAAGCTGCTGCCACCCTTCTCATTCCTTCTCCTGGCCCCCAGAAAACACACTACAGGTGACAAAGAAAGGTGTACACTCTGAACTGTACCTTCTAAAGCTTTCTGAAAATTCTCCTGCTCTAAGCCTTACAAACAGAACAATAAATGTTCTGTTTCAAGTTTCTGTTCTCAATCAAAACATGCAACTCCTATCAAGCATGAAATCCCTAAGGAAAGCAGACATTCCATTAAGAAACCATCCCACCATTCACACATGAATATACTCTCATAAGAAACATGAAAAAAGCTTTTAGCTGGAAGGTCAGTTTCTCCTTCAAAGGGGAAATGGAAAATTTTTAGTTGAAAAAAACTTTATGCAGCTGATAAACAATCGTGTCAGTGTCCAGTAAGTACTATTCCTTTTTTCCCCACTAGTTGAATTTGTACACTTCAGTTTATAGAATTGCTGCAGTAAAGTACTAGAATTTTTGAATTTTTTTTTTCTTCCTCACAGTTGAAGAGAAGGAGGGGAAAAAAAAAAAAAAAAATTAGGTTCCAAAAATGCCACTACAATAGAATAAGTTCTGCCAGCTGCTCCCCAAGTTTGTCCCTGGTTGTGTCTTCTCTAAACTAAGTACTGGTGTACTTTATATTTCAGTCTAAGGCAGAAATCTGACTTTTAAGTTAAAGTACATTAAAAATAATAATAAAAAATATATCATGTCTTTACCTGTGTAAGCTTGCTGCAAGTGAGCAGGCAGAGGTGAATGAGACAGCGTTGCTGCATGCTGAGCACCTGGCTGTAAACCCTTCAGTAAGTCTGGAGGAAAAAAATGGAGAGCAAAGATAAAAAAATAAATCTTGAGGAGAGAGGCAGTCTCTGTGAAATAAGTGTTTGGTTTTTGTAGAGTAGCTGTAGTAGCAGGCTTATCTCCATAACAAAGAATAAATACCTGATAGCATTCTGATGGGTGGAATAAGTCAACAGAGACAAACCTATTCAAATATAGTTAGTCAAAAGTCAGAGCAAGGACCATGCCTTGCTACTTGGATGCAACTCTTCATATCATTTTGTTTGGCAGAAAGACCAACATTTTACATGGCTTAAGAACATAAATAGCTTCTTTATAAGCAATCAGAATAAGTAAATGCCATCTTGGTTGATAGTTCTTCATAAGAGAGCTGTTTGATATTTGAGATTATTGAGTTGAGGCTACTTTGAGGAATCACCATATTAAGTCTCTTATTTGAACTGTGGCATTTGAAGACTTTTAAACTATACCCCTTTCTAGAAGAAGGTATTAGAAGTTAACCCCAAAAAGGTATGTTCAAAATTAAACATATACCATGAATATAACAAGGAAGTTAAACTTATCAAAGGTGATTTATAACATGTAGGTAATTATGTAAAGAAAGTTTTACCAGTGAAGGACTCCCATTTACCCTCCTGTAGGGATTTTCATGAACCAAATCTGAGTGTCTCAGGACTTTATTGCTTCCCTACTCCATTTCCTTTTTAAGGATGTGTCTTTCCTAACAGCGCAGTGTCATAACTCCACTCACTCTGAGTTAGGCTGTGGTGGAAAGCCGCTGAGGTAGATCCCGAGGTGGTTGTCGCTCCAGCTGTGTCCGTTCCAAAGCCAAGCAGCTCCAAGGGAAACTGGAAGGGCACAGTCACAGGAACAAGGCCACCCAGCATCCCAAAAGGAGTTAATGGTGCAGACGTCACGTTCTGACTGGTTACAGACAGGGGTGATGCCATGAGAGTCAGAGGTGAGGCGTTAGCCAGTAACGATGCTCCTGCTGTTGACTGTGCAAAAAAAAAAAAGAAGCAGTACTTCAAGATTTTTAAAGATTTGAATTGTATTCTTTAAGGGTATAAAAATCAACTATTCCTTGTTAAATGTTGCTCTGTTGAGAAGTGTATTAAACTATTACTGATTATCCACTTATCCACCTAGAAGTCTTCCCAGTGTTCATTCGCTAAGCAAGCACAATTATATTGCAGATTCAGACATAAGAGTAAGGTTCATCTATCACATTTTTCTCATTAGCCTTATAGGTAATTTCCTTGATCTCCTTTCTAATTATGCACTGGGTCTACAGTCACAATGTAATGCAATATCATCTATTAGATTAATAATATGAAAGTATCCAATGTAGATCTGAAATTCTTTAGAAGTAGAGTATTACACCTCTCTCCTTTCCAAATCTGTGTCTTAACAGAATATTATTGCAGAGAAACAATGAATTCTGAAAATTAAGATTCATATGTAAGAACCCCCAAACTTAAGAAGTCAGGTCAGCAAAATGCATACATACATATGTATGTAGAGATGTGTATGCACATGTCATAGGAAAAGACAAAGGAAAACATTCTTTCCACTCTAAATGTCAAAATGAAGTCACATTCACTGCAGTTTTAAAACAAAAATGAAAGATTAGCCAGAACATGTTAGCTACAACAGCTCCCAAATCACATCAATTGCTCTAACATTAGAGCAGCTCATTCTTGTTTAACAATCCTTCCTTCACTACAGTAATTTCATATGCTAATGTTCAGCTCTCTTAACTATCTACTACAAAACAGTTAGTATAAAAAGCACTTTGGATCAGACTCCAACTCAGATATGGTAGTTATTTGAATTAAAAAGACTCAGATGGAATGGGAATTCAAATCTGTGCATTTTGACAAGTAAGCCTCAGCTAAAGCCAAAACCTGGAATCATTTTAATGAAAACATGAGCTTAAAATCAAAACAACATTTCACTGAGTTCTGTAATAACAACTTAAAGAAAAAGCAAACTGATGAAATCTCCTAGCTTGGATAAAGTTTTTATTACCAGTTTTGGTCCTAAAATATTCCAATAAAAGCAGCTAAAGAAAGGACAGTTGCTTCTTATGAGAAAACACAGTATTTTAAAACAGTGCCCCTGTAAAGAGCATTTACCTAAACATGATGTTCCTAGCAAGTGTTTAGAAAGGTCATCTTAAAGGTACCAACTTCTACAACATACTCTATCCCACAAGTAGAAAAAAAAAGAATGAAAGTATCAACACACTATTATTCTCTTTTACCTTTAAAAGTACTAATTTCACAATAAGCTAATGGACAAAAAATTGACAACTGTTCATTGTCTATGTAATCTAGTAAAGGGCAACAAAATAAAAGCCACAAAGTAATATTTTGCAACTGTAAATTTGTAAAATGTCTGAAAACAGCAACTTTGTAAAGTGCTCTGCCAAGATCTTGCTTACTCACTCAAAAAGGAGGAGAGAGAAGTACAGTGAAGAAAAGAGCTATAGAGTATGCCTTAGAGCAACTGCAGTTCAGATGTTTCTATTTAACTCAAGTGCAATAGTTCTATAAAGGGTTCATCCTGGCCATGTAGATCTGAGTCATTAAGATCCTCAGAAGTCTAAGCCAGATCCTGCTCAAGAGTACTAATGGTAGGTAGAGCTTTTTAAGGAAATCACACATATACTCTTTGCCTTTGTGTTCCGAAGAGGTAACTTTCTGTGAGGCTTCAGCAATTGTATTCCAGTAAATAATTGTGTCAAGTGGGAGTGGAAAGGAAGGAAACACTTCTTGGAAGCTTCCTAGTTAAGAACACCTTTATTATCACATGAAATCATCTAGTTTCATCTTTAATGTAAGCAGACCAGAATATTATAGTGAGAAATGCAGGTACCATTCTCATCTTCTAATAGCATCTCAAATAGGAAGTAAATCCCTAAGGCCTTAAAGGAAAGGAAATTCACTTTCAGTCTTAGTTACTCCTCTTAAAACTTCACATAAGTCCTTAGTACATTGTACCTAACAACTAGTTTGGAACTGATCTATGTTCAGCAACCATCCATAAGACTTTTATAGCTAAATAAAAGCCTCTGTGATCACAAATCTCTTGCCCTTTAGTGTACTTGAACTGGGAGGTAATTTAATTTTAATCTTTCCTTGAATCTTTCCTTTCCTTACTCTACTAAGCTTCACAGTGCAGAGCAGCAACAGCTTCATTCCATGGTTTATCTTCTCCAATTTTATACTGTTCTTCTGAACCATTTTTAGGTTATCAAAGTAATTTCTGAACTGTAAAAAAAACCCATACAGAGGGTCTCAGTAATTATTTTAGTGATACCATATGCTGCTCAGTACCTCTAGCTGATTTACCCCTTTCTATATACCAACAGACTTTATTTTGCTGTATTATAGTATGGACTTGTATTACTTGATTGGTCACCACACACCCCAACACTTCAGTGCTCTTCAGCAGGACTGTGGCCAAAATACATTTCATTACTCAGGTGATCAATTACAAAAAAAAAATTACTTGCCTTCAGCTACAGGAGGGTTTGCCAGAATTCATCTCATCATCCAACACAACACTGCTTCCCTCCTCTGTCATCTTTAAGCACTAACACACCCATTTCACATTTTGTTCTACATCACAGCCATTGGATCCACTGGATTCTGCTGACTGCATCAGGAAGAAATAACTCTTCTCCCAGTCCATTCATTGTAGCCCTTTTGTCTCCTCTAGGCACCTTCCAGAGTACTCAAACTACACTGTATCTGGTTCAGCTCTTCTCCAGACCCTATGTGGTACCTCAGTGGCCTGCACAAAGCATACAGGCTGTGGATTTCTTTTTCTATTCAAAGCACCCAGAGTAAGTGAAGGCTGTGTCAGAGCCTGCCAGACTTTTATTGCCATTTCAGTATAGTAGGACAAAAGACCATAGAAGTGAAAATTATCTTCTTCCATTACTCAGCTGCATTAAGAAGAATTTGATGGCAAACTAAAGTATTATAAAACATTGCCAGAAGTTGAGTATACATCACTCCCATGCAACAGCATGTACACTGTTCAGAATAATACAATGTTTTCCATTTGCTGTACACCAAGAATATAATTTACAGCAATACTACTTTTCTTATGTATTGGTGACTTCAGCATAGAGAGCACTAGAGAGAGAAAAACATGAACTCATGTCAGTAATTAAGCATTCCCAGTAAGAAGAACACAACTTGGGAAAGCAGGTTGTCTTCTGGGTAAATAATAGGTTAATACGTTTTAGAACAATAGTATTTTCACAATATTTGTTTTGTTTGATTTGTCTTATCTCTAGTGATAGTAAAAGCTTTCAGTTTCTAGGGTATTTATATATTATTTTTGTCTTATCTCTAGTGATAGTAAAAGCTTTCAGTTTCTAGGGTACTTATATATTATTAATGGGGTGTCCCATTCAGTTTGACTAGATCCTACAAAATAAAATACATAGTCGCAAATACAAAAGAACAGCTCTTGCAAGTGTTAATTACAATTACAAGTCTTGAATTACACTAGAACACAAGCAACTGAAGTCTAGTTTTGAGGTTAATTATGAAGCCTGACATCAAATGTACAAAGACCACCATCATTACAAATAAGTAAATATGAGCGAAATCAAATGATGCAAGTATACCACATCCCCTGAAAATACGGTAACAGAAAGCTTACCTTTTCTAGTGCTGTTAAAAGAAAAAAAGTGAATTGTTTTCCACGGTATAGATCAACAAACTTTTTACAGTGAGGATTTGTTCCACACTGATTCTTGCATTTCACATCAGCTGGAAATACACATTCTTTAGTGTGAAATAGTTTCATCAGTATCAGCATTATGCTTAGAAAGGTAAAAAATTACATTTAGGACATCTACAAATCAAGATAAAATATACTAAGAATGTTTACAAAATACATGTGACAAACATTAATGTAGGGCTCAAATGTAAACTTTGTTAGATGCATACCTGCACGCTGGCTGCTACAACTGGAGACCCTGAGGCAGAAGATGGTCTGTGTGGAGTTGACAATTGTTTAGTAGCACCCTGTGTTCCACTTCCTGCTCCCCCAGACAGACTAGTCCTACTAGCTCCACTTGAGTTAAGGTTACTGCCTCTGCTGGCAGGTACATTCATTCCAACTCCACCCAGATTATTTTTACCAACAGTTCCAGAAGGAGAAGAGTTGGGCAATTTTGAAGAGGCCTGAGGGTTTTTTGCAGGCTGAAGGCCTGAGGTGCGATTAGAGGACAGCAAATTCACTGTGGGAGACTGCCTGCTGATATTTACACCACTGGTCTGTTTATGAAGGGGGTTGTTGCTGGAGTGACTACTCTGGGAAACTAGTGCACTTGAGCTGGAAGAACTGGGTGTTGTTGCAGGCCTGGGGGATGAGGTGGACTTGGATGAAAATTTAGGTGATGCATTGGGCTTGGGTGTCACAGAGGGCTTAGATGAAGTGGGCTTGGGAGAGGCAGCAGGTTTGGGAGAGGCAGCCATGGAGAAGGGAGGCTTGAAACCCTGGGAAGAAACTTGCGACACCATAGCCTTGGCTAAATAGTTACTAGAGGTAGAGGTGCTGGATGTTGTCCGAGAAACCAGTGGGTGAGACACTTGAGAGCCACTTCCGGATGAGGGATTAGACAAAGGCAGGCGATACACTACAGACTTATCTTGAGCCTTGATGACTGGTGATGAGCAAGAGAGTTTGGGATTACTACTCAATTTCACCACAGGATTGGTCTGTGATTTACTAATAGTCGCTTGTAAGGGAGATACATATTTTTGTTGTACGGCTGAATGCTGGTGCACCTTTGTCACTTGTGATGTTGAGGATGTACCACCTTGAGCCTCAGCAGATGATACCAAGATATTAGCATCCTTGGTTCTTTGAGAGGAGGTGGAAATAGCTGCTTGAGTCTTAGAGGAAGAAACATGAGTCTGAGAAGAAGAGGAAGCAGCTTGGATCTGACTTGATCTCTGTAGTCCTTGTTGAAGTAGTTTGGCTGGCAAAGGCTCTAAGGAAACCTTGGGATTTTGAATTGAAGATCCAGCAATAAGGCCTGAAGAGATACCAGTGTGAACCAAGTCCTGGGGTTTCTTTGGTACTGGCCCTGTGTGACCAGCAATAAGACTTGATGAATGGGATGTCTGAGTGGGCTCTACTTTCTTTGAAGTTGCCAGAGGCAACTTACTCATAATGCTTGCTAGTTTCTCTTCCCTCAGCCCAGGGCGAGGTCTGGATGTTGGTGTGTCTATGGTGGACCCAAGGGGTGATCCCTTGGCACCATTATTGATAACTGCCAGAGCATCAGAAACAGAGTCCAGTGAGGGGGGGTGGAAAGAGAGGTCTTCATCCAGTGAGTCATCCAAGCAGATCGTCTCTGGAGCTGCTGTGCAGCTAGAGCTGGCTGGGGTGCACACAGCTGCACTGGAACTCAGTACAGTAGCAGAGTTTGAATTGACTGAAGACATACAGGTTTTCTGTTCTTTTTTTGGACTGGAGTCCTGAAAATGAAGGGACAGGAATCATCAGGTTCAATAGTCTTTCTAAAATTGATTTAAGGTCATCTTTAGTGTAATACTTGTATTCAGTAAATTCAGACAAACCAAAGGTCTACTATTGAAATTTTCATATTAAGATACTTACGATATCTAGGTGCTGGAGCCCTGTGTGCTAATTCAATATCTGGATTTTAAAATCTAGTTACGTGGAGCAACAATGCTAGAAGTGTCCCATACAGTTAAGAACAATCAATACTGTGAAGAATAGGGTAGCTAATCTGATCACTTAGTAAAATTGTTACTGAATTAAGACAACACCTGGTCATGTCAAATGAAGAACTCTATACTATAGTATCTTTCCAACCACACTGTTTTCCAGTGTTGCCAAACTTAACAGAAACTGAAAACACACAAAGCACACATTCAAAAATGTGAAACATTGCTGGAACTAGTACCTCTTCATAGTCAATTTTCAAAAAACTAACACAGCTTAAAGTGGAAAAGCTATACAGCAGAATTTTGTACTACGTTCTTCGAAGTAATGCATAACCAAGTCAATAAGCACTGCACGACAGAAACCGTCTGCAAGAATTTTTCAGGATCAGAGGCAGAAACATTGTATCAAATGGTCACATTGGACCATTAAGTGGATATTCAGATATATTAATAGGCTTTTACCTTCACTTTGGGTTTAGGGGCCAGAATCACCTTCTTCTTTGCCCTAAAACATAAGGGATAAATGTGCATCAGAAGACAAAAAAAAAAAGCAAGTAATTTTCATTTTAAGTGTTACCCTGATTATATCCCAATAAACTAGAATGATGACTGCAGAAGTCTAGCTTTAACCATAAAACATCCTTGAAATGAAAAATTGTTAAAAATATAGGGGAAAAGAAAAATATCTATTTTTCCCTATCAATTAATTTTCTGGTCATGTATCTCTATACAAATTAGTTGCCAAGTCAACTGAATTGATGATATGACGTATACATCAGGATATATCCAGAGCTGGTTTTATTTTTCTAATTTAGAGGAACTTCAATATATCAATTAATTTCAGCCTCTTAATATTATGAGTTTGTCTATACAGCAGAGCTTTGTCTACACTGAAGTCTTCTAGAATAGCAATATAATTTCACTTTTTATATTGACATTTTTATTCCTGAGGAGGATGCTTCCTATTCTCATTTATTTCAAACCAGATAAAAACAGTTGCTTCTTCCCCCCACAAAAGTGGCTTGTGGCTTATCAACTGTTAAAACAATTGTATCCAATTTGCTTGTTGCAAGAAGTCATTTAGTAAACTGTCAGATTTTCTTCTGCATTGTACACGAACCGCAGTTATGCAAGTAAGGACAGCATTGAGAATTATTAGTTATCGGCTTCAACTTAGAGGTTCAGCATTTCACACTTTATGTCTTCGAAGGCAATCAATAGATTTACATCTTACAGGCAATTTTCGATCCTTTCCTAAGCAACTAGAAATACATCTGGTTAAAGAAAGACTTTGTTGTCAGAGGACCATGACTCAGTTTTGATCTTATGTAGAAAAATATCCTACGTTAATCATTTATCACAAAAGTTGCAACTGGGGTGTTATTTAAAGTCATAACAATTTATTTGAATTCTGACTGAACGTGAACAGCTTCTGAGAGGCACACAGTGTTGTCTGAAAATGAAGATAAAATCCCACTAAGATACACAGACTTCTGTGATTAGAAGGATTTTTTAGGAAAAGAAAAAAGCAGGAAGTACTGCAGTCTGAGTTCAGTTTAAAATGTTGAATGTCAAAATTTAGGCAGCGTGTAATGCTTTGAGTAAAAGGTATTAATTAAAGAAATAATAACCCTTGGAGTTATCTAGCCACTTCACAAGTGAGTCAAAATATAATGCCACAAGAACATTATAATGTTTTATAATGCTTTAATTTAGGCATATAACTGTAAACATCACTGTAAGCATCTTCAAACAAATCCCAAAAAATCTCCCTTTCCTTCCCTCTGTCTAAAATAGGTAGCAGGAATATGAGAAAAGATGCTGTGCACCACCTAAAGATGTTAGCAAGTTTTCACTATTATACTCACGGAGCAGAAGTGAGGTGATTGTGAACACTTCGGCTTTCTTTAAAAAGCATCCTAAAGGAGTGGTGAGAAAAGAAACAAAGTCATTCTACAGCAACAAATAGCGTATGACCACTAAATATCCTTTGGTTTTCAGAACCAGCCTTTGCTTATCTGTCCCCAAGGGAGCTAGTGATTACTCTGTATTGCTGTCATGGTATAGGTCGTGGCATCCATAAACAGAAGAATCTAAAAAAATTGTATTAATTTGCATTTATGCTCAAAATACCTCAGTAAATGGCCAAGCAAAAACCAACATAAGAGAATATTACTTCCTTCAACTGCACAGAAGAAATAAATTTTGAATGCTCTTTCCTCAAAGACTATTGAAATATTTCAAATAGAAAATGTTCTTGTAAATTCTTCACACTACATGTCCAACACACTGATCATAAGCTTGGGTTTGTGGTTATTAATATCTTGTGGGATTTTTTTAAAGCACAGAAGGTGAAGTCAGAACACAGTAGCCAAGCTTGTTTCTAGTTTTCTTCAGTACTTTTAACACTGAAAAAACTTCAGTAAAAGTTTTTGAAAGTTGAGTGAAAGAAAAACTTTAGGCTATTGTGCATCATTTCTCCGACTTCAGTGACATGGGACTTACATGTACATATTACTAAAGAGCCAAGGAATGGCAAGAGCCATGATTTTGATGACAAATCTCAACACGTCACGTGATTTTATTCAATGTTTTCAGCTCCTGAGTTGCCAAGTGGAAAGTGAAAATGATTGCTGACCTCTATCTATCCTACAGCTTACTATTTAAATGCAGCTATGAATAGACAATGAAAACTTGGTCCCCTTGTTTGTTTCTGGATAGGCAAACTAGGACAGACACCATTTTCTTACAACACTGTCATCACATTGACACTGACCACATCATGAACAGCTATCTAAAGAGCCTTCCACCACTGATAATACAACCTGCAGAGTTGTAGTAATTAGAAAAAATCTGAGTATCCCAAAATCTCATCATCTGGTAAGAAAACACTAACATCCTCTCACTCCAGTTCAGTGCCTTATTTCTCAGATTCTATTTCCAGGTCCATTTTCACATTTTCTTCACCATTTTCTTTCTAACCTCCAAATCTGTATTGTGTTGCTCTGTCAGAGTACTGAATGCCTATGAAGAACATCATGGAGCAAAACCAACACTCCTTGCTATGTGTTTATTGTGCCACCTCCCGACCTATAAAGCTTCTCCAGAATATTTCCCTCCCCACCTCCTTCTTGGTGCTTTATCCATTCCTTAATCTTTTCAATTAGGAAATGAAAATTCAAAATTAATCACAGGCCCAAGTTATTTGTAGCATCATCCGTCAAGGTTAAAGACAAAATTTCAAGTACTATAAAAGGACAGAAATCATAGACATGGTACCAAGAAAGGACAGAGCAGTCTCTTTCAACATTAACAATCCTTTGATTCTGTAATTTCCAATTATGATCAATATCTCTTGCTTCCTTATGAAGCTATGAGAAACATTAAATACAGTTAACTTTGAAAGCACGAGAAATTCTTCGTCTAAGCTGAACCCACAAAGTTCTGGCACCACAGACCTATTCTGATTAAGAATTCCTTTGAAAATACATGGTCAGTGGATCAGTTTTAGCATTAAATACCTATTTTTTTTCAAAATTATATAGCTCCTTTTCACTTGAGGCCACATATAAAAATGAAAAACTATAAGCCTTCAGCATAATCCCTAACCTAACATCCCAACAAAATGAGCATTCAGAATACAAATTGAGCTGTACAAAGAATTACCACTGTCAGACTCCAGGAAAAACTTTCTTTTCCTCTTTCCATGCATAACTGTTTGCCTACAAATTACAATACATCACTTCCTTAACAGAAAGCAGGAAAATGCCTCCCAGTAGATACAGGACAATTTGTAAATCGTTATGGTACTAAAACCACCCAGCTATAGCAAATGAAGTCTTGCTGGTCCAACAGGAAGTTATGATCTGTCACCTGTTGGGGTTTCTTTGGTCTGTTGGTGGTTTTGGTTTGTTTTGGGGGGGCATTTTGGTTTTTTTAGTTTTTGTCTTTTGTTGTTGAAGCCAATTGTATGGCTACTTTAAAAGCTCATGGAAATTTTCAGCAGACTTATTAAACAGAAAGGAGAGAATTGTATGTTTTATGGCTTTCCAATACAAAGTTTTAACATGCTTCACTTCTATGTATTCTTGAATCACCTCACACTATCTCTTGACTATTTCTTCACTATCATCAGTGATCTTCCTATTTTCCATTCTTAAACTAAACTGGGATTCCGTCTCATCTAATTCAATAAAGTCTTCATAACACGTAACATCTTACTCGTTAGCATACTTACACAAAAAACTAAATCATTGAACAAAAATAAGTGAGCTGTATGCCAGGAAGTGTAGAACTTCATTTGTTCCTTCTGTTACTATGTAACCAGCTATTTCTACACTGACTGTTCTAAGAAATATCTCAACAATTATTTTCACAGCTCGATGCAGATTTGACTAAACTAAAATCAAGGTATTCTTGAACAAGTTGATTAGTTGTATCATTTAGGTTTTACAATCAGGTTGAGATTTGATGAAATTGTCTTTTACAGTGGGTGCTACAGAAAGAAAGAACTCAGACCAAACCATACTTGCTTCTCTTTCACTCCAAACCATTAGAAATCTCTGCCAAACCTGTGTTTCACAACAATTTACTATTGCTCTCATTTTATTTCTCCCTCTCTTTTGTGTGGTTGTTTCTTCTTACATCTGTAAGAAGCAAGTATAGAAACTGGTGTATTTTTAACTGCTGTAAAACAGAGCATCCCAACTGCAAACAAGAAATAGAGAGTAAAAACCTTAAGTCTATTGTGAATAGTGCTATCAAAATGCTAGCTTATAATTTTAAGGTCTGTGTGAGCGGTCTTATTATGCAGTGTTCCAACATACAGGCAAAAACTGACTTCTAGGTCATTATCACTTTCTATATCACAAAGAACTTTCCAAGTTGTTACCCTCGCACCTCATACTTCTCAAATGAAGTATCATGCTTCATGCTGTGTTAGAAGTGTTGGTAAATTCAGTCTCTAGATGATAAAAGCAAATAGCTCTCCAAGGAAAACAGTGGAGTTTTTCACTCTCAGGCTTACAAACAAGACAGAAAATTAATTTTAGAAAAACATTTATTCTCCATATTCCACCTTCACAAACCTACTCCTAAGTTTCATCTGATATCAATAGTACATGGTTGAGTCAAAGACAAAAAATAGGAACCAAAGAAATGGTTAACACCAAAATGAACAGATACATAAAGCAGGTATCTTACCTTGCTTGCATCCAACCTTTAGGCCAAAGTGGTTTCACTTCTGTTTCCATAAAGGTTTTGAGGTAATCTTCAGCAGACTGACTTCTATTTGGCTCTAGCTCATAACATCCCAGCTTGATCTTGACAAGATTACACAACAGAGACCTGCAAAAGAGAAACAAAATAAATATATTGAAAGACACAGTCCTTTCAAAAGCTCAACAGAAAAAGGCTAAGAAATTGAAGCTGCTGTCCATTGATAGTTGTAGGAAGTGCTCAGTTCCCACTGTGTTTTTTGGAAGTTTGTACTGCACAAAATATTACTACTGCAAACTGGTACAGTCTACCATTGTCACTTCTCCATTTCCAACAGATTCTATTGCTCTCATGTTCATCCTATCATCATTTTGTAATTTGTTTTACATTTTCTTTGTGGTTTTCTCATAGTTGGAACATCTCTCACTTTGCTCACAGTGACCTCTCATTTGAAAGGAAGCGAAATCCATTCTACACCGAACACTTCAACAGAGGATTCATTCTGACAGGGATTTTGTCTTTTGTTCTTCAAAATATAGAAGTGCACACAGTTAACTAACATCAGCCTTTTAGAGCCTCTTGAATGAAAAAAGCAACAGATTTAAGTATCTCTCCCCTCCAGGTCAATCCAAGCTATATTGCTTGTACATATTTCATGAAGCTTTCTTCCCTTGTTATCTTCACATACTAAAAAGACTCATTAAGGGAAGTCCACCAGCCTCTTTTAGTTATATATATAAACACACACTTGTACTAAAATTATATTAGATCTTGTATGAGAAGTTACTAATTTAGAAAGATCTGCTTGCTTAAAGGTCTAGATTATTTAAATAATAGTCATTTTAGTTTTCAGAAAAATCTGTTCTAGGAAACCAAACTCTAGTAACTGATCATTTCACATAAGAATCTGTGCTACTCTTGAGAAATAACAAAGAGTTTGTGTTCAGGGGAACAGAAGGGGTTAAGATTAATGCATTATTCTATTTGTTGTTGGATAGGGAGGCTTGCCAAATCAGTATCACCAATCTTGATGGCCTGTCCTCCTGTGGCAGAAATCTCTACTGCTCATTGGTGTTTTGTAATGTGTTCCTAGAAAGCTGGGAAGCAGTTATAACACTGCTTACACACCTATTCTTTGCCTAAAGAAGCTCAAAGTCCTGGAGTCAGAAAATTCTCATGCATTTGGATAAAGCAGAAAAACAAGCAGTGAAAGTTGAAAGAATGATTTTCCTTTTGAGTTAAAGAAGATGTTTCACCACTACAGAATTCCAGTTTGCCTATTTAACACTAACACTCTTCAAAACTTCTCCAAAGTGTAATTCTGGGAAAAATTATTTATTCAATAGTATGATGTAATAACATCCTCTTGGAAAGGAGGAACATCCCTTTATAAAGTCAGTGAAAATCCTTGGTGGAAAAGGTAGTTTTGTCTTACCTCACTGTGTCATCCCAGTGAAATTTCTTTCTGGGTCCAACAACCCTCTTTCCAGGTTTCTCATCATCATCTTCCTCCGATCCATTTTTCTCACGTTCATCTTCTGCTTGCAACCTACAGTTGGAACAAATATTTTCTTTAGAGTTACACTACACAGACAAAATATTTTGTTGAAAAAAAGGGTGTCATTCTAGGTGTTAGGAGAAAAAATAACCCACAGAGGACCTGTTCTCAGATTTTTGCTGTACTTATAGGATAAACAGTTGAATCTCCCTCTTCCCTCTGCTTTATGGTTCTCAGACAAGTGAAAAGGACACACTGTACAGATGCTTTCACTGATGCTTCTATAAGCTTCAAGCAGTGCCTCTACTGGGAAGTGGCAGGATACTTATCAAGCTATTAATACCTCTCCAAGTCTAAAATTAGTTAGCTATGATCAAAACAATTACAATGAACACTGACAAAAATATATCAATAACCTCAACACACCATCTTCGTCCATTAATCCATGATTTTAGGAATCAACCAGTAATCCTTCAGATTATCTTTTCTATCAAGACCTACCTCACTCAGTCAATGGAATTTCTCTCTGGTGTCAAGACAATAATACTTTCACAAAATTAAGTATTTTGTACAATTCAAAAAAAGACACCCTTAAACTGGAGCTGAGTGATTTTCTGAGCTAAGGAAGTAAACAACATGGATACAAACTTCCAGTTGGGTTCTAAATAGGCATGCACAGCCTGCAGAATAACCTACTTGGCATTCTTGGCTTGATTGCGGGCCTGACAGTCCTCTTGATACTTGCATAGCTGTTCAGGCATGACGTTACTGACAGCCAGTTTCAGCTTCTGCAATGGTTCTCTCAAGCGGTCATCCTGTGAAAAGAGGAGCATCAAAATAATCCTATTAGATGTAAAATAAAGAGCATTTCAGATCGTTTCATGAAAACTTCTGGATCACGCCCAAGGTAACATTCCTACTACTATTTATGGACTGCCACAAACATCTTCTACAGGGCACTTGAATCCTGCTAGGTGCAACAGCATTATATAAACGAGCATTTGTCTCACCTAAGTCTTGAGACCAGAAACAACAAAAGATAGTCACAAATAAATGTGTCACGAATATCCCAAAACATTATGGCACGATCTCTTTAAATAATGCTTTTAAATTAAAATAGGTAAGGGAAAAAATCTTAAAGAATAAATAGTGAGATAAATTGACCACACAGTATCTCAACATTTGCAAATAAATATACTATTAATCAGGTCTCCAAAAATTGTAGTATAAAAACATCCTAGGTAATGAACAAAATATGAACATGTATTATACTATCCAAGTATTAGATTGTTATACATGCAATTTATTTACATGAAAGGTAAGGACTATGTATTTAGAATTGTCTCCAAACATTAAGAACTTCAAATATTAAGGTAATATACTATACACTTTGCTACATGTTTTAAATTCGCTTTCTACATCTTCTGACTTTACATTATTAATTGCTTATTGAAAAGAACTAGAATATTCTTCTATGTTCATCTGCTTAGAAATAGCATTTGAATCTGTTTGCCATATTAGCAAGTACCGAGATCTCTGCATTCATCTTCAGATCCTTTGCAAGATTTAGTCCTGGACTTTATCTAAAGAATCTGGTCAGGGTACTTCAGATCACAGATAACTTTTCTATTCAACAGGGGAACAATCTTCAAAAGAAAAGTAACTGAAAATCTTACAAAGTATTTGTAACACCTAGTCACAAAAGGAAATTTGAACAAATAATACAGGCTGGGTCATCTACTATCCATCTAGCCTTCCTTTCTTCTTCACACAAAAGTGAATACAAATGTATGTTTTTTTAGCCTATCATAACCATTATTACCGTGGCTTTCTAATTCTGCTGCTTTGATATGTACCCTGTGACTACAGTAATAGTGATGACAGCAGAAACACTCCTTCATAGCCTGTGCCCAGCTTTTAAGATGCAAGCATTTCATTGTCAAATACAGACTCTGAAATACTTAAAATATTTGTTCCTGACATACAAAGTGACAATATCAGGTATATGAGAAGAAGTTTTTAAAGTTATCTAGCAACTGATCTGAAATATTTTGCTTGATTTGAGGCTGTGTGGCTACTGCTCTACTCTGCTGCATTCAGTCCTGCTCACTGTCCTGTCACATAATTGACTGTTGCTGGAGCTCCTCTCCCCATGATTACCTGGACATTGAGGTGTAACTTCTTCAGGCGCTTTATCAGCGTGTCCTTATTGCACGGCACGAAAGCCTCCAGGTGTGAGTACACTCCACTGCGGATGGCGGGAGTCACCTCCTGTAACTGCAGCTCAATACTGACAAACACACAGGAGACACGCAGTCAGAGATGCACTCCAAGGTAAAGATGACGTTTGAACAAAAACCTAAGGAAACTTTGGAAGCATAGCATACTCTAGCTAGGCATAGTAAAAATAGCAGCAGCTGGGGACATTTTCAGATAAGCTTTTTTATAAAAGGAAGAGGTCCTAATCAATGGCAAGAAACCATTCATGTATGTACTTGTCCAGCAATGTTAAATACTCATTCAAATTTAGTTTGCACCCACCACTGTGAATCAAAATTGATACAATTTGACCGTTAAGAGTCTTCTAGAGATTACTTTTGTTTCTTAGAATATGAACACAAAACTTTCTATACTAAACCCTTAATTGAAGATTACAGAGAAAAAAAATCTGGTGTTTGCCCTCATGAAAGCTGAAGATGTTTTGAGTTACAGAAGTGGGAGACAGGAGCAAATAATGGCAATTTTGTTGAATTTTACACATGAAGTCAAGGACCAGGGCACTACAAAACAATTTACACTGGATAAAGACAGACAGGCATGACAGGAATTGTATTAATATATAAATCTCTTTAGCTAATAACTAGCTTAGACTGATCTACCTTTATTGACTTTTAAGGGCTTTGTTGGAACAACCTCAATAATACTTCCTCTTCTGTACTTTTCCTTTCACCCCCTTTCCAAAAAGGGAAGGTTCTACAGATAAGCACTTACTCCAGAAGAATATTATTCATGTCTTGCGTGAAAAACTTCTTCCTGCCTTCTTCATCAAACATCTTGGCAGCCTGGAAATACAATAAAAAAAAAAAAAAGCATCCAAGTTCTTAGAGTATTTTGAACCAACAAGCTTTGTATCTTTACTTTTACAGTCATATCATGTTCTTATTTCTCAGATAACATTACTAGGAAAAGAATAACAAAATCCAAGCTATTCTCAACTGTTTAGAAAAAACTGAGGATTGTTGTTATACTCAAATATACACACCTTGCTCTAGGGCAGATAATCATTCTGTTTAGATCTGCCTGGATCACTGATGTTAAAACATTAATCTTTTGAATAACCATTAAGAAAATGGTAGATGCTTTATCACCTCACCACCACCAACATTCTACTATCTCTGTTTTAAAAAGAGAAGCATTGTATGACAGGTCAAGAAGGCAAGAGCATTAACAAACACATTTCTACTCCATCTTTTTCTACCTGTTACGTGCCTCATCCAGTTACATCTTCCCAGCTTTCTTAGAGCTCTCTCAAACCTTCACTGCAATTTCTACAATGGGATTACATATGCTAGAGGAATACCTCATCCCTCTTTTCTGCCGCTGTCCAGCACTCTTGCCATCTTTAGACTGTATCTGTAGTATTTTTGTCTGGTCTCTTCCTGAGTCTGGGTGGGGGGGGGGAAGGGAAGACAGCCTTATTTATATAAGTATTTCCTTTTATCAGAAGTTTTTACTGATCTCTCAGGAATTCCCAAGCAAAATCCCTTTATCTTTGTTCTTATCACCTAGATTTTTTTTTTTCAGAAGGAATGACAGCTTATAGGACAAAGACAATTCCCTGTACCATTCTACAAAAATCAGGAAGAGTATTTCTCTAGTGTACATCTACTCTGCAGAATTTTAAAAGTTGAAAAAAAAGCCCCACTCTGAGAGGCCTAGTGTCATCTTAACATGTTGGCATCGGGACCAGACAGCAATATCTAGAGGAGCTAGAAAATAAAATGCATGCAGAAAGGTAGGCAAGTGTGATATCATTATAGTAACTGACAAACGTTATATGCAGCCAACATGCTATGAGGCTGAATATTCAAATAATTAAGAATCTTTAATTATGTCTTAAAAAAACCAGAATCGTGACGTGCAACAACATAGCTAAAACCTACAAATAAATGCAAGTGTTAACATGATTTAATTAATTTATTACTATTAAATACTTACTGTTCTTATTCTTTGTAACTGACCCATTTAAATTTGAAAGAAAAATATTTCCTAGAAATTGTGAACTCTACACTGCACAGGAAAAGAGTGTGACACTGTCAAAGCTGTCAGATAGCCCATTGTCTGAATGCTTTATCACTTTAGTCATGAACACTGATACTGGAGCTTAAGTTCCTGCAACGACTGCATTCCACTCATCGTTTTCTACCATAAATTCAGCTGCTGAGAGGATGGTACTATATGTTTAAGAATACTGAAGCATTTGTCCTGCTAAAAAAATTACAAAGGTTATAGATGCTTGCAAGTGATAGGGTACCAAAAACAAGTCAGAGAGTCTTAAATCCAGTACCTTTATGCCTAATTAACAGAAGGATTATAATCATCATCTGTTTTATACAAAGCAGAAGCAAAAAGCTTTGACATTTTGGTCCCAGGTAGACCTTGAAAAGCAATTCCATCATTATACTATTATGCAGGACAGCATTGCTGCTTTTAAAGACAGCAACACTGGCAGATTCAAAAACTTCATCAATATTACTAACAATGGTTGAGTTTTATTTCCAAGTGATTATCTTGACAGTGACCTTCAAAATAGAAAAGCCCCGTTTTATTAACTTTCCTGCTTGTGAACAATACTGCCTTCTGTTATGGTAGTTCAGAATAACTCACTCAGGGAATTAGAACACATTAATTTACCAAAGGAAGTCAGGAAGTTTTTATTGCCCTTAGTCAGTGGTTTTCTAATCTTATTATTTTTTTAATCTTGATATATTATACTCCATCCATGGAGCATAGGCTTCTTCCTACAGCTTTATAAACTTTTCTTTGTGCTAAAGAGGTCTAAAGCTGTGAGAGTCTGGCAAATATTTGACATGACTCATTTATTTTTAGTGCTTTTTAGAAGATGTCTGATTGCAATTTACAGAAGGTATGGAAGTTGCAATCTTTAAGTCAACATACAGTCTAGTTGTTGTCCCAGTATAAACTTAAACCTGCTTTGCTCAGCCAGCAAGCTCTCAGAAGATGCTGTTAAAAATGGAAGACAGAAGAGTTCCCAGCTGGTTTAGTGGAAGATGTCCCTGCCCACAGCAGGGAGATTGGAGTGGATGACCTTAAAGGGTCCTTCCAACTCAAACCATTTTAGGATTTTATGAGGAGTTATGTTTTCCAACAGCCACTGAATCAAAGATGCCTCCCAACTGGTTAGGGATTTGTTATACAGAGAAGCAACTTGAATCAACTTGGTGTAGGTCACTAACACTTCCTGACTTTTAGCCTAATCCAATTCTACACTTTTGCTAGAAGCTTATTGTTGATGCCTAGCAAAATTAACCTGCATACTGAAAGGCAGACAGAAGTTCCTTCACTTTAGTAAATAACTATTCCTTGGTTGTATTTAGCTTGGTATATTTAAAAATAAATAAGAAAACCAGAAGACATTTCTATAAAGGTTAAGAGCAAAGCAAGCTCTTCAATTGTTTAAATTTTCTTCTTTTTGTCCAAAAAAGGTAGTAACTTGAACTGCTTTTTCAAAACTTACTATGAGTACAGAAAAACTGCTCTTAATTCTAAATAAGGAAAAGCTGCACTTTAAATAAGGAAAAGCTTTAATATAATAATCTGAATAAGTAACAAATTTATTCTCAATTTAGGATAACATCCACAACTGAAACAAGGAGTATGTAATAACTTAATAGTTCTGATCCCTTTCAATAACTCACTGGGATATTCATAACTTTTTAATTTAACATCTTTCATACCAATTTTGAGAAGTTCAGATTCCATTCTAACCATCTAACCAGAAGAGAAAGTTTTGTGGTTGGTTGGTGGTTTCTGGTTTTGGAAGCTTTTTCCATTTGAGTTTCTTTTTCCTTTTTTTTTTTTTTTTTAACTTGTAAGTTAAAGCCAAAAAAACAATACATGGATTTGTAAGCTGCAGTCATATTTCAGGTTACCTCCTCCAAAGAACACACCCATTCAATTTCATCAAATAATAATTTAAAGTAACACTGGTATTTCCATTATGGAGAAAAGCCCATAAATAAATGAACATTACAAGTTATTGTACACAGAAAATCTAGAAAACCGTTTCCACTGTGAAACAAACACTGCTTGAATAACTGACCTGCGTCATCTCTGCCCATTTTCATCTGAGTATATAAACACAGCCATTAGGATTGCCTAACATCAATTCTTCATTTCTAAAGTTTCAGTCAGCAATTCAAGGATGACACTCAAGGTCCTAATTGTTCTTCCTTGTTCTCTCAGATTCTTGAATGCAATCCACTAGCAGCGAATTCATACTTACTGTTCGAAGGTCTCCAATGCGCTTCTCAAGTAGCACAGGCAGACCTTCTGGGAGGGCAGGCACCTGCTTGGGTGTCATGACCTGAGAGGTGTAGGTCGCCTGAGTGACATTTCCATTCTCTCCTGACAGCTCAGAGACTGGGCTGCCATCAGAAGTGCCATCAAGCAACTTGTCAAAGTCAATGTCTCCCAGCATCTCCAGGGCACTTTCAGTTTCTTGCAGGAGCTCAGGTTCATTTGTGCTACCAAAAATGGAGAGGACAGGATCATTGATCCTAAGATTCAAGTCAGAGATATCATTTCCTGCACTGAGAGAGGAGGAAGGAATTTTACTAGGAGTAGAGGCTGCAACAGTCACTGGAGGTTTTGGACTAGGTTCCTTCTTCCTCATGGCTTCCTTCTCCTTTTGAAATTTACGGATCATGGCAGCCAGAGAGAGCGAGTCTTTATATAATTTCTTTTTCTTCTTCTCAGACTTGTGTGAATTTAAGGCCATTACTCTGTAGAGGAATGAAATCTTTCATTAGCATGTGACTTCTTAGGCCTTAGTAACCTTTAACAACGAAACACAAAGTTTAGTACAATTAACAAATTATGAGGGGGAAGAAGCAAGTTCTTCCTGCTTCTATCTTCAGACCATTTTATCAATTACCATAAACCTTAGATGGTTATGCGATTACATGTTCTTCAATTGATTTGTTACATTTTATACATATTAAAGAAAATGTTATTTCATTTTGACTTCTCAATTTAATTATGGAGAAGTTGGAACAAGTGTTAAAACTCACATCAGATTTACGATACTAAAAAAACTTGCCTCTCAAGACTGCTGAATGGTGGCAGGTTGCCTGTAGAGCATATACGTTAAAAGTGAAGTTTTAAAAATTCTTTTCATTCCTAAGAATTTTTAAATGCAGGCTCAAAATCTATATTCTACCTAACCTGAGAATTTTCTACCAATTTGTCACCTTGATGAAAAAAGATGTCAATAAATTTTCAACATTCAATGTGAATGTTTACAGTAAGACAGCTTCCATCCACTCAACAATAGTTTTCTAGAAGCCAATTAAAAATCCCCACCTCCAATCCTTCTATGCTAGCCTCAGAACTCAGGAAAGCACAAAGTCAGTAAGAAATATGTAGAAGAATAATTAAACTGTATTTACAGCTTTACAGATGAGAAACAAAGAGATCGGAAGAAAAATATTTTTCATTAGAAGATGTAATTCCTAGTGCTAGCTTAGATGTTGGGTAGGACAATGATGCTTTATGCTCTTCATTAAACTCAGAATTTATTTTGTGTGATTTGTCTTTCCTTATTACTCCTTGTTCAAAGTTTCAGGAGAAAAAAAAATAGGTTGTAGGACTGAGTCATACAAAAACACCACACAAATTCTGAAACAAAGTCTCTAAGTTATTAATTACAGTTCAACAGTACAATATTCAAAAAAGCTTCAATAATCTTGCTATGGCACACAATCTTGAAGCCAAACCTCGAATATAAGTCAATAGTTCCTATAAAGAAAAAGAAACCTACCCCAACTGCTTAGGAACTTTCATTTTCCGAGGCTTCTTCTCCTTTTCTGTCCCTTCATCTTTTCGCTTGCGTTTCTTCATTCCACGATCTTCACTTTCTTTTAACTTTGCTATCTAGAAAAGAGATCAAGTAAAGGACAATGATTCTTCCACCCTAAAGGACTTCTACAGCAAGAAACATTCAATTTTCTTTACATTTTCCAATTCAGAGCCAGGAAAAACACCTCAATGTGCGTAAAGGCAAATGGTACGATGGATTACTGGCAGCAATTGCAGTTACTGACAAGTTTTAATCATGAATCATTTTTAAACAGTTATGAAATTCAGAGTTTTCAGTAAAATAAATACTCTAAAGGTACATGCAGACTGCTGCCCAGCCACTACGGCCAATGGCTACCTTGGAAGATGGAATTCCCTCACCTTCTTCTGCTACCACAGTTTCATTGCTGACTATGAAGTTGCACAGTATGGAACATCTTTGCTGGTCAATACAGACCACCTGCCTCCCCTCCCTTGCTGATCCTTAGATTACCTGAGGGTGCAGGGCAGGGGAAAAGAAAACCTTTAGACTCTGCAAGCATTAGCAAGCAACAGACAAAATTCTAGTGTAGTTATCAACACCATTTTAGTCACAAATCAAAATTGCAGCATCATACAGGCTGCTAGAAAGAAAGTTAACTGCATCCCAGTCAGAGTCAATACAAGAACCTTAAAATTAAGAGTTATGGAGCAGGAAAGGACACCAGGAAGCACTAAATTCTCAGAAATGGCATGCAACTTGTGAAAGTCATATGGCAATTACGTTTGCATTGACTGTAACTTGTCAAAGTTTATAGACCAGCATGCTGTGAGCAAGGATTGTATATGTAATTTTAATATGGCTATTCTTATCAACGGAATTTATTTTAACAGGTATTTTTGTTTAAGTGTTATTGTCAATATTAAGAACAATTTCAAATCATGCAAACTTTGTGCAAAATCATTAAGAGCAGTATTGATGAATTTAAGGCCTCATCTTACATAATAAAATTATTACAAAATTACAGAATCATCTGTCAAGTTCAAGATGGGTGGAGACAACTTGTTAGACTGCCTAAACAGATGCTTAGTCTTACATGACTGGATGGCTTGTGGACATCCTGAGTTAGTTACTGAATACTGTGATAAAACAGTACCATGCATCATTCAGCTTTTGGACTCTTCATCTGAGCCATTCTAAGTGTATCAAATATTTCTAATGTCCACCTAGCTTCTATTTCTGTATAAAAGCCTTAATCAAAATCACTCACTTTAGGTGGCCTATGTTTTTTGTCTTCTGCAAAGTCTTCATCCTCTGATTCAGATGCCTGGCGAAACTGCAGTGTACCAGTGTTGATATAAAACCCTCCATATTTGGTTGTCAGGGATGCAGGAACCAATTCATCATACTGGGCAGGAAAAGGAAGATCAACTTATCAGCACTTCTTAATAAACTAAACATGTAGTTCATTTACCAGTCCCCATACATAAAAATACATGTACCAATACACAACACAGCTTGCTAGAATAGAAACAGGATAGCAATTCTGTAGAAAATTTACTGGCTGAGGTAGAGAACATTAATATCACAGAGTATCCCTTCAACTTTCAAAACAATGACTTTTTTTTTTTTTTGTACAAAAAGGTAGGATTACAGCAGGATTAAAAGTACTGCTTTCTGAAGGTAACTCACCACAGGGCCCTGCTCAAAACCCTACTTGTTTTAACAAGTTCTCTGAAATCTTTTGTTAAAAATGCTATCCTAGACACAACAAACTTAACCACAGTATCTGTTATCTTACTTCTAATTTTAGGTGTTTAAATACAACACTGCCTCTTAAACCAGTATCACAATGACAGGACTTCCTTCATATTAAGGCAAACATTCTCACTCTGTTCAGACAGTTTTAAAACCACGAAATGTTTCAAACTCTTATCAATAGTTTATTTTGAAAAGTACTTGGTATTTATGAAGAAATTTCCAACTTAGAATTATAAAGCTGAATCTCAAAAATATTGAAATCCAAACACATAAAGAAGGCGGTCAATAAGCAGAAGAGTGGATGACAATATTAATGATATTATTACAGGCAACCAACAACCTCCATGCCAGGTAAAATAAACTGAAGATAAAATAGTTTAAAAACTGAAAAGTCTAGGCTACCAAAGACTTTTAGAGAGGAAGAAGAGTTATCCAGAAAAGTAAAACAGTAAACGTGTACTTCAACAAGAAGGTGGAAAATGAGCTTGAACTGGAGGCCCACACTGGGATTTAATTTGAATAAGTAGTTAGGTACTTCCCTGACTCATCACCTTTTATCTTCCTGGAACAGAGAGCTTAACAAGCAGTACAGGAAGACAAAATGGGAAAGGAAAAGTGGTGACAGCATTCATAAAGTACCCTAAGATGATATGAAAAGCTAGTGCAGGAAAGTGAGAGAATCTATTAACTGAACAAAATGAAAGCGAAGTGGCTTAATAGTGGACTTGTCATTCATCTTAAAAGACCAGGAGGAACATGCAAAGTAAACTTGAGAGTGGAGGTTGTGTAAGAATTTCAGAGAAAATTCATGCTTTTTTCACAGCTCTCAGAACCCAATTCATTAGGTGCAAGGAAAATGAAAGTAGAGAAAAGAAATTATTATCCACAGTGCTTAATAGACAGAGCAGACATTTCTCATTTGAGCTGAAAGGGTGTGAACTGAATGCAGTAAGGGATCAAAACTGAAGAATACATTAGTTGCCAAGTTAAAAGAAAAAGCACACAGTCAAAGCTAGGACCATTATCACACAAAGCAAAAGCCAACACAGTAAAGACTGAGATGCAGAGCAGTACAGTAAGGTCTGGGTAACACACAAGTAAGGATTAAAGATAGTCCACAAAAGAAGAATCATGAATCACAGCAAATTATCTGAATGATCAACATGCTGTGTGGCACAGATCCACTGGAACAAGGCAACAAGAAAGGCAGAATTCATTCAATACAGAGTGAATATTGAGGTTTCAACAGCTTCTCTTGAGGACTATGAATTTAGTCAGACTTTCAAAGACCTTTCTGACATTCAGCTCCTCTTAACCCTTGAGTAAGACTACTTTCCTTTACCAAAATCTGTTTTTTATCCTGAGCCTACTGAACAAGGTATAACTTTTAACTCAATGTTGTACTTTAGACATAGGGGCCTGCAGACCACAGTGTAGCTAGTACACACCCTTTTGAGCTAAGCTAACTATTTTCTAGGGCCCTAACTAACTGAACAGAAAAAGAGTATGTTTGTATAACGTATTAGCAACAGAGATTAAGCTTCATTTTGAAGTGCTTCCAGAACTCCTAGTTAAAGGGAACATGGCTCTTGCAAATTCTAAATCTTCTTATGAATTGTTTTCAAGACCTTTGCTTGGAACTAGTTTTTTCTGTGCATGAAATCACACAATTTATCTTATGAACAAAAATAAGTTTAAAGCACTTCAGTGTTCTGTTCTTCCTTATACATTTCAAGGGTGAGAATCAAAAAATCTCAGACCTACAAAGAGACAGGACTTGTCTGACTCCTCTGAACATGTTTGTCCTATGACTGCTGATGGAATAATTCTGCAGATAACAAAGCAAGACTGATAGCCTGTCTGACCATCTAAAAGCAGGTTCATATGCAAGTTATTTTAAACTATTGTCCTTCAGCTAGATTACTATGCTTTTAGTGCCATTAATCCAATTAAATGTTTTGTTATGAAAGACAATTTAGTTTTTAAAAAAATAAGTTAACTGGTTTCAACTTCATCACTATACCAAGAACAGTGAATATTTATGGATTATACCAATTTAGTTCTGAAATCCAGACCCACAGCAGTATCTTATATTGTCTACTCATGTCCAAGTATTTTGACCACAATCCTCAGATATTTCTATTGTGATCCTTCTCCTCATTCACCTCCCTTCCAGACAAAAACCTTGAAAAGTACACATGTGAAAAAGTTTTTAAACGCTTCTGTACTAAGTCTTGGAAATGAGATTTGGTGCAAACATGTCCAAATATTTTAATAAATGTAGCTTGTTATATTATATACTATAATACTTAGCTAAAAGATAAGCAGGGATAATTTTTGTACTTTGTTTAGTTTATTTTTGAGGTAGATCTAGCCAGCTTGGGGTGGAGGGAACTGCTCAGTTTTGATCATTAGTAGCCCACTGAATAAAGGCCAAGCTACTGAAATTATGTCAAATACAGTTCATTCAGTGAAATGGACTAAACATCCACACAGTTCACTACACACTTCAAGATACTTCAAACATACAGAGTTGATTGATCTCTATGCTTCTTTAAGATGCAAAGAACTGAAATGCACTCTTTGGCTTTACCATCCTTTAAGGCTAAGTTTTCAAACAAAAACACATAGCTATCCTTCCAAACTACAATATAATAGAACCTAAAAAGAAATCTCAAACAAAGTTAAGGGGAAACAACACATTGCTTTGCTAATCCAAGGAGGCATCAAAAAGTAAGCACAAAGCTTTCACAAAGTGATAATGGTTTCTCTTCCAAAATGTGCAAGCACGTTGGTGGGTTGGTTTGTTTTTCTTTAACCCTGGGGAAAAGGACAGCTGGCAGAACACAACAGAAAAAAGCATAAAAGATTATAAAAGATACAATACTTGGCCCAAGGCAGTCTCATAAGAGAATGCTAGTTTAGTAGTCACATATCATAACCTGTCAACCTACCAGAGCACCTTGAGAGAAGTACCAATATACATCTATTCTCCTGTTTGTTTGCCAACACCTTTTATACCTGTCCATCAGCCACCAGAGTTAGGCCATTAGCTTAAGTGACCTTCACTGCAAAGAGATTACATTCTTACCATCTTTAAAGCATTTCAGCCAAAGTTATAAAATGTATGACCAGTCATGTGACCACTTTTATCTGTATAACTCAATTCTTTCAGAGCTTGAGCTCTGACCTGACCCACAATAAAAATCTAGTTCAGTGTTAAATAATTATGTAATGTATTACTTAATCTCTCCAGGTTTAATGTTACAGAACTACTAGAAGATTCTGCAGAAAAAAAGCTATACTTCCCTTTTCCCCTCATTCAACACAAAGAGCACACTTTCCATATATGACACTTAAGACAAATGCTCTCATCAAAGATCTGTTATTTTGGCATGTTATAAACCTCCCTTTGTATCACATTAGTAATCATATTGTGTATTTTTTGGGGAACACTTAAGTTCGTTGTACTGCTTAAATAAGTTCATCTGCTCAAAGAACAGCTGATCCTAGGCCATGATCTACCCCTCTAGTAGCTCAGATTACTTTGAAAAGTGATTTTGCGCTCTTCAAAAAATTAAATCTAGCAAAATACAGGATGTTGTTACAGCCACTATTATTTCCATCTCCTACAAATTTGAAGAATGGTACTACACAGGCCAGATACAAGTCTCAGGTGTTTTCAAGATCCTGCACAGGTGCTGAATTTTCAGTTTATTCAATTTCTTCCTATTCTTTCCTAAAGAAGGCTATGCCTTTTTGCAGAAGGAGCACAAAAACATTACTACTGCTTTAACAAACATCAGACGTGTTCTGCAAATTCAACTACCTTTGTTCCTCGAGCCATTTTGGTTATTTTATCTGCTTAGTTCTTGCATCTGTATCTATCTGTTTGATACTCCACTTTGATGTATTTTGGGGTGAGGAGGATAAAAAGCAAAGAATCTCTGAACTGAAACTTGCCCTTGTACTCGCTCAAACACACAGGCCACATCAGGGGCCAGCTGACAGGTGTCCCCTGAAGACGTGGGAAGCGCGCACGACACGTTACCAAAGGTGACACGGTGCACTCGGCTAAGTGAGCACTATTCCCCAAACACACAACTTCCAAGCCTGGGCAAAGTGACAATGAACAAGGAAGACAGTACTAATATAAACACACCAATCCAGAGCCAATGAAACAGTTAGCAAGTGAACCTCTTAAAAAATAGAAGCTTTAATGCACCCTCACGTATTCAGTGTGGATGAGGTTTGCGACTGAGGTCTACAAAGGTAGCCTCCTCCAGTTGGAAAATGCCATGTTCAATTTCTCAATACACCATGAAAGTATGTTTAATACTGGATCCTATGGAGTGTTTTTCTGTAAATGCCTCTAACATTTGCAGGTTAATCGCTTAGTTATTAGGTTTTTTTAAGAGACAGCAGTCTTTTTAGAACAACAACAGTCCTTTCCATAGATAACATAAAACAAACTCCTTAGAGTAGGAAGAATGAGAGAACAGTATCAAGTTGGCCTGAAACTACATCTAGTCCAGAATCTCACAAAAATGGTAAAAACTTCCATTAACACACCGAGCTGCCATTCCCTGAAGAGATACTATTCTTGCTGGGAAAAAGTTTCTCAGATATTCAAGAGTCTTGTCCAAGATAACCTTACTGATAACCCATATGCTTCAGGTTTTAGGGGCAAAGGCAAACCAGAATAGGAGTCTTTTTAAGTCTGGAGATTACAAGATGAAGACAAATTTATCCTGGAAACATGTGAAAACTGTGTATCATAACACAGAATTTTTGCAGAGACCAAGTCCTTAAATTATGGAAAGTATTCTAGGGAACCCAGATAGAAAAAGAGCAGTGCTTTTAGCAATGTGTCCAGAATTACTAAAACTGACATAAAATCTTTGAGAGGTTTTCTTTAACAATGATCTAAGCTCTTGAGGCAAGATGTAGCTAAAGAAAAGCAAGTTCTTCCTTTTAGCTGAAGTACCTGTTTTGGAGAAACTTTCCACGTATGAGAAACCACTGATACTCTGGTTTTCTCTAGTGACCAGCACAGGACTCTTTACATTAGTGTTTAGAAGGCTACTATGGAACCATGAATATAACAGACTAGGTCAAATATTTACACAGGGGCCTGGGTGTCTGAAGAACTGAATTGCCTGCTTCCCACTGCTCTTGGCATTCAAATTTAGCTTCAATTCCTGCCAGTCAAACCAGAATAGGTCACTGCTTTGAAAGACACTGCTTACAGATTTGTAGGTCAACAGTTCTTTTTCTACATTCATCTACTTGGAATGGGAGAAGTCCTTGGTTTGGATACCCAAGCCTTGTTACCTTCAAGTAAGAGAAAACAGCGCATGTTTTCATTAATGCCATGTATTACTAAATTCCTTCTTCTGTATTGCATAGCAGAAAGCTCAGGGAGCACTGTGTTCCCTTGCAGTCTCTACCTATATAAAGGTTACATTGCCAGGAAGGTATTCAACCAACCAAATAATCAGAGGTCATCACAAGAGCAAGTAATCAGCCTGATCTGGCTGGACATGCATGTGTGTGAAGGAAAAACAGAGTGGGTGAAAAATTCTACAGGAATTCCCCTCCACAAAGAATGTAGTTCTGGGAAGCTTACACTACTGCAAAACCTATTTTCAACATCAAAGCAGTGGAAACAGTGAGGAGGGGCAGCTTTCTTTGCAGGTTATGGACATTTTGTATAGGTCCATTAAGATAAGCAAAGATTAGGACTTGCCATCAGGCTAACCCCTATAGAGTGGTTAGAAACAACAGTAAGCTGGTTTTGATTTATTTTATTTACTGGAATTATCACAATCCACTGACTACAGTCAAAATGCTCAACCCAAGAATAGCTGCTCACATAGATTTCCTGCTTGCCTGCAAATGCATTTACTTCAAAGTCTGTTGTTAAAAGGAAAGTATCTCTAAAGCTATGGAATAAATCTGTTTCAGTGCCAAAGAGCTCAGTATTTCTTTCACAACTGTGACAAGAAAAAGGACTAAAATTCTGAGGAAGTTTTCAATTTTCTTTTATCCTGGGATAGAGACAAGCTAATCCTGGAGCAATTAAAGAGGTACTCATATTCACTTTTCAAATGTTTGTGTCCAGGATATTATAGTTTGTTATGTGTAAGAAAATGTGTCTTCTAAGAAGAAGTCCAGGACCTGGCTCTGACACATCTTACGGTACATGGCAATTTCATAGCTGGCCACACAGAAGATAAGCAAGCCAGACAGTAGATTTTCTTTCTGAACACTTCTCTGGTATCAAAGACAGAATGATGGAATTAGATGTTTTGTTGAACTTCAACTCCTGCATTACAGGACCTTTTAAGCTCTGCAACAGCAACATGGACTACAGCTGCCACACTGTATGTTTTTCTTCTTTTCTATATAAAAATGGGAATAAAAGCAAAACAAAGATGGTCTCTCACTAGTCCGTATTTGTAACACAGACACGGGCAAAATGATTTGTTGAGGAGAGCAATCTTTAGAGAATACACCATTTCTCCCCAATAGCTTACACAGCTAGCACATGATGCAACCACCTGGTCCTCTAACAGCTGACTTTTGTACATTTTGCAAGGACTCTGGCAAGAGAAAGACGTAACTGCTCCTGCAAATCTACCAGGTCTGCTGCTGGTAGCACCACCAGTGCTGGAAGGAGGCACAGTATGCTAAGTATTAATACACCCGACTCGTACTTTGACAGAGACCTGTGCTCTAAGTACTGCCAGTGTTCCCAACCTCCTATCAGCTCTCTGATAGGTCACAGTAAATCCAGGAAAACCTAGCTAGAACTTGGGTTGGGTATCATAAAATTTTAAAAGCGAAGATGATGAGCTTAAGCCACAGCGGGAAACCAGATAAACCTATAGGCTCAAGTGGCTTCTCAGCAGAAATGAAGTACGTCTATTCCTACCAAGCTGGAGACCAGAATCTGACCTTTGGAAAAGGCATATGAAGGCTTAGACCCCAGTATTGCACCAGCAGCACAAGCAAAAGTTGTGTGATAGTGATAGAACAGTTTAATATTGGCAGGTTCAAGTTTCTAGACAAAGAAAAAGGACAAACTATTATAAGTTACAATAAGCACCTTACAACAAACTCTCTTCACACAACTTCAGACCTACTTCAAAAGCTAGCAATGTACACAGATAAGCTCAGCCTGGTTAACTGCTCAACTTCTGCTGCTGAAAAAGGTATCAGCTCTGCAGACACTTCCAGTGCATCTCACACAGGTCATAGGATCACTCATTGCAACATCGACATGCTAGAAACTTCACAGCTTAGTTTATCGCTCTTTTCTGTCAAGTTTTAGAATTTAAATGAAGTCTTGACATAACGTATGCTAAGCAATGAACTTATGCGCTTTTCTTACTCTTTCCTCACAACTCCTTTTTCATAATCTTTCCTCTACCACTCAGAATTCTAGCCCCCTCCTCCTCACAGCAGCTCACTGCTGCTTTGTTCAGTGTCACTCAGCACTGGAGGAAACTGAAGACTGGCAAGCGACAGCTCTTATTTTTGCGTTTTTTTTTTTCTATTTGACTAAACTGTACATGTACTTCTTTCTGACATTCAATAAGGAAGAATTATAGGAGGTTTCTGAGCTTTTAGAGAATCCATTCTTTTTCCCAGCTTTTTTCTCATTTTAATAATTTCATAAATCACCTCTAAGATATCTTCAAATGCCCTCTTATAAACCCTCTGATATCCCTTATATTGCCTGCACCAAACTAATTCCTTTTTCTTTTACCTCGAGATGTGTTTTCATTTCTGAAAAATATTCAAAGTAAGCAGTAATATCCTGCTGTTTAACCTGTTTTGTCTCAAATTTTTCAGACATATTCAATGCTTAGAATAATCAATCTATATAATAATAATTCTATTTTTACTGGTTTTTAAAAGGAGAATAGCTTCCTGATCTAATGCAGGAAATCTAATGACAGTAATCCACTAATAATCCAGAGAGCTAGCAGAAGAAACTTAACAGAGCCAGTGTCATTTCAGTCAACAGTAAATGAAGCTCACAAATAAAAATATTTTAATTTCTAAAGTAGCAAAATTATTTGATCTAGGAATGGCTTTCTTAAATCTTTGGCGCATAATATCTTTAATGAGACTACAAATAGAATAATTTATTGGTCTCCCAAATTAGTAGGCCCTTTGCATTCACATCAGTTATAGACAGGTACAAAGTATTTTCCCTTACCTTTCTTCTGCGTTGAAAAGGTAAAGCACTGTCTCATGATTTCTTGCTGATGTGATGAGGCTTACTTACCGCTTCAGAATTATCAATGAAAGGGTCTGTCTCGTCGTAGCCATAACCTATATCGATCAGATCCTGCAGGCGATCTTTCCGGTGTTTGTGGGGCTTTCCACCCTGAAGACAGAGCAAGTGTTACGTCACTTAAGAATCATGGAAGCAACGCACTTAAGCCTACAAAGCACAAGGCATTGGAGGAATAGGCATTCAAGGAAATAGCAGTTATGCTTTCTTGAATGCTTCCTTGAAGATGGTCTAGATGACCAATGAAAACTTCCACATACAGATGCATTCTGGCAAACATGCCTCACCAGAATCACCCCTGAAACACAGTCACTAGCTACCTTTTTCTGCAAGACCAAGATTTCCTCTTTCCTATTTAGAGATGTTTCCCTGTCCTATGGTTTTAAAGTATAGTGATTGACTGCTAATGATAGAAGGGCTGGGATAATTTAGAAAGTGTTACATTTTTCAGTATGTTACAGAGTCATTACAAGGGAAAATAATGATACCCTGGAGTTCATTAAAATGTTTCCCAACACAAGATGGATTAATTCTCTAGAGCACACAAAAAGTTGAGTTTTAAAACATAAAATGTTACTTGAGTATTAAAGCCAGAAGCTGCATCACAAACTTTGGATGGATTCACTTACCTCCAGGAGACAGTAAAATTAATTTTAGTCTGCAAGTATTCTTTTCACGTGGAAATTTCATTGTTAAGTCAAGTAAAGACTCACAGTCAGCTCAAATATTCAGGAAATCTAAACTTAAAGTTACACAAAAATCTTCTTAGTATCTACGGCTAGTTTTCTAGTTCCCATATATTGTCAAAATCATCAATAAAAGTCTTAAAAGATAAAATTCTCAGAAAAGCACTGCCCTTACTAAAATGGTAACTTCCATGAATTCAAGACTTGCTCCTGAAACTTCTCTGCCTGCACCCTATAGCTCTGAGCATTCTTAAAGCAAGTCAGTCTTTCTAGCTGTGACATCCAAATATCACAGTCCACTTGTTACTAAGAGAATGCAGACACTGTTCAAAGGCGGTTTCACCCTTGCTCTTTTATGAGGGGCGTAAGCATCTCAACACTTCCATTTTAACAACATTTTGAGAACGTGCAAGTTTGTAACAAAGCAAAGCATGTGGTCTTACAAGCAAACAGGACTCTCACATAAACTTAAATAAACAAATGCAATAGTCCTAGGAGAAAAACCTCAAAGGTGAGTTCTGCTTTTAATTCACATTTCGAAGCTACATTCCAAGCAAAGTATTCCAATCAGTTCTATCATCTCCTACACTCACTCATCCGGAAAAACATCTGAATGACTGTACACTTCCAAAACGTGCAAACTTTTTAAAAAAAAAGTTTGCATGAGATGGTGAGAGAGGAAAAAGTAAGTTAGAAAAAGGGAGCACTTAAGAATTCTGATTAAACTCCAGTGCAAAAGCATATATAATTCATGATGCTGACTTAGGTGCCAGCAGGCTAAGAATGCTTCATAAAGCATACTTCACCTATACTGATCTCAATAATGTGTAGTGCAATCCATCTCTGTACTACATATATCTTGCTAGTAACCATCAACATCCATGATTGCGATTCTAAAATCTTTTTGCAGCAATGGTTATCCTATGATACTATGATTTCAGTATAATACAAGGGCAATAAAAAAAAATTTAAATTTCCAATACATTCTGACTGCCTGATAGTCAGAAAACCAGGTATGGAACAAAGGTAGCAAGAAAAAAAAAAAAAGTCTTATAATAGCTGAATGAACAAAAGCAGTCTTAAAATAGTGCCTGTATTCAGACATATGAAAATACCTGAACCACTGCGTGTATGATTAAGAGATTTTCCTTCAGGCCTGGCTCTAACCAGTTATGTTTAAGGAATTGTGTTGAGATTTCATATGATTGCGAAGTTAAGGATGCAAGACCGCAGCAGAAGAATGAAGGAATTATCTGTGTCAGTGTCCACGATGCAGCACTTCAGGGAAGTTTTACCACTGCAGCTTTCCTCCAACCTTTTTGTCCCACAACATAAGTAGACACAACACTAGAGCAAATTAAGGTGTCTTGTTCCTGAAGCTGCAAATACCACTCATTCAAGTATTCAAAAAAGCCAAAGATGACTTTAAGATATTAACTGTGTCATGTAACCTTGTGTTTGCCCAACAGGACTAGAAGGTAGATGGCAAATACAATGCCGATACCTGAAGAATCTTGAGGAGAAGAATCTATAAACCAGTAAACCTGGTCTTTATGGTGGATAAGTTAATAAAAGCTATAAACAACAGAACCAGCAGGCGCAAGAATATACAGAACAGGAAGAAATGTTGGTAGAAAAAAGTATTTCAAATGCTTTAAATATGGTCCAAACATCTTTAAAGACAAGAAAATGTCATGAGATAAGGAAGGTCCACTTAAATTGATGTCTGATCTACAGCTAAGAGAGAAAAGGTAAGACTAGGTATCTCATTTTAGCAAGGAGTGATCAGCAAAATTATCACAGAATATGCATTCATTTATCTTTAGAAGCAACAGAGCAGCTAAAGAGTTGGGGAAGGACAGGGGACTAAGATGACAATTTACTGAGAAAAGTAAAGGAAAAACAAAACAACTAAAGAATCACTGAATGACCTTACAGTTGCTCTGAATTTAGTATGATAAATAGGCAGTTGAATTCAGCATCAATAAAGCAAGGTAATCCACACAAATTAAGTACAACCTAAGCAAAAAAAAAAAATAACAGCTCCAAATTTGTTAGGCTGCTCAGCAACCAGTGGAGTTGTTATGCACAGTTCAGACATTTGCTTAATTAAGAATGGTCCAAAAAATATGAGTTGGGACTTATTAAAAAAAACCAAACAAACAAAAACCAGAGAACCAAACCAGAAGTCATCATTATAATACTGACCAATCAGTCTTATAATGGACCATCATACCATTAATATCCTTTAATTTAAAAATAGAAATTAGCACAAAAAAGGGAACAGTAAGCCAACAAGGACGTTTAAAGGTAAAAAACACCACTTCCATACAATAACAATGTTAATACACTACAGCTGGAAAACAGAAGGGCTGGATTTGGATGATAATATTAAAATCACATGCAATGTGCAGAAGAACTGGAAGCATTTCTCACTTCCTTACAATATAGAAACTATGGAGCACTACATCAGGTTTAAACACAGCATGTTTTTATATGACAGTCATCATGATACTCCAGTGCTGTGGAACACAGAAATCCAGTCATGATCTGGTAGACTTTTGGCAGAAAGCAATAAAAAGATTAAACATGTAACCTTCGGCTTTGAGAGAAACTAAGACACAACACAGACTGCCAGACAGGCACAGTGAAGTAATATCAATGAACACTTGCTCTGTTATGCTTTCAAGTATGAGATTCCCCTAGTGTCAGAGACTATGCTACCATCCATTAGATGGACCTTCATTTTGGTCCAAGGAAAGTTCTTACATATGTACAATATTGTCCAAGGCTCAGTATCATGTGTTCACAACAGTGTCTGATCTTATTTAGATAATAAAAGCAATCAAAACAATTAAAATGGGAACCCTTCAGAGCAGATTTTTTATGCTGATGTTTAGTATGTGCAGCAATTACAGAAGAGTTCTGAATAATTAAGTAAAAAAATAGTACGTAAAATAGTCTGTTTTACAAAAATGCATTTATTCATAGGCTTTTCTTAGTATCTGCAAAATATATCAAAAAGTGATTTGGTTATGAGTACAGGAATTTATCTTAAAAGAAGTAAAAAGTCTTCAAGGCAGACTGTTCTTCATGCATCAAATTTTCCAGAAGTACTGCCACACGTTATGATTAAAAACAATGTTTGACTCAATTTCAAACAGATATCTTAGATAAGTAATACCTAATTAAAGGAGGATCTAGTACTTCCTGCAAACCTGAAAAAAAATCCTTTTTTTTCTCATACAACCACTGATTACATTTACAGTAAAGCACTGTTAAGGAGTGTTACAATGTAACTCTAGCTAAGGAGAGTATCCTGCAGCTGGCCACCCACTTGAGGAGAATGGGAATCTGCTGCATGGGATCCCTGCTCCAATTGAAGCTACACAGTGAATGTCTCACCACAAGAGGCAGAAGATGGCTGGATGCTGTCAGAACATGAGCAATTGTACTGGGTCAGCATTCAGAGACGAGATTCCTCTGAGCATGGATGGCAAGTAGAGACTGATGGTTCTTACATTGGAAGAGAAAGGACAGGCAGTTTCTAACACCAGGAATCTTAATCCCTCATCACCCTTCATGCTTAGTGGCTCTAACCAAGTAAGTGGTTCTTTATCTACAAGACATTCCCTTTCATGAGGCTGGAAGGGACAAAAGGCAACTCAGAGAATGAAAGGGAAAGAATCAGAAGTGCAAGCAGGAATGAAGATGCAAGTGCACCACAAATTTGAACTGTTGAAAATTGTAATTTTTTGTTACCTACTGCTTTCTGATGGTTAAAAGCATCCATTTGCCCCTTTCTGTGACTACTGAACATTGAACTCGGGTTTTCTTAAGTCTAATGACATGTTTTGTCCATAAATGTACATGTTCAGCTTTGATGGATGCATAAACATATATGTAAAATTAGATTGCTTCCACTACCACTCCCTCCTACATATATTGCTTTACATACTTATATTGACTTTCATCAACTGTAGTTAAGCAACTTGTTTCAGACATTATAAAATCCTCAACTTTAACAGTGGAAATTAGTTTTCTAAAAAAGTGTGATTGAAAAATTTTTCTCTCACATTCAAAAAATTATTTATCATTCAAATTAAAAGCAAACAGCATTTTGGAACAGCCTTCTCAATTCATATGGATTCTCTCAATCTCTCCAAAAGATGAGCGCGATTCTTTTCAGTTTAAGAGTTGATTTCATTATGTATCACAGCTAACATACCTTGAAATAGTAATTACTTCTACAGAATGTATAGACTGGGCACTTAGAAAAATTTGCCTTTGCCAGAAAAAAAAAAAATTCAAGTAAGTCAGACAAAAAAGATTTAAATATGTATATTAATAGCAAAAGATACAAATGACTGCTCTTGTTTCCCTTCTTTATTATTGAGGTGTTCTATTAGTAATCCAGAATATCAACATGCCTCAGCATGATGATGAGTTCTGATTGCCAGCTCAGACTTAATCATCCAACCCTACCCATATGAATTCTCAAAGACCTGTTTGGGTGCGGTTTTTGTCAACATTTTCTGATTTCTACCTTCATTTACTAGTGAAAGGCTCTTTATATTGCTACCTAGTGTTGTTTAAGTTACTCATTACACTTTCAGGAGCCAGTAGAGTATCTTTAGGCAGCTGGCAGCTACAAGACATGCATCAAGCAATGATTTACTATTTAACAAATAACTTCCGATGGAAACATTCCAAACTATTCAGGACATCAAGATTCATCAGTATTTAGCCCTAAGAGAAGAGCTGTTCAATGGTGCACAACAGCATTATGTAAAAATTCTTTCCTCCAGCACGGCGTAGAGCATGAATATTGACCTGCATCTATTACCAAGTGGTACTTATACAGGAAACATTTCCAAGAATAGCTTCACAAGCTATAACACCTACAGACAAATCTATTTAGCAGACTTGTGGCAGCTTCAAGGTATTTAAATGAAATACAGTGAGACAGTCATTGCTGAAATGTACAGAAGTCATTAGACACTACATTAGCAACCTTATTCAGGAAAAACCCCCCCCAACATTATCTGTTATCACTATCAAATATTTGTATTTTTTAATGAAGTGCAGTAACTCACGTATTTTGCCTCAAACTTCTTGGCAAGCATTTCAACTTCATGTCGTTCACGTTGTTCATCATTAAATGGATCCTCTAAATGAACTGATTTCTTCTGAAAAATGCAAAAGTTACACATTCATTCCATAAGAAACACAGAGTGCATCTCAAAACCTAATAAATGTCATAAAACAATACTCTGATGACTAAGTAGTCAAAATTTATACTTAGTCTCTAAAATTTACTTTGATGATTGAATTATCATCTAGCTACTTTTCTTCTGATGAGAACAAAAGCAGAAGAATCAAGATAAATACTCAGATTTGTATTTTCACACACATTTCACTACAACCTCAACTAAAAGTGTAAGCATAAGAGAATTATGGCCATTTGAGGTTAGACAGAACTCTAATCATAGCTCCTTTTCACCTCTGCTTCCACTGATCCCTCTAACAGGTGTTACAATCCTTCTAGATACAACAGACAAGAAAGATGTGGTGTGCTAACCAGGAGGGAAGCAGCCAAAAGACTAAAAAGCTCAGTAAATTATAACCATAATTAATGTCTTTTATCTAAAGAAAAAAAATTAGAGTCTAAGAGTTAATTTCAGTAGTCATAACTATGTAAGCCACAAGAGAGATTTAATATTCCAGCTATACAAATAAAGAGGGAGTATCCCCTTACTTTTTTGGTGTTTTTTAGAAAAGAGGTTTTTCACTGAGACAAAAATCAATGAACAGAGTATATATAATGCTTCTGGTTTATTTAATAAGTGATGGCAAAAAACCAGGGCTGCCCTCCTTCAAACTGGAGTTCACATAAATACAATAATTGCTGGAAGGGGGAAGGCACCAGGATGCTAAAATGTGATGGAATTCCCATTTTGCAGAACTTTATGGATGGCAACTAATTTTACTGCACACGGACTAGTCACCAATGAATAAATGAAGATTTATGAAGAACAAAAAACCTCTTAGTTCAGAAAAGCAAGATCCTTCCTCCATAGTATGAAAAGCCAGTATATTGACTAAATGATGACCAAAGCAGCTCATTAGCATCAAGACCAATGTAATGAGGAAAGTAAGCTAAGCAAAACTGCAAACACCACATAATTATAATATGTTTTCCAGACTGAATATTAAGAGAAAAAATTAATAGAGGCTATAGTTATTCCTGAAACATAAATTAAAGTCATGTAGTTATTTCCTGCAGGCATAATTAAATACAAAATACTGCTCAACTCATGAAATACCATTTTCCCTACTTTTAGCTGGGAATATTCCTCCTATTCTACTAGGCATATGTGGCTTTTTTCTAACTGTGAAATGAGACAAGATTGAGCCTAAAAATCAAGTAAAATTTAGTACTTGTTAACTTGCCTCTCTCCCATCAAACACTCAAAGCTGCAGTTGACTATCAATTTGATTAGTTAAGTACTTCTGAAAACCCAGATTCAAGCAAATTTTAGTTTTGACTGTTTGTAAGGGATGGATGGCTCTCAAACTAAGACATTACTACTTCAGTAGCTTTAGAGCCTGTTCGACAGAAGCCAACTTGAGCTTCTGGCTCATCCACTTCGACTTGGGTTTTATGCACCAAGCCTCAGTCACCCCAAAAGAAATGGGAGCGCATTTTCACATCCGCCAGCATTTAAGAGGCAAATAAACCCTCCAATCACACAAACTTATTACTCACATTCAAAACTTTACCCGATTCCTCCCAAAAGATGAACTCTAAAACCCTATCAAAGAATGTTCTCTTTATCAATGCAAAAAAGGACAAGGACTGCACAAGTTTTTAAAATAAACACTTCCATTAGCTTCTGATTCAGCATAGGCACCTAAATTTGGAATAAAAAGAAGACTGAAGTTGCACTGCCAAATCAGTTTTGGGATTTTTTATCACTTCATTATTATATAACTATTATTATCATGGCCTGTTAAAGCCATATTCAAAGTTATGCCTGTGCACCAGTCCTTGCCTTCTTTGGAGAACTCTTCTTGGTTGCTACAGTTCTAAGAATACTACTGGATAGAAAGACATGCTCCTGACTTCGTAATGTTAAGTTTTAATGGGAAATGTTATAAAAAAGTTGAGCAACTTCTTATAAGGGAGGAGTCAACAATAGCTTCCAGAAAACCAATCTTCACCCTACAAAAAAAATTACATAGTAAAAATGAAGTATGAGAACTGTTAATTTTAAATTGAAATATTACTAAAACAACAAATCTTGAAATCTAAAACTCCACTTAAAACCACATTAACTGCCAATTAGTTACTACCTACTTTGAAAAAGCAAATCTCAAGATTTTAAATCTTCCCTAATATTAGCTTTTCCAGGTTCTACCATATAATAAGCAAGAAATTAAACTGACAAGCCAAGTACACATAAGGATTTAAACATGAATAAAAGTCCAGAATCACTTTAAAAGGATCCTAATTTATGATACTGTTTTACACAGTAAATCAGCTGATTGTTCCACAACTCAGTAACAGAAGGGCCATTATGATCCCTCCATTTTAATTTGGACTCTACAGAGCTGAAAAATATACCAAGTTTCTTATAAAGCATTACTATCACTGTCTCTACCTTAAAAGCAGTTTCTGATGCCAGTTGTATTAAAATTCCCTAAATCAATGCTCTCCCACCCCTAGAAGACACGGAATTTGCATCAGAACTACATCAGAAAGAGCTCTTTTTCCCTGAGAATGTGATTAAGATACTGGCAACCTTCAGAATAAAAAGCAGTTACGGAACTGGGAACTGCCAAAGGGAAAAGTCAGTCTTCAAGTACTGAACCACTTCTAAACACTAATACAATTTTCACCTTCACAGAACTGCTCAGAAAGATTGCACTTCAGAGAGCAGCATGATTATGCTACACTAATTCTGAAGAGTCATAACTGGCACTGTTTGCCCACAATAGCTGTAGGACAGGATGAACAGAAGGAACCTTTTAACTTGCATGACAAGATCTGAGGGATTAAAATCAGTCACTGATTTTTCTGTCTTCCACATCTGAGCATAATCTAGTGTGTATATCCCTCCTACAGCAGAAAAAGTGAGCAGCTCACTAAGTATAGTTACAACACTGTCATCACCTAGAAACATTTTGGTTCATAAGAAAAGTTGCAACTATATTCAAGATTGTGCTGCATGTAAAAATTCCATGGCAGTCTGAGGACTGGCATTTGATACTTGCTTTCATCAACAGACCCACCACAACCTTCTTCTTAGAAGTAGTTACTTACTTGCCCTCTGTCTTTTCCAGTCAGAGACAAGCTTCTTCTAAAACTGTGTACTGGATTAAAGAGAAGTCACAACTATTTACATCAAGTACAACTTCACTGGCATTCTTAACTAAGAATGAGCAGCTCAAGTGTAACCAGCTTAAGGACATGCATCTCTTCTTCCTACTTGGAACAGTGGGCCCTGATGATTGGCTAATGCTGCTTGCTTCCTAAAGTTGTCTAGAGGAGCGTTGTCCTTAAAAAACAAAGTAGTTCAAGTATCAAACATATTCTGCTTGGGAGGAAGAAGCAAAGGAAGATCACTTTGGGTTTTTTTCTTGAATTAAGTTCTCAACACTTACAGGTGTGGTAACTGGTTCAACATTAACTCTCATTTATCTCTGTCCCCTCAAAGTCTACAAAAACTCCTCACCAAGTCTGATAATAATCACTTCACTGCTTCTCGAAGCTTACAGCAGAGCCGGGCTTTCTTTGCTTACCTGCACACAGCCTAGGGACAACCCGGAATACAGACCGGCGTGATCAGAGTTTCGTCCAGCTGCCGGTAAAGAGCTCCCAGGAAGGGAGGATGCAACACCTCTCCGGGCAGGGAAGGGGAGCGGCAGGGAGGTGAGCCGGGGTGAGACGCAAGACAGTGGCGCTCCTCCGCCTCAGCCCGCAGCAAAGGCCAGGAGCCCTTGGCCAGCTCAGAGACAAGTGGGAAGCCTCCCCTTCCCCCCACGGGCACAGGCGCAGCCTCAGCACCAGGAGGAGCCCGCAGCGACGGCGAAGCTGCCGGACTTCCCTCCAGGACACCGCCCCTCCCGCCGTACCGGGACCACCCCCGAGCGGCAAGGGGTAACCGATAACACTATCGGCAAGGCCAGGGCCACCGACAGCTGAGAGGAGGAGGAGGAGGAGGAGGAGGAGGAGGAGGAGGAGGAGGAGGAGGAGGAGGAAAAACATCGGGGACCGTGCCGGCGGGAGGGGAGGGAAGAAGGGGAAGGGGAGGTCCCGTACCCGCGAGTCCCCGCACAGCAGCAGCTCCGGGTAGCTGAACTCCACGCAGCCCTCCTCGGTGGGGTCCTTCAGCACCCCCTCCAGGCGGACCGTCTGGCGGAACGGGAGCGCCTCCCGCGGCGGCGGCGGCTCCTGCCGCCCGCTCTGGCGCGGCGGTGGCGGCAGCGGC
>VYXF01001797.1:126973-185035 GCA_013397295.1 Polioptila caerulea | reverse complement strand
ACGCTGAGTGGAACAGCAGAGGACATCGGGGTTTGACAGACTCGTGCCGTCTGGCGGGGTTGATCGCAGCTTGTTCCTACAGGAGAGCTGCCGCTGCCCAGGTGCCGGTCTGCCCTCGGCCATGCCTGTTCTGTAGGGAACGAGCTCTGTGCAGGGAGCAGTTGTGGCTTGTTGGGAAAGAGCTGTTCGAGAGAGAGGGGACGACGCGAGGAAGGCAGGGTTTGAGCAGCAGCGAGACTTCCCTCATGAGCAGGAGCTGCCTGCAAATACTGCAAGTGTTTCAGTCTGTCACCACCTACTTTGACAGACTGCTGGCTGGTATTTCCAGATGGAGGTATGCCACCAAGGCAATGTGAAGTTTCAGGAAGCTTATGAACATCATGAACATTGTATCCTCTAGCTTCATTGGAGCAGAGAAAAAGACATTACCATTTTTGAGGCATTTTTTAGTCTGAGAAATACGAGGTAGGAGTGAGTCTATTCTCTTTTTAAAAAATGTACTCATGCAAAGCAAGCAATTTACATCTATTATTTTGCATAATGATAACAGACTATCCTGTGCATCACATTACTCCACTTTTCAAACTACATCCATCACTGTGCTTGATGTTTTCCTGTCGTTGCATAGGAAGTCTTTTGACTTGACTTTTAAAATTCATCTAGACTCCAGAGAAGATCCGTGACACTAGAACAATCTTAGTGAAAGTTATAACATCACTAACAGGGAATGGTGGGCATTCCAGAACACTGCTTGCAGCAGCAAGTCGCTGGAATGACTGACCCGATCTGAGAAACGTAATCTTTCGTTTTGAAGCTTGAAACTTTGTTGAGCTTTATGGTCCAAGGGACAAGTTCTACCTTAAATCATTGCATGTTGTGGTACGACTAGCATGTTTAGTAGAGGTGGATGTATTGCTCAAATATATTTCGATTTTCAGCATCATTATAAAATAATTTGGTAGTTGCACTTGTTCTCTGTTGAGAATTTCATACAGCTACCAGCGCTTGCCCAAAATAGGAAATGTATTTCTGGATTCAAACTGAATGAGCATCCCTAAGCTCCAGACCTGTGGACCCTGCCAGGAAGATTCTTACTCTCATCAAAGTTTCTGTCATCTATGCCATTAAATCCTGTGATGGTAAAAAGGGGCCTTTCCTCAGAAACAGAAATTTTATGTGGAAGTCACAGGCTCTTCTGCAGCTCTGCTGAACTTTGTTTTCAATTACCAGATGGGAGACTAGACCTTGAAATAAGTACAAGAAGAATACAACAGGTAGTTCGTTCACACATAATACTTGAATATATCCATGGAAAGTGATGAAGATAAACTGTGTATTTTAAGTATCTAATATAAAACTCCATTCTGTCTTTCAGTCTCCTAACTAAGATATAGGGTACTATATTCAGAAGTAATCAATGTAGGGTAGTACTCCACAAAAAAATTAGTTTTACGAGTATCTGAATCCAGTGCTTCATATTGTCTTGGAATCACATCTTGGTCAGATTTTTAACACGCTTTTTAAGTAGGAAAAATAATAAGCTGGAAAGGAACAATCATCACCTGACCCGTGGTAGGGTTACAGAGAAAACCAGAAGCAATTCTTGGAAATAGTTTCAGGTGGCCATTTGTTCTGAGATTGCAGACCTTGATATTAGAAGCAGCCTTTCACATCTAAGGTTATCATGAAATAGTAATTCCTATGCCCCCTCTTCCTTCCATTGAATACATATTCCTTCCCTTTGTATGTTATCTGAAGGACACAGAGAAGCACATTAAGAGTTTAAAAAATTTAACAACTGCACAAAGAGAGTAATTTTGAGGTGATATTGAAACAGCTTTTCATTTCACTGGTGAAAACCAGTATGAGCAGATCAGACGAAGTGGATGCTTGGAAATACAGATGCTACAGCATCATCAGTGAGTGGCAGTTTGTTGACCTAGCTTAGTCTCAAATACAGAAAACAACAGAGACAGACCAGCAAACCACAGAGGCCTCTTCTTAGGTGCAGATGGGATCTTCCTGCTCTGCTTTGAACTGGCTTTTCTGTCTGTAGCACTCTCATGCTTTTGGGCTGTTCATGTTGGTTGTGGTAGAGTCAGAGCTGTACCCTGTTTCATTACAGATCAGTGGTCACTGCTCTCCTGGACCTAATGGAAGCCACTGTGTGGCTTCCTCTGGGCTGGACATCCCACAGCAGCAGGCCCAGGGTCCCACCAGAAAGCAGAGTTGTCCTTGCCATCAGTTTTATCTGTCTCCAGGGAGCTTATTTTCAGCTTCAAAGGCTATTACTTCCAAGAGCTATGAGCCTCTTGTCCTTGGATAGGAATGCAGGAGAACACACGTTCTGCTTGTATAATAATATTACATAATAAGCTTAGGTGGCATGGAATGGCAGTTTGTTCTCTTCTTTCCTTAAGGTGAGCACTGGGATCTACATTAGAGGCAGCAGCTGTAGTGGCAGCCAGCTCGTACCAGTGGCAGTCACATCTCCACTGCTCAAAAGTCTCCAAGACACTTCTATCAGGTTTAGGCTTGGTTGGTTTTTGTTTTGTTGTGAGTTTTGGTTTGGATTATTTTGTGAGAAAATCCTCATTTACCATCAGCTGCTTCCTCACTATATCCTTGGTTTCTTACAGTCCAACCATGCATCTTGTTAGTCCTTTCACTGGAACTGCTGCTGCAGCAGCTGCAGCTTCCATTTCTGTGTCAGGAGATGATACAGCTGCAGGTAGGTTGGTGTTTATGTAGCTTTTACTAGAACTACTGCGGCATCACACGAATCCACTGCACCAACAACATTGCTGGTTTTCTGTTTAGTGAGGATTTCTGAATTCGAATGTGCTTTTTTTTTTTCTTTTTAACTTCTCTTTCCTCTTAACAGCTTTACTAAGTTGCTCCTGAGAAACAAAGAAACAAACCACCCACTTTCTTTCCAAAATGAAACACCAATGCCTTTCATACCATTTAGAAAACTGATTTATCCGCATGATCCCTCCCCCTCATATTTTCATTATTGTTTTTCTTTTAAGTAAAAATACTGTTTCCTGAAGAATATACCCCTAGCTTTCTTTCCTCAGGCACATGTATTTAAGAGCTGTTATCAGCAGCTCTGCCACAGTCTTAACAAGTCTGAAGTACATTTTTCAGTGAAGCAAACTGTTTGGAAGGACTGTAGGCAGATAGAGAAATGCCAGATTCACTCTAGAAAGGCTGTGTGCATTAACTTCAGGTAATTAGGATCTCCTTTGATAAAACAGTAATACTCATTTGTCACAATTTCAAGGCACAGGAACTGTGATAATGAACTTTATCCCATACATTTGTATTTGCTCCCTGTGTATTGCTCAAGCCTCACTTACTGGAGAATTTGAGCCCAAGAGACACTGAGAACTCCTCTCCAGAGCTTCAAGAAATGCGTTAAACAAATCTGACCGAAAGTGCAAGGTTTCAATGGCAATAGGAAGTTTTAAAAAGTCAACAATTTTTATGCAAAAAGTAGTTACTGCTCCTGTAACTGGAAGTGCTTTTTATCCCTAGAAGTGGATTTAAGTGCATCTTTTGCTCACTTGCTGAGATGAGGACTGGTCTTCCAACACCATGTTTTGTGCCAGAACAACACAAAATGGCATGACTGAGTAGCTGATGAAAACAAAATGTTGGGGTTTATCTCATGTAAGGTAGAAATCAGGGCAAGTCTTCATGTGAAAGAAGTAAAGGAATTTACAGGAAGGGATGTGTCATGGTAGTGTGAGTTCCTCAACAAAAGGTGTGGGGGAGTGTTAGGGTATCTATCATCCATGCTGTTCAGAAGTTCCTCAATGAGAAATTTAAAGCTGACACAAATTCTGAATGACTGGTGATTGTTATGCCCTACAGAACATTGTAACGTTCTTCAAACTAATACATAGGATAAGACTGTTAACTTAGAGGAACCTCAGAGAAAATTCAAAGCTTCGAGGGCTCCATTTAGACAGAGTTGCAAGTTAGTAAGAAAAAGCAGAGGGAGAAAAAGGAAACTAGAACTGCATCCTTGCCAAGGAAGAGCAAGCTGCTTGGAGAAGCTGCTGTGGGAACATCTTTTGAGCCTGGAGAGAAGATGAAATATTAAGACATTAAACAACAGCTCTTGAGTAGTTGCATTTACCAAGCAGAACACAAGTCATTTGTTCCTTTGGATAACATTAGCAAAATCAATTGTAACTAACAAGATAAGAACACTTTTCTAGTTACATCTTACTTTTTACTTAATTGTTAATAATTGTTTCTGTTTCTGGTGTCAAGATTTCTTGCTGGAGCAAGCATGCAACTTTTGTCTTAAAGCTTTCCTAGTGTTAAGGGTGAACTCAGTAGAATTTGACAAATAAGATGTAAACGTCTACAGTAGTAATGATTCCAGGTGGTTTGCTGACTGTCTTAAATTACAATAATTTGGGGATGTCAGCCCCTGAGATGTTTTCTCTACTGCTCAATGAATCCCTAGGAAATTCCTCTTTGCAGGTTTACTCTTTACTTTTCTAAGAAGGAAGAAAAACAGAGGGGAAAAAGATTGGTTACCTTCTAAGCGATCACAAGAAAATTAAAGCCACTGAATTACCAAAATAACAAGCAATAGGACAGGATAAACTTGACCTCGAATTTCCCCAAATGGGGTTTCAATTGGATATTAGGAAAAATATCTTCATCAAAAGATTGAAAAATATCAAAAGATGAAAAATATCTTCCATCAAAAGGGTTGTCAAGCAATGGAACAGGCCACTCAGGGAAATGACTGAATGACTGACTCACACTCCCTGGGGTATTTAAGGGCCGTGTAGATGTGGCATTTAGGGGCATGGCTTAGTGGTGGCTAGGGTACTGCTGAGTAAATGATTGGATTCAATGAACTTAAAGTTGTCTTTTTCAACTTGAACTAATCAATGGTTCTTTAACTTTAGTAGATTTTTTTTTTTTCCAGCTAGAAAGAATAGCAAGAAAATACATCAGAAATAAACACAGAAGGGATTTTGTAGAGGAGTACCCTGTAATATACATGGGTGCAAACGCACGCATGCACACACACACACTTTTTTCCTTAAAAATACGAGTACAGAGAAAGGGAGCAGACTTCAATGAACTGGCAAAGAAACTTACACTGAGGAGCATCTGCCTGTTACGTGTTTATTGTGAAGGTCACTTAAACGTACTTAAGTAGAGTTTAAAACTGAAGAGGAGCTATCTTTGAAAATAACAGACTTCCGTAATGGTAGTTCTTTTATGATTCACACCTATTTGAAAGTGTGAAAACACCTAGATGTTTACAGAGATTGAGAGGGATTATGTGCTCTGGGGAGTTGTCCCTCACTTTTCCTCATCTGCACCATTTCTTTAAAGATACTTGTGGCATGGGATGCTTATGTCCCATGCAAAGCCTGTTCCATCAGGCCAGCACCCCTGGAGGCACCCAAAGATTACCAGGCTGTCTGAAACTTTGGAGTCACGTTATTGTCTTATCTCTGTATTGTTGTCTGCTGCAGGTTTTATTTTCCCTATAGTAACGAAAGCCATACAAGAATATGAGTCATGATTTCCTGTAGCTCTGCCACCCACCTGTAACACAAGTAAGGAGGACTTGCCAGGTAGAGAGTTCTCAGTCTGAATTGCAATTTCTTCACTGAAAGCAGTAGTAATGCTGTTTAATGAGGCACGGGTCTGGAAGTAATTCTCAGAAATACAAAAGGTAATGTGCCACAGATTTGCCCTTGCTCAGGGTTTCTCTTGTGGGTGCTGACCTAGGACAAGACAAACACACTCTGTGTCCTTGGGAGCAGACTCAGGCAGACTGCTGGCTAGAGGAGCCTTGGCCATTTGCCATGATGGTATTTTCTAGTTTTTAGTGAAATATAAATATTGTGATAATTATAGGAAACTTATTTTTATTAAATATGTAATATATTTAACATTATTATAGTTACTGTTCAGGCAACGCCTGTCAAGCAACATTCATTCTCCCAAAAAGGAGAGTTTAAGGTAATACATATATGTAGATGGCAAAGCAACCTTCTAAAAGTTATAAAGACATACAACATAGTATTTGCTGTGACCTTGAAGAAGTGTTTGTCTTTTTTGTTCCTCCTTTCACTTTAAGACTTATTTAACCAAAACTCCAATTTCCTCACCAAGTTTTTTAATGCCTCTCAGCACTTTGGAAACTGCTTTTACTGATGTAAGTTCCACACCTAGGTAAGTGCACATTATCACAGACAGCTGAGAGTGATTGCATAAACAAATTACCACATTTTTAACATTCATACAAGCTTATGATCAGAATAGTCAGAAGCATACTTTGCATGTGCAGTTCAGCATTTTCATACTTCCATGATTTTATTTCCAAGCCAAATTGCCTTCAAAAAAGCAAAGCACATATTTATCACCGAGAATTAACTACATACTGAACTTGCAGATTCAACACAAAGCTGCTTTTGATTTGCCACAGCTATTAAAAATAGCATCTGAAAAATTACATATGAAAAACGATTTTTCATACATGAATAATTTAAATAGACAAATGAAATTCTTTTAAACTATTTTCTTTCCACCTCAAGTTGGATTTTGAGAAGACATGAAATGTTTTAATATGCTCAAAAAGCTTCACAAGTGTAGAATAGCAGCAATAGAAGTGACAATTTTAAGAATAGAGTGGACCCTACATACCTGAAATGCTTGTGAAAACAAGCTACATTTTCTGTATAACAGTTCTATTTCAAATGCCATTTTTCTGACCTTAAAAGAATTACCCCTGACATTGGTAAGTAATAGTACAGTCTATTCTTATCTGAACACTTTCTCACTGTTTTAAGAGACTGACTTATTCTTAGTGTCATGCTGATTTCTAGTTTTCCACAGACTTAGCATTATACAAATCTGAAAATATCTTGCCTTGAATGCCTGTGAAGTGGGAGTGAGGCGACAAGTCATACTCAGAGGTGGTGCAAGGGGAGGAAGGGAGAAGTGGAAAACAGCAGTACTTTAGCAGTAGTCCAGTAGTCCTGTAAGGCCCATCACAATAATGAGGAGATGGGAATGGAAAACAGTAGGGAACAAGAATGTGCAGAATGAAAAGTGGACACAGTGATAAAAGCTGCTTGAGAATAACTGGTGAAACTGAGTTGGGAGTCTTATAAAGCTTGCCTCAGAAATTACTTTGTTGTGACCAGAAAATGGCTCTTCTACCTTTGAATTGTGGGGAAAACCACTACAATTTTATACGGACAGCTTCTCAGTTTGTTCAGTAATGACTAAGTTCAGCACATGTGGCATCGTGAATAAGTCAGACAAAAGTAAGACTGAACTGGTAGAATGAAAACATTAGGATAATCACCAGCATGGGCATACACCAGGCAGTTTATGACTTGGTTTATCAGGTTTTGTAGTGTAATTTTTTTAGCATTTTCTTAGAGACACCTTTAACACATGGATTCATGAGACACAATGACATCATGTGATATGAGTTAATTCATCAGCTCTGCAAAATAAGATGCTGAGTTTTGTCACATGATGGCTCCCCATATAATGGCCTCACCCATTAATGTAAGGCAAGAAAAAGACTACAAGTAGCTTAATGTAAGGCAAGAAAAAGACTACAAGTAGCTTTAGAGTAGACATGCATAATGATCCCATCATGCTTAAGATCCCATCATGCTTAAGAAGGACAAAAGCATCCAAGAAAATTGTAGCTGTTACAATGAGCAATGCAGCTGTTGGAATCGGAGCATGGTTCTTTTCTACATGATGTAAACAATGTCAACATTATTACTGTGTTCTTAACATGTTACCTTTTATAATTCTGCACTGTTGTGTTTTTTCACATTACTGACCACATGGAAGTTGCTTACAGTAATCAAGGTGGAGTCTAAGGCTCATCACTCATCTCCCATTAAGAACCAGTTTAAAGTGTGGTTTAAGGACTGCAAAACCCCAGTGCAATTCCTAGGTTCATGGAACAGCATACAGAGTATCCCACTTTTTAGTTTGATTCAGCTCTATCTGAGAATCACTACAAACTGTGAGACAGCATATTTCCTGTTCAAATAACTGAGACCTATGGTCTTGAAAATCAATTGCAAAAACATATTAAAGACTGTTATTTATTTTACTGCATTATTTTAAATTCTTCTAAAGAATTACTAATCATACAATGTGAAGCAACTAAGCACAATTCAAGCATGTAAGCATGAATTGAAACAAAAGTTCTCTTTTTATTTGAAGAATACATTGTGTCTTCTCAAAAGTCACAGTTCTTACTAAACATAGACATTACTTTTATTTTTAAATCTATAAATAGATGCTAGTGTAATTTATCAATTAAACAAGATCTACAAGGAATTAGGAGCCATCCCTTGCCCAGAGATGTGAAATGCCTGCTTTATTTGTTTCAAATGAAAGCTTAAACTCTACAAAGTTAAAGGTAACCTTTTAGTGTGTGGCTAAATGGGATTGCAGGGCCAAAAAAAGAGTTGTTTCGAATTATGCAAAACGACTTGAGCCACTGGACTCTATCAGTCTCTCTGGGATGCTGAAAGGCTCATCTAATAAAGAATGAATGAGAAGTATCTTCTGTGACATGGATCTTTTACAAGTTTAGCCGAATATAACAATACTGCAGTTCCTACAAGTGCAATGCATACATTTCTGATGTCATATACCTTATTTTAAAGAATAGCATAATACCATATCTGTAAGGTACATGTTAAATAAGTTGAGAATGGCAAATTATGAAAAGCAGCCATCAGTCATCAATAACAATGTCTTGGGGATCCTGGAAGCATGGAGGATCCAACATACCCCTTGATGACCCAGATATAGCTGTAAAACTGTGCTAATAAATAGCTACAGAGAAACAAATTAGTAATTAGTGGGGATAAGAAGACATGCAGAGTGATCTGCACAAGCTGGAAAACTGAGCCAATCTGAACAAAATGTATTTTTGTAGAACAAAAGGTAGGCTGTCTCTTCCAAAGGATAGACTGTATTCTGAAAAATATCAGTTCTAGAAAAATCCTAGATACCATGTCCCAGCCAGTTTAATGCAAGGTTCCCTTGTGATAATATAGCAAAAAGGGTGAATGTAGTCTTTGAGAACCCATGCAGGAGAATAGCAAGCAGCACTATGGGGAAGCATATTCCTATGTTACATACGGAGATAAATTATGCCCAGTGCTAAACAGCCATGGTTTTTTTTTTAAAAATCTGTTGGCAAACAAATTGCCAGTGCTCCAGCCTGCAAAACACCTTTACAGGGGAAGCTGTCTTTCATACAAACAAGAATTGACTTGCTGCACTTTAAGCACACCTAAAGATGAAAAAAACTCTGAAGAAAACCACCAAAAACCCAACCCAAACCAAAGAATGCTGGGCTTTAATGGCTAACAGCAATGATGAACACTGGAATAACTAAATAATAGAAAACAAGGCTAAACAAGTTGAATTTAGAATTAAGGTACAATTTCTAAAAAAGCAAATATGATTTAACCATTTGAATAAATTTCAAAATAAAACAATGGATCTTTCATTATCCATCTTCAAAGTAACACTTATAAGTTTTTCTGGCAAATATTTTATTGCAAGTCAAATAAATTACTGGATTCAACACTGGTGAAATCTACTTTCTTGCACTATGTAGTGTCAGGCCAGTTTATCTAGCAGCTGATTAATGACTTGATTTTAAGGTTACTGGTAACACTTTCATACAATTGTCTACTTACTCAATGACCATGTAATAGACTGAAAGGGAAGAGGGAAATTTGGAAATGAAACTTCAAAAAGAGCGAGTGGAAGTTACCTCTGGAGATTATACAGAGGAAAAATGGTTGAAGAGTAAACTAGTGGGCAAAATCTAGATGTGTTCTTCAATGTAAAGCTACAGGTAGCAACAGCCATTTAGGTAGCTGTTTACTTTGTGTCTACCTCTTAATAGCCAAGCTCCTCATTCATGCTTAGACAGCTTTCTTATGAAGATCAATGAGCCAACTTCCAGCTGAGGGAACCAAATAAATCTAAATGCCTGCTGCAGTCCAGAGCTATATTGTGACATGACTTTTCTTTCAAAGAGAACTTGCTGCCTCCAGTTTAATTCACTTAAATGTTACTGTCATAGCTGGTGTTCAGGTATTAACAAGTTTAATTCAAGGCTGACTTTCTTATCCATCAGGAATGGGTCAGCACCCAGCTAAAAGCAGTTACATGCTCTTTGGGGTTTGCTTTCTCTATTAGTCACTATTAATGCTATGATTGCTAGCACAGTACCTTCTGTGCATTCTCAGTAGCTTATTTTTCCAGAATCAGATGCTTATTCAGAGTATAAGAAATAACATAATTTCCATATTCTTCCTTGAAATTATAATGATGCAGCAACTTCTTTCTGCCTTTCATTACATTATCTGAAATGCCACTGTTTCAATTTTACATTCACTTACTCCTGATCTAATAAATTTACCCATTCCCCTGACTCTGCACCTGCATTCTTCACTGCCTGCTTGCTCAATAGGTCACTTTTCTTGTTTTCCTCCACATCTACCTTTGCTCCTAGCCATCCTATTTAGAGTACCTTGACTCCTTAAATTTCCACAGCTTAGGAAAATATGGAAATGGACAGGGATAAAATTTTACCTATTCTTTACTACCTTTCATTTCCGTATCAGCAGTTTCTCATCTCTGTTCTTTGAACATGACCTCAGCCTAAACAATGGAACACACATTCCAGATGTATTTCTAAGGTAAAATAAACACCAGTATTTCAGTACTTTTCTTGTTCTGCATTTTAATAGTACCTACATATCTGTTCCATTACCAAGGCCAAAATGCTAAGATAGTATGTAAAATACCTTATTTCATCACTGCTCAAGGTAAAGCCTTGCAGTCCCCTGTTATATCTTAAATGATAAAGGCTTTATTACCAGTCAATAAAATGCACTGTGCTAAACTCCATGTTATTTAGCATATCAAATATGACATTATGGCTACAGTAAATTAAGGTGAGGTTTTAAAAAACCTTTTTCCCTGGTCACAGACAAGAGATTTTAAAATTAGGCCCCCAAGTCCTTATGCTACCAAGCCATCACACTTATTTCAGAGGATTCAACCAACATCTAAAATGGTCTGTAATGGATTTGGATGCTCTTCAGCTCTCCTGCAGGTTCAGCTTCAATAAAGGGAGTAATTAGATGCATTTAACATCTGCTACAAAGTCACCAACATGATTTTTTGAAGCTTTGTACCAAGATTCATAATTGTATTCCCAATCTGTTTCCAAGTTAATTAAACTAAGATGGAAAAGAAAAATGCTATTCACAAGTGAAGAGTTTTGTAACTGCTTTCAGTGAAAATACTGCTTGTTTCACACCTCTTTTGAATTAGTGTAACATTGTCCCTGCTGAAAGGTTTATTGTTGCTAGTGTGATGGATCAGTTTCTAGATTTAAGTGCAAGTAACTATCAATACTTTGGACACCTGAACAATTATACCCACATTTTTTGTTTAAAGCAGTAAAACCAGACACATTATATGGCAGAGAGGTGTGCATGTTCCACATACACCCAGCCACCCTAGTTTCAGCAAACTACCATAAGATCAGGACCAAGGCCATTGGCTTGCCTTTGACTGATTAATGAATATGCACTTAACAATCAGCCACAAACCTGCCCTCTTCCACAGCAAAAAGAATATACTATTTCAACTTCTGCAGTATGAAGCAACACAGACCAATCAGACATTCAGCTTTAGAGTCAAATAAGAGCTTTAATCAATGCACAGGCAGGTATTCTCAATTCCCCTCAAAAGATAAAAAAATACTTCTTAAGCATTTTACAAATTTATAAAATGTATGTTCCTTCTACAAATAATATACAAATGTTTTTTACTACCAAATGTATTACACATTTTTATGTTACAACTGTTCCTTCTCTTAGAATTATGTATTCCCTGAACTGTTCTCCTTAAAAAAACAGGAGGGTATAATAAATCCAAAAGTATAATGAATATATTGCTCATGACGGTGGTAAATGCTGAAGAAAATAATTCAAAAGATCCTTTTATCCATCAGATTGCTAAAGTTCTTACATGAACTATATTAATAGGAATAAATGTTTTGAGTGTTAAAGTTCAAAATGAGATAGAATAAGTCAAATAAGTCTCTATGCTCTTAAAAAAAAAAATAAGAGAGAAAACAATCCTGAGAGACAAAAACCTCCCAAATTAAGGTATTGGTAGTTGAAATTCATCCAGAAAAGGATACTCCTCAGAATATAGTTTGTATTTTATACCAGACAGGTTATTTATAAAAATCCTAAAGGAGAGAGACTTTTCACAAGGGATGTAGGGACAGGACAAGAGGGAATGGTTTTAAACTGAGATTACATTTAGCTTAGATATAAGGAAGAAATTCTGTGCTATGAGGGTGGTGAGGCACTGGAACAAGTTACCCAGAGCAGTTGTGGATGGCCCATCCCTTGGACTGTTTATGGCCAGGCTGGATAAAGCTCTGAGGAACCTGAGCAACTCTGAGTGAAAGCTGTACCTGCCTATGGCAGGTGGGAATGATAAGGTCTTTAATGTCCCTTCCAACCCAAGCCATTTTATGATTATATGGTTCCATGTTAAGCCTTTTGTATTATCTGATACCCTTGTAGTGCCTAGTGGTATCACTGCCACCATCTCTATCTGACATATTCCAACACTTGCTGAAGTCTGAGTCATGTAACAAATTATTATTCTCCAGAGGCCAGAAGGCTTGCTGGGAAAAAACCCCCATCATGCAGTTCAGTAACTCTTGTGTTGGAGTCTGGGGAACATTTGAGGAGCACTTTGATTTTGTGGACAGTTGAAACTACTATTGAAAAAATGAAACTTTGAGGAATAGAGTGGTGCAACAAAAAAAGTAGCAATAAAGTTTTAATTTTAAAAAAAGTCAAAACACCCCCAAAAACCAACTTGCTGTATGTTTTGAATCTCACTGCAAGACACCCTTTCTTAGCCAGGTCAATCTGCTTAAATGTCTAAAGTCCTGCAAGGAAGCAGACACCCAGAACACACAGGAGAAACCAAGATCCTTGTCTTGCAGCCAGACATACAGTAGCAACTGACCTGGTTCATTTTGTGACACTGACTCAAATAGGAACTCTGTTCTCCTTGGCCCACTTTTTCATGATGCGAACAATGTATTCTACTTGAGAATTACCAGTGCTCTTCAGAAGGTGCAGTACTTCCCGCAGAGTCTCTCTACAAAGGTGAAGAGCAAAGATTTAAGTGAGGATTAGACCCAACTTCTACAATAAACTGCTCACATCAAACTATTTCACAAAACATGGGTCCTCTGAGACAGAAAGGTCTGTTCATCTGCAGTGCTGGAATAGGTTAAAATGCATGCTATATGCGATCCCAGAGACAAAAAAAAGCAACCAACAGAACAGTCTTGTACACAATTGTAAAGAAATTATAAGTTAAAAAAAAACTCACCAAAATGTAATTAGTGTGTGCATATGTGAGTATTTGTATACATACCCTCACTCTTGCAAAACTGTTCCCCAGAACAAACCAAACTTTAAAAAAAAATCTTTAATGTTATTTGCTAGTCTTTAGTATGGCAACATCTAGCTTAATGCTGCCAAAGCCCTTTACACATAACACAATACACATAAACGCAAATAACATGGGAATCAACATTCCAAATAGAATAAACCTATTGTTATTAAACCTATATAAATTCTGCTGCAGTTTGCCAGTTAGTTTACAGTAAGAACTTAATTGCATATTTTGAAAAACAGGCAAGCTATGTGTATTTTACTACATCTGCTGCAGTGATTGCTAAAAGGACATTTGAAAGGTATAGTAGTTAATGAGATTATTCCAGCAGAGAGGTGAATAGAAGGAAGGTGTAAAAGCCAAGATACACACCTACCAGTCATGTAGGAAATAGCAACTTTGGCCAGAGGACAATGGCCATCTGGCATCACAGCAGAATATTCACAAGGGAGCTGTCTTAAACACAGTTTCACTAGTCTCTCTCATTCCCCCATCCAGTGAAATGGGTCGAAAATAAAATTATCAGTAACACAGATGATTTCCTTTAGGCTTTCATTAAGTAAGTATATTTGTGTGACATGATCAGTGTCTTCAGAAGGCAAATTTTAATGAAAACAGTCTCATCTACTTTTTGTTTAGAGAAATCATGTCTTTCCTACAGTGTTGAGTAAATGTTTCTTTAGCTCTGTTCTACGCACCTTAAAATGTCATATGATAGTTTTCCATTCTTACACCATCAATATGAAATTATGTTGTTTTCCCTTAGTTCATGAACATACTACTACGCTTATAACCTAGCTTTTCCTAGTGATGATGACTAAAGTATTTTGGTATTTTACAGTCCGCAGCATTTGCTCATAAATTATTCTCTACCATATATTCTATAACTGTTGGTGTGGAAAATACACTTCAAGTTGAAGACTGCATATGGAGCCTCTGGACAGAGTGTCTGTTCTCTGAAAGGTCAATAAAAGTTTGGAAGATGATATGTAGTCCTAAAGCTGAGATTATGATTCTGGCTTACAGCTAGCTGAAAATAGGAAAAGAGCACAATAAATTCAGATACCACACAGAATACTCACTTTGCTTCTCGGCCAGCTAAGATCATTTGAAATACACCCACACAAGCACCTCTCTTGCCTTCCCAGTATTCAGGATTATTGTCCAGTCTCTCCAGAACATCAAAGGCTTTGGCTGAATAGTAAAACTGACGCATCTGCACAGAAAGTGAAACATTATTCCTGACCACCCTCCAGAAGAGGATTAAAAAATACTGAGCTCAGTTTTCTGAAATCAGCAGTAAATTGTAGAAGCAACATGCATTTTCCCGTTTTTCTGTAGGCAGCAAGTGACACAAAACAGGGACACTGCAGTTGGGGAAATGGGAAACAGGCGGCGTTATCTTTTTTTGAGGTGCCCTTATCTAGTGTCATACCAACTATACTCAAACTCTTGACAGAATATCAACCTCCAACTAGTCCAGACATTTGAAAATGAAACCACATATCTTCAATGGCCACATATTTGTTTATCTTCTGGGTTTAACTTACATTTTTTTCTTCACTGTTACAATATAGTACAAAAGAAGTTTCAGTGACTCTATAATCCAAAATTTTCCTTAGCATAGGAAAATCCAGTGTGTACCCTATCTTTTCTGCCTTAGGTTCTCTACTTGTAATTTGGAACCAGGAGCAGGTTGCCTTGCAATAGCCAATGCAAAAGGAGTGACCAGATTAACTGTGGCTTTTGAAGTCAGCATAGACTATCTCATGTGGGCTTTATGAGTGTTCTCCACTTGGGCAAGCCTGAAGGCCAACGTTGTCTGTGACTAGCATCTTCCCATGAGAGATCACAGAAGGCAGACTGAGCACAACCTCCCGTCCTTTGGTAGCTGGAAGCCTGCAGAGAAAGAAGTGCAGGCTGTGGGAGCTACATTTGAAAACACTGGTACTACAGGATGAGTAATAATTCTCTTTTCTTCACATAAATGTTGATTTTAACCACTGGTGACTGGCAAAGACTTAAATGCATGGGAATAAAGACAGTGAGTATGAACACTATCAGATGTGTCAGCTAAAAAGAAACATTAGAATACAGATCTATCCAAATTACTATCTGATCTAGTTCCATTAAGCAGGTAGAGGTTTAATGTTCTCCTTCTATCTGACATAAATCTAGGAAATGCTTCACCCCAAGTCATGTGCTGTTTCCCATATGGACAAGATGGGTATTGCATAAAAAGCATCAAGAAATTAGCATGAAATCCTACATGCCAGCTTCCTCACTGAACAATTTATACCAGCACAGCAATGAGGCATCCAGCTACACCAACTCTCAGGACACTGTTGACCTTGTTCCATCCATGCTCATTCTGTTTTCTATTAAGCAAAGCCTAATGCAACTGCCTTCTTAAATTACATCTCTTGTGTTGTCTGTGGACCTCCAAGATAATGTAATAATTCAGAAACAACTGAAAAATGCCACATAAAATCAAGCAACATGGACCTTGCCATTAAGTTCAAGAGGTACAAATGGCTGCTAGTGCAGCAAGACAAATTATAATATTAAAGCAACAATTTTGGAACAGTCATTTATGGTCATATGTAGACACATAATTAAGCTGAAAAATTAATTCTATAAATGCAGCTTTTAGGAGCTTTAGATAAATCCAAAATGTGGAACTACTTCTCCTCTTCAGGACAAGAAGGTTTTGAAAAGAATTTAGACAAAGCAATCAACTGATTTGAGTTTTTAAATGATCTAGAGAGAGATTTTACATGAGGTCTGATTGTCAACTTGCTTTCACAAATTGCATTTATAGGAAGCATCGAAGGCATAGCCACTTGCTTGAGCAACTAGACTTTTAGGGTGAGATGGTAATTGAGTAATTGAAAGATGAATAAGAAATAATTATTTCAGTTTTAGAATATTGCTTCTGAGATTACAAGGAGTCTCTCCCATTACAAGCTTTAGAAAATTGCTAAATTTTTTCCTGTGGAAGTTTTTTGTCATTTATAAGTTTAATGAATTTTTAGCAGGAGAAGCAACTGTTATCATTATTGATAGCTCAAGCATGCAGTAATTTACCAACATTTTAATCAATGGGTTCTCAACCAAGAAGGCCTGTAGATTAGAACACTGACTAATCCTTGCCAACTCATTCACATTATTAGACATCCTGCCCTTCTAAAATCAAGTTCACTAGTGAAGACAATGATAAGAAGTATCAAAAAAATGACTGTTGGTACAATCACTGAATTAACACATCATACACCAAGTTCTAAAGAGAAAACTCACTTTGTAACAATCATTTGCAATGAGCTGCAATAGGTTAAAGGAGTCCGCTGAGGTTTCCATCTTCAGATAAAGCTTCCAGGCAAGCTGTGGTTTCTTATTCATAATATCTGCAAAAATAAGAAAAAGCTGGAATTGAGAAAATAATATGCTATGCACAATATTCAGTGGAGGTGAAACAGATATTCCTGTATTTCTTTGTTTAATGTAAATGCCTCAGCCAAGAGCATGAGGCTGGGAAGGGAAACTTCTCCTTATCTTCTGTCTTACTAGTGATAACAGCCAATTCAGCAGAGACTACCAGTGTCAAAAGGAATAATTGTAGTGTTTACATCTTAATTTATATTTCAAAGATAAGCAATAAGAACAACTCTCATGATTTCAGATGTGATTAAGGAACAGAACGGAAAGCATGAGAGAAGGTTTTTATGCAGGACAGTGAAGTATGGCAATCCATTTATACGGTATGATTTAGGACTGTGCATTCTTACACACAAAAAAATTTTAATTGGCACCAAATTAAATTCTTTATTACTTGGTGCCCACATCAGTCTAAACATTCAAATCAAATGATTCACAACAAATCAAAAGGAGAGGGCAACAGTTGAAGCTCCTCCAAGCATAATAAAACTTGTAATTACTAGAAAAAATGTTTCTAAATTCCTGAGATCCTGTGCTGGTTTTTAATTTGTGTATATGCCTAGAATTTTTCATTGGTCTTTAACTTTAAACATCACTTGTATATATAGTTAGAAATAAATGAACCTGAATTTTCCATCTCTATGAGTAGAAATTCTACTAGGGTGTTTAAAGTCAAAGGTTCTATTTCCTGGTGATAAGAAGCCATTCTCTTGAATCTATGGTTGGTATTCATAATTCCAGGCTCATTCAAACACCAGGAGAAAAGAAAATTAAATTAACTTTTCCTTTCTTTTTCAAGCCTTAACAGCTGCTCTGAGAGTATCTGGCTATCCACATAAGGATCACTCTTGTGCTTTTTCAAAAGAGGAACTGTTTAGCTTGTTGTATCTGTGTCCACTGTGTCTATACTTATATTGCAGGTAGAAGGGGTGGTAATCAACAATAAACATGTAACATCAAATCACAGAATTTATAAACTCATTTAGAAGGCAGCAAGACATCACATCAGTTTTACCTCTCATCAGCTCCAGATACCACATACAGTGGTAAACAGTGAGTTCTCAATTTTCAACATCGATCTACCTAGAGCAGTGCAGTTCTGTGCTAATCCAATGTTTTTTGACCTTCCCTTCAAGAAGAACTTGGTATAAATGGTACTGCAATGCTAAAAAAAATTACATTCTGTTACGCAAAAGGATGTATCTCTGGTACTTTTTGTCCCTTGGAAATATTTCAGCATTGAATTGTTTACTACTCAATTCCTAATTGTACTCTGACATTAATGTATTGTAATGTGATCTGTTAGTAATTTACATACTTGACACAAAAAGATAACTATATTCATCATTCTCATAAAAAATTCAAATAAAACATTCATATATAAAACACTCAAACACAATCAGGTACTGCAGCTTAATTAAAATGGAAATAAACTGGCACATCCTAAAACAGAGTCATAGATAGGCATCCCTATGTGTGATGTGCCTGTCTGGAAAGATCATGTTAGGAGATGTTTACTACATCTGCAATATGGCATAACATCCCAAAGCATACATATTTACATTTCAGGTATAACTGCTGAAAATGGTTTGATAAGAAAACATTTTTGTATTGAGGTACTGTAAGGAAAATGAATTAACCTAGGGAGTCTCAGACTCAAGTCCTTAAAAAAGCTCACTTCTATACTATTTTTTATGTGGCACTGCAGCTGTCTCTGTACTGAGGTATACTCTGCAGTGTTTTAAAAACTGATTCAGAAAAAGTAAATAAGATTTGCTATAGAATATTAAACACAGCAAAAGTTTCCTGGATTCAAGGAAATTCAATGAAAGAACTCTTCTAAGAGTTTTTGGAAGAAAAACATATGCTGGAGATTATAAAGGATATCCCTCAGGCACAGGGGTTTGGACAACATGTAGAGTAACATGGTAGGAAGAAAAATACTGCACATGCTTGCCTGATTCCTCTCTTCTCTAGACATCTGACATTGGCTAACCTTGAAGGCAGACAGACCCTTGAGCCTGACCCAGTATGAATGCTTCTATTTTGTGTTTTACTCTGAACATTGTAGAGTTGTAACTCAGTCTTTTAAGACAGAAAGTCTTCACTCAAGCAATTGAGGAAACAATTGAGAAGAAAAGGGGTCACTGGTCAGGACAAAGCTGCACTGACAATACTATAACAGCATTACACTGAAGCAGCAATTGCTTATAAAAGCCAGATGTATGAAAGGTGCAATAACCACCCACACTATAACTAGTGCAATCAGCTTTTCACTTTCATAGTCCTGAATCCACCTACAACATTAAATTCAATTAGCAAAGTGGACTGCCAAGGCTGACGCAATAGAGAAGGATCTGTATTCTGCAATGTTGAGAGCAAAGTGACTCACAGCAGCGAGCCAGCCAGCTAAGGTAAACAAAATCACTTTTTATCTTCTCACTCTGGATCAAAAGGAACACCTGCAGGAAGAAGGAAAATAAAAGATTATACACCCATGTACTTTTAAACAAACAGAAGGCAAACCTTCCTCATTTCAACACACAGATAAGGTTTAAGTCACACAAACAACTGCTCATGAGAAGAGTTTGGGTATGCAATTGCAGTGTAGGGGGCATCCCTCTGTGAGGAGTAGGTGGAGGATTCACACAGGGCCCTGTTTGTCAAGGGACTTGTGCAGCTTCAGAATACCAAGCTGTGCACAGGGTGCGGCCTGCCCTGAACAAGCACCAGTGGGCGGCCATGCAACATAAACAGCACAAAGGAACACTGGGCCTGTGGGAAAAGCTATTTGGAATGTGTTTGTTTAGAAAAGCAATGCAAGCAATTATATAACATCTTCTTGAAATACGAGAAGTTTCACACACAGATGAGACTTTCCTTCCATACATGTCAGAGATCATTCCAGGTCTGCAATAAGTAATTTCTAACCATTTTGGTTTCAGTAAGGTTCTCAGGCAAAACATTCATCTTTTGTACCTTACTGTACAATTACAGGCTTGTTACACTCTACATAAAAAGGGGGATGTTACACATTTTAAAATGTACTCTGGCTTTGCTCAAAGAAAAAAAAAAAGCTATTTATGCCTCTCTCAAGTATATTTGCAACTATACTGAATGCTACTGGCAAAAATACAAAATACCTTTATAGGAAGAGATGTATGTACTGGAACAGTGAGTTACACAAATTACTGACATTTGTATAGCGTAAATATTGCTGTTCCTCTAACTTAGAGGGGGAGGAGAAGGAGTAATAGGGAAGAAATAAAAAGAAAGCAGCATTATCACTGTAAGTAGCACTTTATCATATGTTTTATTTTATTATGTCCAGGGAGGTATGCTTTTTAAATAAACTAGTAAGTGCTATATATAGATGTTTTACAAATTTATGAGACACTGGAGAAGGCTGATCTTTACATGGAACTGTCATCACGACCCAAGATCAGACATGAGGCCAGATGAATGAATATAATTCTATAATTCTGGTATTTAAACGCATCACCTTTATAACACAAGTTTTTATAGAACAACTTCTAAAAAACACAAGAGGAAAAATGAAATTAACAAGAGTTTACAACTTCGTGTTTCTTTGTTGCCTAGTTGCTGCTAACACTTACTTATAGCATTATCATTTTTATGGAGTTTCAGGAATCAGCATAGTCTGCTAGCAGAGTTTTGAAAGATTTTGACGAGGCTAAGTGAATTGAAAGCTTGTTGAATTGAAATACATATCCATTTTCCTTACAGTCTTGGACTGTTTTTTTTAAGATGCAATTTTGGGTCACAGAAATTGAGGGGTGAGGATGCTGTATGGGAGGGTAAGGATGGGGGGGAGACAAGTTTTAAAGCTAGGGGGACTCTGTTATTGACAAACCTGGATAGTTAAAAAGGTAGAAAGACTGGAAAAACAAAACAAAATATAAACTCCAAGCTAACCAAACCTATATGATTCACTTTAGACTGTGTGGTGTGGGATTTTTTTTGTGGCTTGTCTTCTTTTCTGGTCTTGTGGAAAATGTTGCTTCCACCTTCATAATAGCTATTTGCTTTTGCATATTTTAGTTGTAATTAAGTTTCTGCTGCACACAGACATAAAAAAGTACTGGGTGTAGAAGTTAATCTCTTCCAGCTGCATCTGAATGCTGCCGAATAGGATAGTGAGCATTTCCTCTTTTCCTCCCACATATCCCAGAGGAAGATTTTTTTTAAAAACACAAATTTCTAGGGACACCTAGAAGCTCTTAACTATTCAGTGTCTTTTACTTCACATGTCCTACTCAGTCTGGACAAAAAGAGTGCCTGGGATCCCAGACAAAGTCTAGAAAATCTGATTAACAGGCCATTCTTTGATCAATTAGAGGTAGCTGCAAGCACTCTTGTGATGAACCACAAGCAGCATGACTCCCTGTATACCTCACATTATAAGATTAGCAAGATAATCTTTTCTGAATAGTGCTCACAGAGAGTTTCAGTTCCCCTAAGAAGGGGAAGAAGATGTTATAAAGAACTTGCTTATTTTCAACCAACATGAAGATCTGGCTGAAGAAAAGGAAGGAAAGAGGGGAGTATGGGGGAAATGTTTCCATTGCTGTTTTTCAAAGAAAATAAATACATACCTCTTCAGCTTCACTAAAATTGCCCATTGCTGCTTTGGCTTGGGCATAGTTGAAATTAAAAGTGTCATTGTTGTAGAAGTAACTCTGAAAAATATGGACAAACCCCAAATAAATACAACAAAAAACCCTCCGCCCATGATAAAGCAACATTAAAAATGCATGTCCCCGTCCCAATCTGAGTCAGACCACATAAAGAAGACAATGGGAAGGAAAAAGAAGATCCCACATTAGGAACATATGGTATTTCTAAACAGTGGGCAGAAAAATTATGGACTAGCTTTTCTATCCTATGTTTGTGACTACAAACACTGCTGAAACATTCCACAATATTAACTATGAGAGATCTGGAAAATGTTCCAAGCTCAAAATTGCAGTGGCAGCTTTTGTGGGTAAAATTTTCACTTGGGGCATGCGAAGACATGCTGTGCTGCCATAGTCTCTTTCACTTCCCATGCATTTATTTCACCACTAGGGTGGGTAAATAGGCAGTTGACTTCCTTGAGCCTTAAAGGCGAATAGTCTGTTTTTCCAAGACTTGTCAAGGTTTATCAAGAGATCCTGTGCATCTGGTTATGGGATGGATGCTAATCTGACAAAATGGATCTCAGGATGGAGGTGAAGCCACAGTACTGGGCTATAGCAGGCAGCACACCAGGTAATAGGACTTCTTTAAGCAAGCCTTGCTTACAGGTACCCTTCTCTCTAGTTGAAGTACAACACTGAGTTTTTCTCTCCCATAACGCTAGATATGGCACATCTGGCTTAGGACACATCAGATTGAACTACCTGTATCTTTTCTGAAAAGCTACGTGGGTCAAAGCAGGAGATGTAACTCAAGGTACAGGTTAGGCTGATATTTGGGGTTAACCTGATCACAGTCAGACTGAAGCATGATAACTCAGATGACCAAAAGTCAGCTGTGTTCTACATTCAGCATTGTCCCACACTGCAGCACCAGTAGAGCTGGCAGAGGTAAGATAGAACACAATACCAGATGCAAGCACAAATGGAATTGAGGATCCCTGCCCAGCAGCAGCGCAGTGCTTATGAGAGAGCATGGCAAAACAGGTGGTTTATCCAATATGGTTAAGAAGGCAAGAAAGCCTCCCTGCACGTGTAACAGCAAGACATGGGAAAGGAGTAGTATTTTTCCCTATACTACATCTATAAAGGAAATGGAACTTGTGTAGGAAGATTGAACTTTTGGTTTTTTCCCTCTTTAGAGTGAGGAGGAGGTAAAAAGCATAGTTGGGACTGTAAAAAAGGTAAACGAAGCAAGGCACAAATCCCTTTCCCAGTAGTATCTTCTTTCATGATGTAGGGACACTGAGGAACCTCTTCCTTTCACTGTCACAGACAGTCTACAAAGGGTACTGATTTAGTCCACCCACATACATAACACTAGTGCCTTGAAAGGAAAGGTGAGGGATTGCCACTATTTGCCAAATGTCCAGGTTTCATCCAAACAGTCTATGGTAGCATGCACAAGCTGTCATGCTATGTGACAGCATGAGGATGAACCAATTGGGATGAACCTTAAGCTCAGTTTGAGAAAACATTTCAGTACTCTTATGGTGAACCAACTATGGTTTCACCATATGAGGATTATGACACTTTACTGCACTCTTTCTCAACAGAAGTTTCATGTGAATCAGCACAAGTCCCAGGTTAAGCAAAGCTGGTAAGCCAGATGCTAGTTTTACTGCGTGAATGCTTTCTTCTGTTCAAGTAGACCCTGTTGTATTTTTTCATTAAAATGGAGAACAACCTTTGTCAATAACTAAACTCAAAAAATGTGTCATTCTGCCCTGGCCATGTAAGTGCTGGAGGCCAGACCTACTGCAAAACCAGGAGAAATGAACAAATGCTGTCGATAATATAACACATTCACAGCAGCTGGTTTCTTTCTTTTTTTTTTTTTTAACCACATTATAGGTACTGGACTTTACTCTTTTGTGGTCTTTTTAGAGGTCTTCAGTATTTTCATAAAACTAACTGTCCTCTGAGTGATGTCCATTTCAATGAGATGCTCAGATATCCAGCTTAAAAGCAGAAGAATTCCCATTGTGGCCACAACTCAGCGCAGCCTGGATCAGGTTGTTTTTTACTCAGTTAATCTCTGACTGCTATAATGTCACCCTCGGGGCAGCTAGCAATACATTTATAGTAAGGTGTCCTCTGAGACTTTCTTATGCCTAAAGCAGTTTAATTGATCACAGATGAAAGTGGTGTTTCTTGAGAGCAAGATAAGCAAATCATTCTCATAAAGGGCAGCCCCATTTTAAGAGCTGCAGAGATTCTACTGAAGTTTATTCCTGTGAATGAAACACAAAGGTAAATCCATGGACATCTTGCCTGTAACATGGTACAGAAAGAACTATTTTTGTATCTCTGTGACTATAGAGAAGGGAAATGACTTAAGTAAATCTGAGCATGGCTAGTCTCAGCTGAAATATGAGAATGATCAATTACTTCAAAAGTAACAAGCAAGGAAAGTTGCAGTAGGCAGTAATTTTTTTGTCCCATATACCTTGGAAGTAGTTTGTAATCACATTTCACTTAGACCTTTTTGGGTTAGGACTAGTTGTTTAAGAGCCTCTTCAAGTAAATGGAAAGAGCTGAGCATATCTGTGGAGCAATTAATTGCACTATAAATGTAAGAAATATGACTTCTCTGGAAATTGCCATCTATACCCATTGGCATTAAACTGAGACCAGATCACCAGTTCTAACTAGAAATTCAACTTTTAGATGGCTCAAGTAAGGCAAAGTAATTCTTATTGTTAATTTCCTTTTCTTCAATTACACACATACTCCAGTTTGGAGTGGTGGTGGTCTATCTCTCCATTTCACTACACTGGAGCCATTCCAGTGGCTAAAGCCACTGGGATTTCTTCAAAGGTCTCCTTCCAGACAAAGTTTAAAAACACTACACCTTCACCATTTTTCACTCTGCAGCTGCTTTTGGGCACCATTACAACCACGTTTTTCTTTAGATCTCATACTCCTTTTATCATTGTCGTTATGCTCATCTTGTGTATCTCCCAATTTTAAAAATAAATTTCTTTCAAGATTCTCTTTCCTCTTCATACCAAACACAGAGTTGTTTCAAATCTACTTTCAAACCACTGAAACAAGACTGCAATCATTTAATCCGTAATCACACTTCAGCCTCCCTTTTTCCTCACGTCTGACTTTAACTGTGTATCTGTAAGTTATACCCATTCTATCCACTGAACTGATAATGCTGCATGACGTTGACTTCAAGCTTCTCTTATTTGCAACATTGCCTCCAGGGTACTCAGATAACTTCCACAAAAATAACATTCCTAACTTACTGCTTTGGTAATACTGCCCTGTTTTAGCCCCTCAGTTCCCGCTTTCCCTGTAAAATGTAAGAGTTATTCCTTTCAGAGTCCTTTGTGTCCTATCCTCCTTACACACTCCTGTTCACTAAAATGTTGCCCCTATTATTAACCAGTGACAATCTCCATCACTCACTCGATAAGTCTTAAGAAAATATTTGGGTTTTTCCCTCCATGCTGCCCACACCATAAATATACACCTTTTTTCCACTGCCTTCTTTCTTATCTTCTGTGATGCCACCAGAAAGCCCGATGATGGTTAGATTACAAATGTGATGAGTTCACCATGCCCACCATGCTGCACAGTACTATTTTCTGAATTGCTTCTTTACATTTTAATCCACTTACATCCCACTATCACTCCTGTGTTTTAGTTTTACTATTTTGTTATTGTATCTTTTTATGTTTCCATTGTGTCTCAAATGGTACAGTCTAAAAGTAGTGATTCCATACATTACAGTATTACCAATACTAAATAACAATACTAACCTTTATTGAGTTGAGGTAAATTAGGACATTAGGAAATTGTCTAAGGAGAAAGAAGCAGGAGGACATGCACTGTCTCCCGGGAATGGTATCTAAAATTCAAAAGAGAAATGCAAATTTGTAGAATTTAAAAACACATGGTAATGGAAATCACTGCCAAGATTGCTGGCACCCATGAATGCAGCTAGTTTCTAAAAATAGTGTAGCTTGCCTTTTCAGGCAAAGGACCATACTGGAGGTTAGGAAAAAAACATTAGTTCATCTTGTCGACTCTCTCTACAGCATCCAATAACTTTCACAAGACTTTGTTCAACAGCAAACTCTACAGAGACAAATAACAATTTTACCTAACAAGCCTTCCCTGTGACACTATTTACATAGTATAATTTTACCATTATCAGAATTATTCTCACTCTTAGGAAATTTCACTTTTTACAAAACCTGAGTTTGCTATTCTTACACCATTAGCTTTCTTTCTTTAAAATTATGCTTTTCAGTTATCCTGGCTAAAGGAACTCTGCATATTTTACTTTTAGTTTGAGTAAGAGAGTAAACTTGATACACTGAAAATATTGTTATAAAAAATAATTAATACAGGAACACGTAAAATACTCAGTGATATCAGACAGTATGGAAATTAATGTCCATGCATTTGGAATTGCCCACAAGAGGTAAAGCCATAAATAAGTTACACATATCAGTTCCAACGAGTGTCACTACACTTTGCTGCTATGTCATCATAAACTTCGTTGCAACCGTATTATGCTGTCACCTACTCTGACATTGCAAGCTGTGTTACTGAAAACTATCTCAAAGCTTTTTTAAAGATTCTGAAGTAAGCTTACTAGGACTAATTTTTGTTAGACCCATCTAGCAGACATGGTTGAACCCAGGTAGCAGCTGGGAACGCCTCAATGGAAGTGATATCAAATCACTACTTTTCCACTACATCGAGTGATTGTTAGAGAGGATGCTGCTCTGTGCAGTTTGGAAAGGTGACAAGAGGTAAGATCCTAAGGCTACCAATATCCCCAAGGAATTGTTATCCCTGCTCCTGACCTTTGGTTACTAGCAATCCATCCACACCAAAAAATTAAAATAACTTTTATGTATAAAGAAATTTCATGTAACAGAAGACCAATATTTTGACTCCATACCACCACACAAAATTGAGCATACAACTGGAAAACTGTATATTCTCCTTTAAATATGGTAGGTAGTAATTATTCCTGAAAAGCACTCTATAAGATGTCAAAATACACCTGGAAAGCACTATATAAGATGTCAAAATACGTTTTGAAGGAAAGCAAATATTCTCATTTTTCATCTTTTATCACTAGGAGATACTGAGCTTGGATGTCCTGTCATTTCCATATAGAGATAGTCAATCCTTATCTATGTCTGAACCATAACATTCAGTTTTCCAACTTCAGAAGATTATTTAGTTATTTATGAAGTGTTCACTTGGGAGCAGAAACTGGCCTGTATAGTTATCTATCCTTTTTTACATGCAGGCATAGTTTTCATGACAAATATATGCCTTTACCAGACAATAACAGGAACAGTTTTATAAAAAAGAGCCAAGAAACACTGATTAGTGAGACGACAGATAACTCAAAAATGCCCCTTTTCTCTGAAATTTGATTTTTGAAGTTGATAAAATCACAATTTATTTTGACCAAAATTTTAAATATGAAAAAAAAAAAGAAGACTTAAAACTGAGGATGCATTTTCTGTAAAAATGAATCACAGTAACAAAATATTAGAAACACAATATTCCCATAAATGATTCAAGTATTTCTAAATTTTCGTATTTATTCTTATCTCCCCATTTTGGCAGAAAGTTTTATTATCCCAGCACGCCATACCTCTTATATTTTACTGAAAGATTCCGTTAAAAAAGCCAAAAAAGTGCAACATCTGTGTATCTCATGCAACTCAGCAATGAATACTACCTAGTGACAGAAAAACTAGAATTTTCTAATTCACCCCATGTGGCTCATTCAGAAAGGGGAAAAATCTGTCATTTAAAAAAATTACATAGGGTGATCTAAGAGAACCTCAAGGAAAAGACTGCATGAAATTCAGAAGAAATGTTTCATTTCACTCACCCAACATCAAATATGCCTGAGTTGGTCCTAAAAGAAGACCACTGAAAACAAAGGGGGTGCTCTTTTACATTATGCTTGCATAATGTGGTTTTGGGCAGTTTGTAAGACATGCTAAGCACCAGAAACACTGCATTTAATGGGAATGTTAATTTGTTTTCACTGATGTTCCTCTTGCCCCATTTCCTCCTTAAAAGAAATCTGATCTGTTTAATTTCCCACTCAGTTGAGACCCTAGTAGAAGAGAATGAGAACTAACTATAAAAATCTACTTGTATCTTCCTTCATAATGTCCTTTCCATCTCAGGTCATTAGGATTAAGAATTTTTATCAAGCTTAAAAAAACCCCAAGCTGCTGTTCAGGTGTTATTTCTGCAGCTAGAGAATGAATATTGACTCCTACACTCTAAGTGCTTACTGGAGGTTTTTTAGTTTTTGTTTTGTCTATCCCCTGTTAAAGTGCACAACATCCAACATGAGATTAAATGTGTACATTTAATGGAAATGACTTGCACATTAACTCCATTGACTCCATGTTCCTTGAACCTCCAAGGCAGAGATCTAAATAAAAAAAGCAAAGGGCTTGATTGATGACTACAAATGACTTTACAAATAAATGACACTGTGTTCTTCCTAAACTCCCGTTGCTGCTTTTCTTAATGCAGTCAATGGGATTTCTACAGTTAACAAAAACAAGTCAGAAAAAATATTCCACATTGTAATTTTAATCCATTATTTTTCTATAACCCACATTAAAATAAGAAGCCTTGTAGACTGCTAAGGTTTAACCATAGCTGGCAACTAAGTACCACTCAGCTGCTTGTTCACTCCACCCTCCTCCCCCCTAACAAAAAAGTAAAATTTGTGGGTTCAGATAAGAATGGTTTATAGTTGAAAAAAAATATCAGTAATAATAGTAATGAAAAGGGGGGCGGGGAGAGAGAGAGAGAGAGGAATAAAACTCAGGAGAAACAAGTGATCCAGAATACAATTGCTCATCACCAACCAACCAATGCCCAGCCTCTCCCCAAACCACAGTAAGCCCCTCCCAGCCAACTCCCCCCAGTTCATGTACTGGGCATGGTGTTTGCTCTATGGTATAAAAAAACCCTTTGGCTCATTCAGATCAGCTGTCCTGGCCATGCCCCTCCCAGCTTCTCGTGCAGCTCTTCACTGGCAGAGCATGGGAAACTGGAAAGTCTTTTGCTTTGCAACAACTAAAATACCACTGTGTTATCAACATTATTCTCATACTACATTCAAAATGCAGCACTGTACCATTCTCTAAGAAGAAATGTAACTCTACCCCAGGCAAAACTGGGACATGGGGCCAATTGCAAGCAAAGACACAGCAAAGAATTTCCTCACTCTAGCAAACAACAACCTACTTCTGTATTAAAAATCTGCAAAGCAGTTAAGCAACTTGATAAGACCTTAAAGGTCCTTGCAAGGATTAGCTGGATGGGAAGTGCTGAAGCATGATGTACATGCTTGAACAGCATGGCCGGCTACTTAGGAAAAGCCCAAGTATGCAAACAGCAAGAATTCTGTTCTCTGTTCTAAAATCCAGCAAAACAAATGACCACAAGTATTCAACACAGTGGCTAACGTGCTAAGTTACCACAGAACATAAAAACTTTTATATTGGATCCAAGGTTTGTCTAGTTCAGAGTTTGCTGGGCTTACCAGCAAACTTATACAGCTATAGAAAGAAGATATTCTGATTTCACATATAATACATACTGTAGTATGTTATGGCAGTCTGCTGAAGTTCATCCCAGCTTTCAACAATCTGCACTGAGGACTTCTTAATCACTTCTGAAAAAACTGTGTTAAACTGCCAATGGACTTTTCATCTACAACTTTTTTTATACATTCAGGTTCCCACAAGTTTCTCTATCAAATAAGTTGCGTTATGTGAAAAAGTAATTAATGCTGTTTATTTTAATTGTCTTGAGTGATAATTTATGTCAATGCCCTTTGATTTTTGTATTGTACAGTAAGTAATTCCTCTCTATTCCTCTTTTCCTTGTCATTTATGATGTACATAATTAAACTCAATCATCATTTTTCAGCCCATGTATCCTGCTTTACTTAATCTCTCCTCTTCTCCTACTTCAAGAATTGATCCCCTTTCTTTGATCATCCTTGCTGTATTTATTGTATCTTTTCTTGATCTATCATTTTTAAAAAGAAATGTAAGAACCAGAACTGTAGACAGTATTCAAGGAAAAGAATCACATCTGTATACAATGACATGGTAATTATTTTTGTTTTCTCCTTCCTCATCAATTCTTAAGATCCTCTTCAGCTTTTCCGATAATTTAGCTAAATTTAATTCGCATATTATTACCCAGTCTTGTACAGTCTTTCACATCTTTCATCATTATGGAAGCTTTTATTTGTACTACTACGGGTAATTTTGTACCATTGGCAAACCTAGTAATGTCATTATTTGTCTCCTATATCTCATTAATTATGAATACAAGCCCTTTCTTTAGAGAAACAAAAGGTTCTTTCAAGTGTTCAAATCAGGTGCATTTTATCCTTTTCATTGCTCTTTCCCTGTAAATTTTCTGCTAGAAATGGGAAAGGTGATTATGTAGCTTCTCTTCTTAGCATAAGTACTGAGGACATTTTTGAGGTATTTGCTAACACATGGATTTTGAATTTGATTATACTAAGATGACTGTAGTAGACTAATTTTATGATGAAATGTAATTTCTGACTGTAGTAGAATCATTTTATGATGAAATGTAATTTCATCATAAAATTTCAACTCAGGTGCTATGTAATTCAATATTGGTCCAGATTACCTGTTCACTTGTGCTTTCTTTAAGAAAGATAGAAACAAAAAGTTCATGCTGTTTATTATGCCATGTAATTGCATTTATTAGGTTAATATGAGCAGAACAAAAGTCTCCAATTATTATTTATCTTTCTATATAAAATCTGTAACCTGTTTAATATGCCACTCACTGTTCCTATCCAGGCTGGCTGGTGAATAATTTGGCATCAATATGGTGAGTTGCCTATCTAAACATATAATTGAAAACAATATTATTTTACTTACTGTTAAAGAAAAGATACTTATTTTGAGAAAAAATTTCTGTAATTTTAGCTTCCTCTTCTAAAATTAGGCATTCCACTTTATCCAACTTCTTTAAAAACATCTAATATTTGTATAAAAACACTTACATACTTGGGCTTCATGTGTTTGGTTTTTTGTTATATCCTATCTAAACAGAACTGTTTGCCTCTTCTATTTCCTAACTACAGTTTGTTGACCTCCATCTGTTCTTCATTTGATTTTAAACAAAACCCCTCACACTATTTTACCTTTAAAGGAATTACCCTGAACTGTGTGCTCTTCCTTATGGCAGTTTCCTCCCACAAACTTTTAAGAAGATGACAAAAGCAGTTCTTACATGGAAGTACCAAGAGGGTAAGATATTCACAGTACTCATGTTTCCTTTTACCTCTGACTGGAACCAATCCTTCCCGTAGGCTTATATTTTTCAAGTAATCCACCTTCCTAATTGTACTACATTTCTGTTGCCATTCCCCCTGCCCCAGCCATCGAAAGGTTGAAGTCTCAACCTCTCTATCTTTATTTTGCCAATGAGTTAAAAATATTTTACAGTAAAATTCAGACTTGGCTTCCTAACATTTTCAATTTTGGGCTGTACCTTCACAAGAAATCCTTTACCTGACTATCTTTTCCTTGACTATCTCTGTAATATTTTTATCCATGTGTGCTCTGGTCATTCGTCACACCTGCATGACTGTTACAGGCATTAAGATGTTCCCACTAACTGAGTCCTCCACTGCTATAGTTCATACTGCTTCTTCCTGTTTTCTGGGATCCTAACTCTGAAGGGATACCTTCAATGCAAAAGGAACAAGGAGTCAGGGAAATCTCATCTATGGAACCATTTCCAGCCTTCCAATGTGAAATTCTCTGATGCATGACCTCAATAGCACCAGGGCTGCAAGGGGAACAGAATAGAATGGCTTAACAGTATTTCTGGAACTTTCATCAGTAATGCCACTCTGCCTCTGGAGCTCCTTCTCCTTAGTCACCACGGACACAGGAGATATCATTCTGTCTCTGAGGACCATGAGCTGTCTGCACCATAAATAAGCACAAGTTATGCACCTGAAGAAACAATACAAAGTGACAATGCCTACAAAGGAAACTGGCAAGCCCCATTTAGTCTGAATTTCCATGTTACAACTACTGACTTTTTTTTTTATTTGGGAGTTTTGGTTTTGGCAAAGAGAAGGGAAGAGAAGAACTTGGTTTGGTCTATTATTGAGTAAGTAAAACTAAATATTGAAAATATACTGATTTTGGGGCATGGTGGTGGGTGGGTTATAATGCCTTCTTTTTAACTCTGATTCAAGCAAGAAGTTAGTGCAAGAGCTTCCATTTATCCCTGTAGCCAAAGTCCTCTTCACATTTTTATGACCCTCAGTTTCAGGACACACTCCATGCTAGGACTCTGTACTTGACAGACTTTCATTAATGGTCCTAGATTTGTACCTGTGTATCTCTGCCTGTGAGGTTTCAGCCACTCCATGTAATTAGTTAGGCTGGTGCCTTCTGCTTCTCTAACGGGGATTATTAGGCAAAAGCAAGCTGCCACAGAGTCTCTCACAAAGACTTGCAGTTTGCAGTACTTTTCCAGATGAAGACAATATAGTAAGGTTTGGAATCGAGACTTCTAATTTAAACTTGCAAATTTATTTTAGACTACAATTTAGACTTTCTGAAACTCATCCTACAGAAACAAAATGCCTAGCAATATTCCTGCTAACAGTCAGCAGTTAGACACAGATATGATGGTATATATTTGGATATTTTAAGATGGCTTACTTAATGGAAAAAGAACATTTCAAACATACCACATTCACTGGCTGATTCCCCCACCAATTGGAAGAACTGTTGAGCAATTTTCAGATGATCTCTCTGGAAGAAAAAAGAAATCCAAGATGAGTTCCAGGGCTGATGCTACAATACACAGTGAAAATATGCTCTGAGGAACACTTAGGGAGCAACTAACATATAAACCAGGGCTGAAGCAAAACCAGAAAATGTAAATGTGCCATTCTATGTGCCTAGATAAAGAACACTGCACAAAGCAAACAGGGATTTTGGAAATAGGATAGAGAAATCAAATTCATCTTAATTTACTATCAAGACCAGCAACAGAAATTTGCATTTCACTCATTCTGGACTGATTATTGTACAGAAGGAGGTTAAGAGACTCAGAGATCCCACAATCTAAATAAGAAATGCCTCTTTCACTCCATTCCAGTTTCTACAGATCTGTTCACATTGTATTATTGGAGAAGATGGAGATCCTCATGAGCTCTACTCACTGAGCCCATTTCTTGTCCGAGTGCTGCATTTACCACTCCTTTGAGGATGTACTCCTGGAAAAAAAAAGTTAAAAGGGATCAGGGAAGACATGGTGAAGATTTCAGAAGACACATAAAAGCCTACGTGTCCATTATTTTCTTCATTAATTCAACTCTACCACAACTGAGTTTAGTAGGTAGCTGGTTACTGTGGTAGTGCTTAAGCACAGTACTAATTTAGCCCCCCAAAATACATTCTACTTGCTAGGCAGTCATTTCTACTAAATATGTTAGATGCAAAGGGATACTGTGTTTTCTGGTAAGTCTCATGGTCAAAGACAATGCACCAGGAGGAACATGGTAACATCCTTTCATGCCCTCTTCAATATCATATCACCAAGAAGTGCACTACTGTTATACTAAAGCACAGATCCCCTTTCAAATATGCACATTGGTTAACCATAAACACTGACATCCTTGCTGCAAAATTCATAGTGTTTCTCATCAAGACAAATATACCAAGAGGTTTGCGCTCTGTGGCCACTCTAGTGTGGTTACTCTTGTGAAATTAGGAACAGAAGTTGAGTACCCTGTAACCTCTAGTATGAGAAACAACTACAGTTTAATTTTTCTCTGAACAAATTTTTCTCAGCATGTAACAGACTCTTTTGTCTTACTCAAATCTTATAATTAAGAGTTGTATCTATAAACCTGTTTTAGTAGGTATTCCTGATAGGACAGTCCTGTTACAGAGGTAAACACAGAAGGAGAGAGACATCTTTCAAGAGACCAATGACAGAATGTAAAGAAACAATCTGAGAGTACTAGCCAGGACAGTAAGTAATCGTTTTAGCACGCTAACTGTCTTACAGATGCCAAATTATTCTCCTACAGGCATTGTGACAAAGAAGAAATTTGAGGGAGGTTTTACAAGCTGTTTTGCAAGTCTTAGCAGGGAGTTCATTACAAGTGTGAGTGAGAAATGGAAAAAAAAGCACAAAGATTCTCATTTCAAAATGCAATCAAGAATTATTAGCCGAGTATATTGAGACAGTATCCTACAATAGGAACAATAGCTGCAGAAAACTGTTCAAGTAAGTTTTGCTACGCTGAAAAATGCAAGAAGTGTAAAGCAATGTCAGAAGACACTCCTCACTCCTCAGCACAGAATCACCAAATCTGTGTTTTTGAGGTTTTCCTTTTCCCTCCCTCCCTTCTTCCCTGCCTCTCTCCATCTAATTCCTGACATAGACTCATGAAAGGTCTCTTTTATGCCCAGCTATGTGACCTTTGGAAAATAAACAGCAAAGAGGAATAAATCAGAGACTAAAGATGCTGGAACAGCCACAGAAGAAAATTACAGTAGCAGCCAAGGGACACTGCAGTTTTCACTCATGGCAGCCTAAGTGTGATTGGATTAGAAAATACCATTTCTTAAAATTGTTTAATCTAAACTAGCTCTTTTTAATTGAAATGGCTTCAGGACAAACTATACGAGCATCTGAGCTTGCAAATCTGGGGGATGAAAGCCACCACCAGGCAGACAACCAACTATAGTTGTAAAGGGGCTTTTACCTATGCAGTAATGGTCCATTTCCTAAAATCAAGGCTGCACACAACAGAGCTGTATTCTTAGTTGAACCCAGGTGGTACAGTAATAAACATACTCATATATGCACATATATAATACATGCACATTAAATTTATTCTTGATGAAGGGCCGAAAACACAGGAGTTTTAAGAGTGGAAATGGGGCAAGCTGTCCTCAGGATTTGTATGTGGCAGATTTCATATCAGTTTATAACCTCTGTCTTTATGTGCCATGACATCATTTTCCAATTACCTGTGGAGCTGTAGGTTCCAGGTCCTTAATCAGGTTATAAGCCTCCTGCACATCATCTGAAAAGCCAGAAATTAGAATGCATGACAACCCATAGCACACCGTATTAGAACAAGTCACTCATCCTCTACTTCATTCCCCAATAGTCATAGACTAAGAAATAAACCATTTAGACAGGAGGAGAAAGGTAACAATAAATCATTGTGAATTTCTATCACAATGGTGATAGTTTTCTAGAACTCAAATAACAAACATAGAGTGAGTAATAGCTTCTTTATTACTACAGTTTTCCTACTAGAGATGGTTTGGCCCCTTTTTTCATAATCCAGTGGCTGCCTTCTCAACAGCACAAGGTCGAAACAATAAATCCATCATCTACATTTATTTTGTTTTCTCAAATTTATTTAGCCCTCAAAGAGAATACAGTAACATGATGCTGTAGGGAAACTTCATCTTTTCCTTAGCAATATTTCAGCATCTGTCCAGCAGATCCTAGTTAAAAAGGAAAAAGCACTACTAGTATAGAAGTTTACATTTAAATGTAAAGTTTGAAATCTATAAACAACTTCCTTTCCACACAAGAATTACATAAACTGAATAGATCCTAAACTTTACCTAAATTAAAAAATATGTTGGCACTATCATTGGCATTGTAAATCAACCTAGTGAAGATCCTCTGTTATTTTCAACAGCAAACCTCTAGTAATGTATTTTAAAGGATCCTAACAAAGAAAATTCAAATTTAACAACAAAATCTCACTTGAGTTTTAAAACAAGTGGCTTGGACACTTATAAGCATTGCTACTTTAAACTCGCAGAAGGATTTAGACTCCTGAATTGAACTGAGAGAAATTTTTCACATATTCCAGCATTCTTTAAAACTTATTACAACTACCAGGCTGGTTTCAAACTTTTGTCGAACCAAAAGCAACAGCTCCTCTGTTACTGGCAAAATTTTGTTAATACAGCATTACATCAACTGCCCACACAAGTAAGCACTATCAAACAAATTTTTTTTTTACACTAGAACATACAATCCATGCAGCCACTTAAGGCAATACACACTGGAGAATGGAGCTGCCAGGCTCCCACCCATCACCTCTGCTTTCTTACCTACTCCCTTGACTCCCTCAAACAGTCACATAGTAAGGCAGCATTCCCTTTGTTTGTATTTCTTCCTTTCTTTAAAAAAAATTTCTGCCTAGCTCAGACCACCACCAAAAAAAATGACAGTAACCCTTATTTTTATCAATACAGTGTAGACCATTAACACGGAACTATGCTCTTTGGGCTCCAAAAGAAGCAACTAGCCAATCTCATGGGAGCAGATTACAGCAGGATACCAACTGCCCTCAAAACCTGTTAGAAGTTACTACCCTGAAGAGTACTACCCTGAAGAGGAGAAAAAACCAGGATGCATGTTTGTGCTTCAGTCATTCCAATTCAGAGCATATATCATCAGCATAAACCTATGTTTATCAGAGACCTTTTAAGTTTTGAAGAGACAGCTGTAGTCATTCGAAGTAAGAATTTCTCACTTTCCTAACCAATGCTGCTACCCTAACAAGACTTAAAACTGGAAACTTAGCCAAACCAGAAAAGAGGTTTTAGTCTGAATTCCCCTTGACCTTCTTTGTAAGTACACAAGTCATTTATATATCACAATGTGAAGTGCAGAAGCTGACTAATGAAAATTACCACAAGGTTTAACAGCATGAGTAAACGAGACTGATTTTTAACTGATGCATGAGATGCACTTTGTTTCCATGTAAGTAGAACTTAATCTGACACATATGTTATCATGAAGAATATTGTTGTGAAAGATTATTGATAATAGTACCAGTATTGCCTATAGTGACACTGGCAACAATAATACTGGACAGAAAGGTGGTTGGGGACAGCAGACATGGATTTACCAGTGCCAAAATATACTCTCTAATTCAAGGTGTGACTGGTTGTGTGAGTAAGGAGATAAAGGTTGATGCTGTATATCTTGACTTGAGCAATGTCTTTGAAATGGTCTCTCATACAAACCTGAAAGATAGGACTGGCTAAGTAAGACTGTAAGGGGATGGAAAACTGGCTGGACTACCAAAGGACAGTGATCAGCTGTACAACACCCAACAGGTGGCTCATTACTAATCAAATGCCCCAGGGACTGATACTGTTGAACAATTTATTTTTATTAATGACCCAGATGATAGCATAGAGTACTCTGAGCAAGCCTGCAAATGATAGAAGATTGTGAAGAAAGCTCTGAGATACTGAGAAGCAGCTCAGCAGGCTGAAAAAATGGGCAAAAAGAAATCGGATTAAGTTCAGTGGAGGCAAAATGCGAGTCTTGTATCTTGCTTGGTTTGAAATATGCCTGAGCAAGTGAGGTGGGGAGCTGACTGGCTAAAAGGCAATCTGGCAGACAGTGCAGCCTTGTGGCAAAGGAGGCCAACTGCACACTGGATCATATTAGCATGAATGGAGCTGTCATGGCAAGGGAAGGAATTCTTCATTTCGCACTTGTGAGGCTCCACATGAGTACTGCGTCCAGGTTTGGGATCCTATGATCAAGACAGACATTGAAACACTGGAGTGGGCTCAACTGAGGGCTCCCAAGGTAGGAAGAGAGCTGAGGAGAAACTGAGAGAACTGAATTTGCTTAGCTTTCACAGAAGAAGGGATCTCAGGGGAGATTTTATCACTGTCTACCATCAACCAATAAGAGGGTACAGAGTAGATGGAAACAGGTTCCACAAAGTGAGAGAAAGGCAGTGGACTCAAGGTAAAACAGAGGAAGTTCTGGACGAGGCTTTAAGCAACCTGATCTAATTGGACCCACCTTGAATCATACAGCAAGTCAACCCACTCTTGAATAAAAGAACACAACGGGAGAATATGAGTAGCTCTGAAAAACTCACATACAATTCAAAGAAGCTGGCAAACACAGGAGAGATACAAATAGAAAATCCTTACCAACTGATTCTATGTTACCTACCTGCATTCTTTAAGAATTGTAAAGTAGATTTTAATGTAGTATCTTGTTCACAGTCACTTTGGTTCATATTTTGTTTGTGTTGTATTTACAGAAATGGTTGTCCTTGCCTTTATAGGACATATGCCTACCATCCTCTCCTATTCAGGCAGAGGAGAGGTCCCCTCACTAGAAACAAATAAACACCATCATCCCCAAAGCCATCTCCTCCAACTCAAGAACCTGCAATACTCTACTGAAGTAGGCTCTTTTTGAGTATTAAAAAAAGTAATTAAAGCACAGTATTAAAGCCCTTCTCTGCAAGCCACAGGAACTTTTGCTCCACTATTTTACAGAGGAACTGAAAGCAAAATAAATTACATTTTACTGCAAAGAAAAAAAACATTGAATAAGTTGCGATAATATGAATTAATGTCATCCCTGAAGCTATGAAAGAGACAGAGGAAGGTGTATTTACCTTGCTGGAGATAGTAAATCACAAGATTCAGTCTTGCCTCGGGAATAACATCAACCAGAGGAGGTAGGACTTGCAAAGCCCCTTCTCCTCCTCGGAAAACCACCTGCAGAGAAAAGCAGCAAATTGATAATCAAGTATCAGAATCTTCTCTATGATAAGTCAATTAAAGAAAATTAATCCTTAAATTCCTACATAAACAGTAGGAAAAGGTCAGTGGCTCTGGCACTAGATTAATTCCTGCTTTAATACAGCTATAGAATTATACAGTGTGACAATCTTTACTCTGAACAATATAAGTATTTAATCCATACATAAAGATTAACTTATTTCAGCTTTTAGAAGCTTAAAAGAGGGATACATAATATATCAAAGATTTAAAAGAATAACATAGTCTGAGTGAAGGGAACATATACAAAACTATAAACTGCTCATGATGTTTTCATATGAAAAAAATTAGTCTAACAACTCCACATTTATTTGGAATGACACAGGATCCTAAAATGATCAGGGGCAGTCGATTATACTCCAGTTTCACATGACAGTTCCCCCTACAAGATCCAATGTACTTATTCAATAAAGCACTGGAAAAAATACCAACATACAAAATAAACAACACTAACTTTAAAAAAGTCCAGTTTGAAAGCAGTTTTAACTCTTGGGGAAAGAAATATTAGCTTATGATGACTGCTCTTGAAAAATGACAAAGCAAGTAACTGCCAGTCTTTAAACATGAGCAATCTACTGTTACCAGTTGTTCAGCAAAATAATAATACCACTGAAGGGAAAATTACCATTAGTTACTCTTAGTGACTCTTTTACTGCAGAACACAAAAGTATTTTGGTTTTACGAGCATCTTTTTTCCTAGAACTCCTTGCTTAGTACTTTTCAGATGAAGGCCATTTTCATGAGCTATCTTTATTCCAGTCAAATTGTTCTGGTAATAAATAGAGTTCAGGGTCATCCTGACTTGTTTCTACAATGTCTGTATTGAGTGATCTCCACAAAATATCCTGCAAAGGTACTCTTACACAACACACATTATTTTAATATGCCTTCACAACAAAAAGCAACAGTATTATTATTTTCTTGACACAGTCTCAAACTGTCAGGGAAAAATTCCAGGAAAAAAAGTAAATGCACTTGATGGCACATTCATTACAGGATTCCTGGAATGAGACTTACATGGCAGCAGAGACTCAATTAAATTTGTAATTTTTCAAAATATTCCATTTTATGAATTATCATGAAAAGCTCTACAAGTGAGTGCAGTTCATATTAAATCCCAGAAATGCATTACTTACCAGATTGTGCTTAATGAGCTCCTTGCCAAACTCAAAAGATGAGGAGGCACTGTCTGTCAAGTTCTTGAGCTCCGCCTAGAATTACATATATTACAAAGTTTTAACATAAAGCCAAAAAAGCACAGAAGCCAAAGTGGAGCTTCAAATGAGCTTCAAAGTTGACAGCAAGATAGCTCCATTGGTGTTGGGTAACCAGAAGGTTTTGCCTTTCTATTTCTATCTAATTATTTTGGCAATTGTGTAATATATATAAACACAAGATCAAAAGGATACTGGGAAAATGGTAAGAATACTGTGCACATATGTGGACAGATGGGTTAATGCCAGGGAAATTGAAATAGGTGACATTCCTAAAAGGACACAGTGACAAGATAAAGGCCATTATCAACATTACTGATTAAGACAAAGGAAAAGAAACATGTATGGAATCTTAAACTAAAATAAAGGTGAGTTGAAGGACTGTCCAACAGATACCTCTGCAGCCTTTCCATTGTAAAGTCGGAAATGGTTACAAGCCTTAAGATTAAGAGCAATGGTACTGTCAGGAACTTGCTGAAGATAAACAGCTAGCACTTCCTGGGATACATCATAGTAATCCAGTTTGTAATAGCACAGGGCCACATATACATTCAGAGCCAGGTATTCCCTGCAGGAAAGAGGATTAAAGAGAACCTTTAAATCCCACCAGATGGTTTAACATATCCCACTATAGTGCACTACAATCAGTAAATAAAAAGAAAGCTCTCACATCTATATATTTACAAACATATCAAAACTGGGGTTTCTGAGAAATACTTAGGGGTTCTCTAGTTTGCCAGCTAGGACAGATTCACAGTATTTTTTTCCACAGCAGCTACTGCAGCTTTTAAGAATTACCAACAAAACTTTTGGTTTGCAAACCTGGGAAATTGTGGCAACTCCACACCAAGGAAATGTGCAGAACATGAGCACCATAATTGGCCTGGCAGAACACAATTTTTAAACAATACACTCAAAGACATTTAATATACACATAGAAGTTTGTACCCCGTACAATTATTTCAAAAAATCCTTGTCATTACAAGCAGTCAAGGCAGAACTAGACAAAGAAAAGACAAGCATTTGTGAAAAATTTAAGTAAAAAGTTAATTGTTATGAAGGTTACTCATTTAGCTTTGAGTGATTGTTTCTGCAGGACTTGGAGGTTAATATCTCTTTCCCAAGCATTACATGATATATGCATTATGATGGATTTCTCTGAAACATTCAAGAGGAGATAGTGCCAAAAGACAGCAGGTTCTATTTTATTAAAAAGCTTCCAGCCACTTATGAATTCAATTTGTTCCTTGTTAAATTCTGAACTAAAAATTTGCAGAACATGATAGAAAAACCCATCAACAAGTGTCACAGAAGATAAACAGAAAAGGAAAGAATTTTAGACTTAAAGGAATGCAATGAACGCTATATAAAACCCACAAACTGAACCCTCCTAAGGAAGGCTAAGAGGTGAAGGAGAAGTCAATAATTCAAGCAAGGTCACAAGATTGGCCATCAGAGGGGAAAAATAAAAAGACAAAGCAGGAACATAACCATATATAATTTCAGAAGAAATAAGTAACAAAGTAAAAAAGAATGAATTAACCAACAATTTTGCAGAAAGGAAACAAGAGAGAGAAGACTTCTTTTTAAATGTGCGGTTTTCATTAATACGTTGAATGGACAAAATTGAGGAGCTGCAACTGGTGCTCATTCTGTGACAGGAAAGGGACGTTGCAGACATTTTCCACAACTACATTCAGAAACCAAGTAAGTATTTGGAATTTAAATACCGCCAATAAAAGAGATGCCCCAAGAGGGTTTAGAGATGCGCACCGATTATCCAGCAGAATGCGCTTGTAGATATCAATAGCCTCTTGGTAGTGGGACCGCATGTAGTGGATAGATGCCAGGCTAAGCTGATCTTCCGTAACATCTTGCAGGTTCTGGTGGGAGCTCATCAGTTTCTTTTCATCACTGAACTAAAAAGTGTGGCACACATTCACAGAAGAGTTCAGCAAGAAAAGCTTTTTAATTCAACAGGTTAGTTTTGTTCTTGCTGGTAAACAGCATTAAATATCTGGAAAACCTCTGTTACTTTAAAGTTAATTTGACCAGTGAAGAAAGACAAATATTAAAGAGGCAGATGACTTCAAACTGAATAAATGTTAGGCTAAAACTAAGCACACATTTTCCTTTAAAGGTGTGATTTAGATATAATTACATGTCATGTGCTTTGATGGATAAGAGGAAAGGAGCTGAATTAATAATTTCACAAACAGAATTTTGCAACATGAAATTTCACTGTAATTATTCAAGCCAGCAAAAATTTTGCTGTTTGTAGATCCAAATCTAATGTCTCATGAATAGCAGAAAAACCAAGATTTAAAAACACAGAAGTCTTGATTTTTACAAGTCTTCTTTACAGCACTAACAAGTTCGCTTTCACCAGCCTCCAATTTCCAGTTTCTTTAAGTAAACTATTTATTTTTAAAAGCATTGCTGAATAGCATATTAAACACACAGACAGAAGGCTAAAAACAAGGAACAGAGTTAAACACAGTCACTATATTTGCATTATAATAGTGAAGTTGAGGCTATTTACCTAATCAGTCTGCTCAAATCACTTATTCCACTGCTTCCCATTGCTGGTTTTGCTGATTCAACAGTAATTATTAATTTCTCTTAGACACAAATTCTAATATCATATATTTGCTTTTCCACCTATCTGTAGTTTTCTTCAAATCCTTCTCCTCCCTCTTTGAGCCAATCACAAAGCTAAAAGGCAAGGCAAGTTGCTTAACAGAACTAAAAGCAATGGGCTTTGTAGTTTTGGTAAAACCCTTTATTTCCAGCGACAAACTAGATAAGAGAACTTGCATAATTCCTAGTTCATCACAGACATCTGTAAGTGCCAATGCCACTATAAAAATGCTTTAAGATTTCTCTCTTAAAACTAATAGATATTTAAGTAAAGAGAATTTGACATCAAAGCTAACATTCAAGATTTATACTTCCTTTTAAGTCAGTATCTTTAGTGTTACTTATAAAGTATTCTGTACAGGATGGTACAAAATCTAATTTAAGGGAAGATAGCTATGTGTGGTAAGTGAAATAAGCACTTAATTGTTGCTGAAACGAAGTTAAATTTCATGCTATTGACAATATGATTTCCTGGACACTGAACTACTTAAGAGGATCAGTAATAGCATATACACCATTTTGGTCAAATTACTATGTGCAAGAGAGCTGCAATTTAGGAAAATTTGGTACATGGAAAAAAAAGTAAAATAGTAGCTTCTACATTTCTGATTCTATTACGGTTTCATGCTCCTCATGATCAAAAATACCATTACATTCCTATTGTACGACTTATGTGAAGTGTATTGGTAATACTTTCCTTAGAAACATGTTGAGAGCATCTATTCTGAGATCATGTTTTCACACTTGCTTTCTCCTCCATACTTTAATACAGTAGGGTGGTTATGAAAAATGTTTGTTCTTCTGTCACCACAGGCATTTTAATTATTCTGCCAGGTTGCCAGCATAAATTACACATTACCAAATTGAAAAGAAAACAAACAAACCAGGAGTAAAGAAAAGACATCATACCTTATGCGCCAGATGAAAGAGTAAACGGTTCTGGAGACCACTCTTAGGTGCTGAAAGAGAAATTTAGTAAGTATTATTGTAATGAACTACTCACAGGGTATCTTTTTATATTTTTAACTTTCCTTCTCAATAGACATGAACGTACTCCTATTCTTTCATTAACTAGTCCAAGTACAGTTCTTCACTGAGAGCCCTTTGCTGGTCATGCCCTGGGGGAGGCTTCTACCAATCTTAGGGTGGTTTAGAGGTCTTCCTCATTCCTATCTTCATTCCCTGACTATTTCTTTTTAAATCCCTGTTGAAAATATTTTTTTCATTGGCCTCTACCTACCAGGAGTCTAAAAGCTTCTATGAATTGCATTATCATTTCCCTGCAGTGATTTCTCAATAATTTTCTGGGGGGTTTTTTTGTGACACATAAGCATAGCACCTTTTCAAAATAAAAAGCTGCAACAGATAAACTCAAGGCTCCTTCTATGATGTGTCCCATTCAAAGTAAGTTTTGATTTATAATTCCAGGAATCTCAACAACTTCTAGTGTATTGAAAAACCCAGTGCTGCTACCATTTTGTTAGGCATGTACATTACATTATGCCACTAATATGTCTTCTGTCCTTAGGAATGAAAGGCACACGAAAGAATTCCATGGCCAGAGCAGATAAGATTCAAACTAACATATGGCAGGAGATTTAAGGGGGATATCTTCTTACTAGAGCCAGTAAAGTTAATGACATTTCTTACTCTAGCAGGATTAGGAATGCCATTGAATTCACTCTATATGACACAAATTGTAAACTGCAGAGTTTTAAGTCAATAGAGCCTTTTGCTTCACCAAGAGCGACAAATGTCGTCGTCGAACAGAGCTATTAATTTCTTCTGCAAGCAATCTTCCAAAAAGCCTTCCCTTGTTTCCTGTACTTTTCCTAGCCTAATGAGCACCCTCATTCTTGCCCAGACCAACCAGCTGGCAAACCATGTTCCACAGAAGGGGTGTACATGGAATCTTTACAAAAAGAAGAATTACTTACTGTGTTCATAAGGCCACAAAAGTGCCGAGTTAGCACAGCAATGGCCTGTAATGCAAGGCTGTAATTCTTCTGACATCCTAAACCATAAAAGAGAGCTTCAACCACCAAGCCCTCTTCCCCACCACCCCCTGAAGATGGAATTTATTTTTTTCGGCAATTCAGGGAGAGCTTTCCAGGTTTCTTACTCTTTCTTCACATAGTAAGTAATCTTCATAACACAGTGGACAGTGCCAAAACCCAGGTCATTCTGATCAGATTGGCAGTGCAAGGCTGCCCACCTACTTCTAATAAATACAGCCAACTATTCCTCTCCTTTCTTCCTTAGCAAGCTGTGTTATTTAACCATGTTACTAGAAAAATGAGGACCATGCACTGTATCTTTAAAGAACTCCTAGAATAGAAGTCCAAAATATAAAGGTGGTATGAAAGCACTCTCACAAGACCATGTCTTGTAAGATACTTCTAACAGAGCATCAAGTTGTTAAGAAGCTAAATGCTCTTCAGTGTAGGATATATGTGGGAATTAGGCTATTTATTAAAGAACAGAAAGTTTTTCTGTTCTACAATAAATATTGCATAGGCAGCTGTAGTAGCATAACTGACACAATAGTATGGATATTTCATCCACTGAGTTAGAAAGTAAAAGTACATTAATTTAAATGCTTGCTCTTCACTCTACATGTTTCCCAGCATTAATTGATAGGTTTTAATATCAAAGTTTAGAAGTGTTGCATATGGACTCTACATGTGCTTTTGTGAGAAACTTCAACCACAACCATCCTTCATAATTCAAAACACTCGGTCATCAAAGACTCCAAAAATACAAGCAGGACAGATTGTGGGATTTATACTGAAAAGAACATATTCTATGACCACAGTACTATGGGTAAAGACACCAATGTTCCTTTTCGGAGTAGGTTTTCCTCTTTTTTCCCCTTTTGAGTGTTTTCCCTTTAGCATCAATTTCACTGTGAAAATTGTGACTTGCAAGCAGCACTGTCAAGAATCTAAACCAAGGAATTTTTGTTTCACTGGTCAACCAGTGTGTACAGGCTGCCCTTGCAAACCTGGCATGTGATCTGACATCAAAATTATTATTTACTTCTTGGCAAAAGCTGGAGGGTTAGCCCACATTATTTAATGCCTAAAAACAGGCGAAAGATGAAATCTGAGTTTTGATGGTGTGCATGGATATTTGGAGGGTGGAAAAGTGTCCTGTTTTGTAAGATATGATATGATATGATACTAGCTTTCTGATATTTTTAAAAATAAGTTGCTTAAAACCCCACACAAATATAGCCCTGTCAATAAAGTAAGCAGAAATATGGAAACATTCAGTATTAGCAGTTTCTTTTCTTTTGGTGCCAAATGCATTCCTTGAGGAAGACAAGGAAACACACGAACAAGGTCAGATTAGTTTTCAGAAAGAATGGAGTTATGAATATTGGATAAAGATGTTGTCAATCACTAGAGCAGGAAGTGATACAACTGCCTCATCAGAGATAATGATTTTTAAGGGACATTAGTTTGTTCCTTTATTATTCTCTGCTGCTACTGAATTTCATTGTCACTGATCTACGAATGCTACAAGGAAGTACAATCTTCTTTTTCTGTTCTACTTTTTCAAGACAATGACTCTTTTTTTTTTTTTTTTAATCAGTACTAAGTGATCTTGGGATTATAATGCAATGTACATGATGACAATGCTGCATGGCAACAAACTGGACCTTGCTACAGGTCTAGTATAGGCCTTGTATTCAACCACTGAAGTAGCTAGACAGGATAGATCTCTTTCCACCTAGGAAATGCACTGATATTCCTTTGCCAGAATTTTTGTCATGATCAGTGCTGTTTTTCCAGGCACTAGCATCATAGCTGTCATAAATCTTATAAGTGTTCTGTATATTTTTATGTGATGACACTGACAGGCACCTACTGAAGTATTTGTTAAAATATAATAAGCAACTACAGTAAGAATGAACACGTTGAAGACGTCTTCACTAACTATTAAACAAAATGTCAAACACACTAGAAACAGCAGCTCAGACTCTTGGTGGGCTCCATACTGTTGTCTCAGGCAGTAAAAAGACAAAATAAAGTCATGGACAATCTGGCACTTGTTCCCTCCCACAGGAGCGCAAGGCAGTGCTGGTCATGCATCCAGCATTAACAAATCCCATCCAGCACATAATGCATACTCTATAGCAGCCCTTCACACATCAACAGGCATAGAACACATGGTTAACACACACAGCAGGAGCTGGTAGGAATGGAGCAGGGTTTAGAAGGCTCCATCCTGACAGCAGAAAATATGAGCAGAGGAAACCTTATTCTCATTGTCCCTGAGAAACAACACTCTGCTCATCTGAACACAGTAGCTGAATGAAGCCCTCTGTACCTCAAAACCAGTTTCACAGGTGGAGGGGAAAATGAAAGGGAATGGGAAAAATGCTCAAAGAATCCCATGGTCCAACACTTACACCCATTTGAACAGCTCAACTGTCCAGAATTTTCTTGACAGAAATTTACAGAGGATATTCACTGAAATTTTCCCATTCCCACAAAACTTAAATGGCAGTTCAGCTATGTTTGGTTACTTGTAATATACACACATTTAATTTCAGTCACACTAAGCACAGTAAATTAAAGATCATCAAATTAATTACTCCTAGGCTGTAGCTTCCACTATACTTAACACAATGAAACAAGAAAATAAGGTTAGTAGCTTTTAGAGTTTAAACATGTGATATTTTCATTTGTGCACTTTGAAAAGTTCCATATATGAAATGGCTGGTTCAAAACCTCAGCTAAAATGCACCAAAAATAACTGCTGTAGAATCCCATGGTCCAACAAGCGTATGGAGTAAAATCATTTGTAAAATGGAGTAAAATCATTTAGGTGAACATGCAATCCTAAGAAAAGGAAAACCCAGTAACTGTTCTGTGCCTGCTTGTAACTGAACATTTTCACTGGTGACAACTATTTCACACCTGAAAAACACTATTTCACAAATAAGCAAAACTGGTTTGGAAAACATCATTGTTCTTACTAACCCATCTCTGTTCTCTTGTACAATATTGTTCCTTTCAATACAGGCTGTAAAACAAGTTCTCTGTTCAGTTAAACCACATTCAGATCTGACACATGCGGAGATGTGAAGCAAAGTAATGACAAAGCTTTTCCCATCAAAAATTGGAAGGGATCAAGAAAACCCCTAACTTTAATGAATGGTTCAGCAATACAACCCTGTCTGTGCATGAATCTTAAATTTAATTCTAAGATTCCATTTATCCTAAAAAGACTTTTTCATAACAGACTTAGCTGCAGCTCCACTTATGTGCACATTCTGTGATTTAAAGGAACAATTTTAGTCCTTATGTTTTAGTTCTTAGTTTCCTCCTTAACACAAGCCAACAGCTTCTGAGAGTGTTACGCAGGCTTCTAAACACACGGATCAGTTGCCAGGATCACAGTCCAAGTGTGCCAGGCTGAGTTTCTGTTCTTTGGTCTTTGCAAGGCACAGGAACTATGAATGCAACATAAGAGTATTAGTTTTTATAATTAAAAAAATAATAATAATTTGTTGTTACTATTATATTAAACCAAGATCAGTAGTTTAAGCCTCATTCTCTCAAGACCAGATTTGCTACCCACAGCACAGAAAACATATGTTCAGCCAATGTATAAGAACACAGACGCAAAGGGAGTCAACAAAGCATCACTTGGCAGTTTCACTATGGGATGACTACAAAACAACAGTAGCTGACTTGGAAGTAACTCTACCTTCACCTCAGAACCAGGAACATTAGTAACTGCAATGTGAGCAGACAACAGGGGAAAAGGAGATGCCAGAAATATCTGAAAGGAATTTGGAAGAAAGCTTAGAGGAGGCAAAATACAATTGTATTAATATAACTTTCAAGGAGGGATTTTTCTTTATTGCCTTTTTGCTCTACTTCTTAGGTTATATTTGCAGTAATTCTTTTTTATTTGACTTTTGATATTCAGACTTAATCTTTCCTGAGAGAATCACAGAATGGCTTAAAGATATCTGATTCCAACCCCCCTACCATAGCCATGAACACCTTCCACTAGACCAGCTTGCTTAAGGCCCTGTTCACCCTGGCTTTGAACACTTCCAGGGATGGAACTTCTCTGAGCAACCACTCATCAACATCACAGTAAAGAATTTCTTCCTTGTATCTAATTTAAACCTACCCTCTTTCAGTTAAAAGCCATTCCTCCTTGTCCTATCACTACATGCCTGTTTTAATGGTCCCTGTTCAGTTGTCTTGTAAGCCTTGTCCAGGTACCGGAAGGCCTCAGTGAGGTTTCCCTGAAGCCTTTTGTTCTCCAGGCTGAAAAATCCAATTCCCCTTGCCTTTCCTTGTAGGAAAGGTGCTCCATACTTCTCATCATCTTGGTGGCCTCCTCTGGACTTGCTCCAGCAGGTCCATGTCCTTCCTGTGCTGGGGACCCCGGAGCTGGATGCAGCACTGCAGGTGGGGTCTCACCAGAGCAGAGCAGAGGGGCAGAATCCCCTCCCTCACCCTGCTGCCCACGCTGCTTTGGACGCAGCCTGGGATACAATTGGCTTTCTGGGCTGTGGGTGCACATTGCTGGGTCGTGTCCAGCCTGCACCCCTAAGTCCTTCTTGCCAGGGCTGCTCTCAATCTGTGCATCCCCAGCCTGTGTTGATACCAGGGCTCGCCCCAACACAGGTGAAGCACCTTGCAGTGCGGTGAACCTTCGTGAGGTTCTCACAGATCCACCTCTCAAGAATGTCCAGATCCCTATGGAATGCATCCCATCCTTCAAGTGTGTGGACCCGACTACTCAGCTTGGTGTTATCTGCAAACTTGCTGAGGGTGCACTTGATCCCTTCATCTGTGTTGTTAATGAAGACATTAAATAGCACTGGTCCCAATACAGACCTCTGAGGGACACCACTGGTTACTGATGCCCACTGGGACTCTGAGCTGTTGACCACTACCCTCTGACTGTCCAACCAATTCCTAATCCACCTAACAGTCTACCCATCAAATCCATATCTATACAATTTAGAGAGAAGAATGTTTTGGGGAACTGTGTCAAAAGCTTTACAAAAGCCCAGATAAATGACTTTTATAGCCCTTCCCTTGCCCACTGATGGAGTCACTCCATCATAGAAAACCACTAGGTTGGTCAGGCAGGACTTGCCCTTGGTGAAGCTGTGCTGGCTGTCCTGAATCACCTCCCCATCCCCCCTATTCCATGAAGTTTAAATTAAATAACAACAAGCTAAGAGATGAATTCATATCTATTATAAAATAAAGATAAAACCTTGCTCCACAAGAGATTGTGGACTATGTATCTGTATGAAGACATTAATTACCTCATGGCTTTAAACAACAATTTCCTAAATTTTAAGTATCCTGCATATTTTTCTTCACTAATGCAATGATGTTTAACAATAATTTCCTTAAGCAACAGCAACAGTACATGGCAAGAAAGAACTTGATATGATTTCAAGATACTTACATGTTTGTGTGGAAAACCTATTCCAGAAAGCTAACTGATATTTATGTTCCCTTTCACAATTTCTGTCACTGTAGAAATTCAGAATTATAGCTGAAACTAAATCAGCTCTCCTTAATTTGTTTTAACATTATGCTACTTTCAAGGATTTAGCATAACAGCAGCAGGCAAAATAATAGCAATGGTAAACAGCCTAATACTAACACTATCTATCATTTTTTCAGTGGTATTCAAGGCAGTGCTGGATATATGGTGTTCTTCTAAAGACTTTAGCTTTTTCAAAGGAAGCATCTTGCTTCTCCAAGATCTTTGCAAAACCATGGAAGAGAGGACAAGATGATATAGACTCAGCTGTCAATATTATATTGCAAACAGTCACCACTGATGCAATCCTAAATTGTTAGAAAAAACCTAAAAGAGGATCTGACTTAAGCAAAAACAAAAAGGTTTAAACTCAATTTAAGAAAGATTGAAAAGGAATAAACCACAATTGGAAGCTTTCAGTGGAGAAAGTGCCTCCAGCACCCAAGTGCCACTAACTGCACCCCTTACTCTGCCACTCACCATACTACCATTAACTAATCTGAAGGGGCATGGCAAACACTAACCTTCCCTCACCCCCAGCTCACAGTTAATAACTGTGCATGCCCAGCTGTGTATGTGTCATCTCTAGAATGGATTACTGTAACTCACAAGATGCAAAACTGATGACAATGGCTCCAACTGGTATAGGAGGCAGCTGATTGCTTCCTCCTTGCTTTAGGTCACAGTGACACCTCAAAGCTCTATAACCCATTTATTTTTAGATTCGCTTCAAGTCCTAGGTTGCAATCTCCAAAGCTCAAATTTGTGGTACATTAAGGATAAAATTATTTTTGAATATTAGAAATTTACATACCTCTTGAACAATACAAATCACAAAGTTCTGCATGAGACTTTTTTACAATTGAAAATAAAAAAACATTTCCAGTTGTGAGATTCAAGCTCAGCATGATCTTTCTGAAGATTTTAAAGGAATATGAGAACGTATTTATTTTTTAAAAATGCTACAAATCTGTCCTTTTGGAAGGCACCCCTTCACAGCAGAAGAAAGTAGACAATTATTTTCTTCCTACCCTATTTTCAGCCCAAGACAGAAAGACCAATGAAAGAAGGGAGAAAACCCATCCTTCAATAAGAGTTTTAACCTAAGAATGCAAGAGTCAGAAGTGGAGTGAGATCTCACTACTATTAATTCTACTTAAAAAGCACTGAGATACTATGGCTATAGGAAACAATATAAGTGACTAAGATACATAAAAAGTGATGGGCAACAAAATTAAACTACAGAAACATTTTTAGGCAGTAAAAATTGCCCTGGAATCTAATTTCCATTTCTCCTCTTTAAATGACCCCATGCATGTTAAAGTAAAGTAGAACTGTAATAATGTGACAATTGAACTCCATGCCTTAAAGATACCTAACATCTGACTTACAAGGCAACGAGACCACCTACTAAGTCACTCAAACTATGTAAACAGAGCTCTTGTCTTCATCAGGGAGAATGCTGAATTCTCTCAGACACTTATTTTTTTTAATAATTTCACTGGCCTAATTTGCTTCATCTGTGCTATCTCAGAGACACAGAATCAGTCAAAAGAAAAGTAACTTTTGTTGCTGGTTGGCATAGGCTCGGTTCTGTATTTAGAAATTAATAAGAGAATTATTTTCCAGATGCTTCTTTTACTTCCAGCTGCTCCACATGCCTGAGGTATTTTTAGGAAGGAAACTGCATCATAATTCTCCCGTTAAATGAGGGTTTGGTTTCCCCAAACAAAACCCCAAACCCAGAACACTTTGCTCTAAAGTATCCTTTATTGCATACTTTGTCTAGAAATTACTTCAAATGTTCAAATCAATAAGCAGTCTTTTCCAACAGAGCCATACCTTTCAAAGCTGCTTGTTCTGCTTGTGTGTACATCCCCAGAAAGAAGTATGTACAGGCAAGGTTCACCCAAACATCTGGATTGCAAGTTGGTTGCTTGGTTAAAGCCTCATATTCCTGTAACAGAAGAGAGAGTTGATATTTAAAAAATGCATAATAGCACATAATTGTATAAAATATCATTACTTCTTCCATGATTTGACAATATATCATTAAATTACTGAGATCAAACAATTTATTCTGAAGTTTACTGCAGTCCTTACAACAAAACTATTATGCTTTAAGAGATGAATTCATCTCCTTTTGTGTCCCTAACACTTTTTGTGTACAGGAATATAACAGACCACAGGGACAAGCAGTGCCATAAATCATCATCTATGAGCACAATTTCTGTCAATATTGAAGTCACAGGGATATAAAACACATTTATATTGTAAATATATTATAAAAACATTATTTACATTTATAAGCCCCAATATACGTAAGTTATAAAGGCATCAATATAAGCAACTTCTGTTTCTTTCCTAAGTTCTCTCCCAGTCAAAGCCTGGGAGCCAGGGAAATCTCTTTGTGAATACTTAGTGGAGCAAGTGTTAAATGAGCTTTTGTAAACCTGTAGGTAGTGTCTTAATGTATATTAAACCTGTGGAAGTGTCTGTTAAGTCTGAGGTTATGCAACGTAATTACAGCAAGTGCAGGAAGAAAATTTTATTGTACTACTAATAACTGAAGTAGATATTTTTAAATAGTGTTTAATTTTATCACATCCTTTTTTCGGTTATTTTTGTTTATGTTTTATAATTACATGTACAGTGGTACATTTATATAATTCATAAAGTACAGATGTGTGTATATACATTGGGGGTGTGTACTCAAAAAACTTTTTACAAATAGGGGTACAGCAAAATTGTTTGGAGACCACTGCATTAAAATGCAAGCCTGTAAATTTGTATTGGGCAAATCCAAGGTTTCCTTATAGATGAAGATCAGAAATTTGCAGTAAATATTAATAACCTGTTCCTAACTAATCCATTTCCCATTTTAAGATTTACAACAAACAGCTATAAAAAGGCACTAGATAGCAAATTCTGATATTTCTTACACATCCACATTCATTACATATCTGCCACACAAACCGCTTTATTTCTTGTTATTTGTGAAACAGCAAAAACCTAACAGATCAATCTTTCAATCTACTTCTTTTAAACAAAAAAACTTTGCAGCCACTGAACAACTATATTCCTGAAGATAAACATAATTTCTCAGAGTAACAACAGGTACAAAAATCAGAGGCATAGAGATCTCTAACTGCCATTCTTTTCCCCTGTCACAGTTCTGATAAATTCCTAGGAAGGACCATTCCAATGGAAGTGCCTGCTGCTGTTGCTCCTGCTGTTCATCCAGCCATGGAGCATGCAGCATAATGCAAATCAGGCAGGGTCACGTGAGATCCTCACAAGACCTGCTGAAGGAATGTCATCCATGTACTCCAGATCACTGCAAGCAGCTCATCCCAGCCAGCAAAAGTAAACTGCACTCCCAAACGGAGAAAATATTGTTAAGGAGCATCCTTAAAAGCCAACTCAGTCTTGTAAGTAGTTCATGGACTTCAGACTTCAGCTGTCCAACAATATTTACAATAAATAAAGATAAATATAATAAATATCATCATAATAATGATTAATATTGTAAAAAATAAAACATTTACATAGAGGCCAACCTTTCCTACTGAGGCCACTTTAATCTTGACATAGGCCTATCACAGAGCTCTGAGACATCAGCCACAGCTGTTTATTGGGACTATCTGGAATCTTTCAAAATTCATTCAGATTAAATGCACCCAAAGGTCTCCTTCAGCTAGGACTTCAGGCAGATTAATTAGAAAGACAAAGCACATAAACACAAGGTCATGTTCAGGCTTGGCCATGCAAACCAAGCAACATATAAAGAGTGTCCTAGCAGTAGCAATGTGAATCTGTGGAAACAGTGAATAAAAATTAGGACTATGAGTGCTCCTTATCCTGGAGTTCTGGGCCATATGTCCAGACTATGTGCTGTTGCCCTTCTTCAATGAAAGCCGTTCAACATCAGTCTCTCAAAGACTACTTCACAAGAACTTTACCCCTTCCTTTCTAAATAAACCAACAAACCCAAAACAAACTAAATACTCTCAAACATGTCTTAAGAGTCAACCTCTGGTATTTTGCCATCCAGTAGCATTAATAGCTCCTTGCTATTTTACTCTCCTCCTCATGCCTCTATCAGTAGACACATGCAGTTTTCCTCAAAAGCAGGCTGCCAGGTTGATTGTCTACAACTATGCACATGTACTGACAAATGCAGAGGGCCAGCTCAATGCCCATATTACTTGTCTGGATTCTCCAAGCCCATGAACACAGATGCTGAAGAGCCAATACACAAGCCAACATATATGGCTGCTCCACAGGTGCTCAAATGAGATACTTATCATAACCTGGCTACAGTCATGATAGAGAGGCCTAGAAAATTCCTAGAGCTAAAAAATCCACTTTTTACTTTCTATCTTCAGCTATCAGGAACTGGAGTGTACCTGTATTCTCACACTTCCCACAGAATTACTCAAGCATGACTAGATACTGCTCATGGATGAACAATTACCCTAGTATAGCCCTGGTCCTTCCATTATTTACTATCTGACTAAAAATAACCCAAGCCAAGCCAGCAGGAGGTCCTGTTCACTGAAGTGGTGGAATAGCTCCTATTTCTCTGCCAGGAGGCAGGTGGCAGATTGGAGATTCTGTTGCTGGCTGGTCATAGGATTTTGACAGAAACAATGCATTGAAGGCTCTGGCCCAGGGATCACTCTTAGCTCTTGTGTGTGCAGATGATGAGCCAAAATGGCATTACCATGTCCAGCAGCTGCACCATGCCAGCACCTTGTGTGCCTAGAAGCAGAGGGTGCAGACTGCAGATGTGAAACTTGTTCTTGAATCCAACCAAGAGGTGCACCTGCCTGTGCCAATTTGTCTCGTAATTAAAAAAAAATTTAAAAAAAAATATATATAATAATAAACCCTCACTTTCTTAAGGCCCCGGCTGATCCAATTATAAGACCAGGCAGCTCAGAAACAGAATAATTGCCCTGATGCTCTAGTTCTGGTACTTGGGTGACACTGGGAAATTTTTCAGGAGATTTAACATTAGAGCTATGAACAAGTGGCAGCTGCTGCAGAAGGACAGATGGGTTTTTCCCCATTATGGACACTAAATGTGGAAAAGTCTAGAAAACTAATTAGATGTCACCATATACTGGAAGCTCTGGTTGCCATATGATGCCAGGAAGACATGAGCTACTCAATGAAAATAGTTTGTCCAAGGAGAAAGTTAGTCAGTCCCCAAGGAAGAACTGCACCATAACTGCTGGAAGAGTCAAGCCCATTGCAATGCCATTTGTAAACTGAGGTACAGCAGTAGGGATGATCCCCCCAGACCAATGTCGGTAGCATAACCTTTGAGAAAGGCATCTGCTGTTAAGAAGGGGAAAGTGTGACCCTAGTGAGGCTGAGGTTAGTGCTCTACCTAGAGGATACCTAAGTGTTGTTGGTGTGCCTGTGATAACACAATGTGAATTCTCTCACATCAATGCGACAGTGATTTTGCTGTCATTCTCTCAGAAGATATTCCTGGAGCTGGACGTTGGTGTGTTTTTGATTTCTTCCCTGTTTCTCCCAGTGGTGCATGATGGCCACCTCACTGCAATTCCCAAGCTTCTCTAAAAGTTGCTATGCAACTAACACACCTGGCTCACTATGAAAGTATCATCATTAATAAAAGCATTGAACAGTGTGATCTCTGAAGACCCTCATCAGGTACATGGAATACAAACCATGAACTCTGAATATAGTGGCACAGACTATGTGCTGTCACTTGCAGGAACACATAGGAGTGTCAATCATTTAGATTGTGCGCAACGTCATTCTGGAGAATTCTGCAGAATCTTTGACCCATAGTATTTTATTAACAGTGTTTTTGGCACGCTCCAAAGAGTGCTCCAAGATCTCAAGGATATAGACTATCAAGGAATTTGCCCTTGAGAATACAGCAACAACACCTCTGTAACAGAGCAGATGAGATAACAGCATTTTACACTTCAACATGGAAGTTGATATGAAGGCAGTTCAGCCTCCACGGTACAATGAGACCTACAGCCTTAGAAATTCAAACTAGTGTTCTGTTTCTGAAGAAACTAGGTTGAGATGCATAGGCTCATTTCCCACATGTCACCGCAAAAAGCTATCAGGACTTAGCACTGTGCAAAAAAACAGTATTAAATCTGGAAAGACAAGCCCTGTGATCTCTCACTTAAAACATACACAAACAACGAAACTACAAACTGCTCATACAAACCTTTTATTGTCCCTTCTTGGGCAGAAAAACGGGAAAAAGATGACAACGTAGCAGTTTCTAAAAGCCTGAATCAAGAGCATCACCTAGTGGTGAATCAAGCACCACGGGCAAAAACTAATTGGGAAAATGAAGAAAAAAGCAGTTGCCTTTTCGTTGAAGGAAACATGTAAAATCTACTCCGGCTATAAAAGCATCTACAGGTTATGTAAAAAAGCAGAATTTATTTCAAATTTGTTTTCAAAATATTTATTATTTCAAAGAAATTGCAAGTTATTTTTCATTTGTATATGAACATTTTTCTTTTTCTTAAACTGTCACTCCCTAGTAACACCTAATGCCTAGATGTAAATTAACTACAGTAATTGATTGTTGTATTCATAATATTTAAATTCCACAAGTCTAAATATAAACATTAATTTACTATGATGTCCTGTACTACTATTCTACATTCTATACTGAGCATACTGTCAGTTTCATTCATTGAGCATTTCTAATACCTCCAACAGATATTTTTCTCTTTAATTTTTTAAAGGGCAGAGTGCCTTGCATGTTTCTTTCTTAGAAGCTTTTAGAGTTTTCACCTCATGTACGCATCTTGCACGTATAACCATTTATCTAGGAGAGAAAATATCATAATTGTCCTATAATCTATTTATTTTCCTTTTATTATCTTTTGTTAATACATTAAATTAACATCTGTTTTTAATAGTGATTCTGGGGAAAGCAAGTTCAAAGACTGCAAAACCAGCTATACTTCAGTTACACTTCACAGTGAAGAGACTCAACAGAACTCTAAGAGGCAAACATTAAAATATACATATTTGAACAATTAACATATATTTTAGTGACTTAAAGTTTTTAGAAAAAAAGACTGCCTCATTTAATTGAATTACCTAATATAAGAAAATGCAAAGAAGAGCAATAAAGTACACTAAATGGTCAGGGGCATCAACCTCTAAAGAAAGAATTTTCTCATACTTATCACAGATAAGCTACACAATGAATACAGAAACATAATTAAACCTGAAAAACAAAACTGTGGAAACCTAGCTGCAAAAACGGAATGATGGATTTAGGACATGAACTATGACATTTAACAGAACAAATTAAGTTATTGAGCCTAGTTATCAAATAAGTCAGTACATAACATTAAAAGAGTTCTATTTTCATAGGCAAAACACCCATTTTTTTTCCCAATCCAAACTTCTTCCCACAGCATCTGCCCTATTACTGTATATTTGTACCTTAACTGGCTAGCAGGACTGTTCCCTATTACAGACTATCCTCCTCCTGTTGTCATTGCTTTAGCACAATATCCCAATTTCCAACCTCGGGAAGCAGGATTTCCCCACCTTACCTCCAGAGCTCTCTTGTAGTCACCCAAATGAAACGCACAGTAGCCGATCCAAAGGTTGCCGTCCTCCTCCTCCTCACCCACGTGCTGTTTAAACTTTGTAGAGAATAAAGAATGTAAGAGTTTTGTCAGCTGCCACAGTTTAAAAGCCCCACAGATAACCAAAGCAATAGTAGGTTATCATATATCGCGGATGGTTGGACAGCTGTGGATGCTACTGGGGTGGAGCTGCTTTCACATTTCGGAGGGCAGCAGCAGGCAGCCCTCACAGGCCAAACCCGGCTCTGTGAAGCGGGAGCAACAGGGCCCCAAGGGGGCNGAGGGCAGCAGCAGGCAGCCCTCACAGGCCGAACCCGGCGCTGCAGGGCCCCAAGGGGAGAGGGTCACAAGGCAGGGGAAGGGCTGCTCTCGCCCCGCAGCCCCGAGGGCACAGGGCTGGCAGCGATGATACCGCTCTCCCGAGGGGAGCCCATCACCTCCAGCAAGGCGACCGCGCCGGTGAAGTCCCTCTGGGCCAAGAGTTCTTCCAACTGTGGCACCTCCTTCCCTTTCTTCCTCCGCCTGTCTCCCGGCGGCGCGGTACCCCCCACGGCCGGCTTGGCCCGCGAGAGCATCTGGACAGAGAGCAGAGAGGAGCCGGGTCAGAGCGGGCCCTCCCACGGCGGTGCCTCCCCCGCCGCGTCCCCCGCCCCGCCGCCCCTCACCGCCC
>VYXF01001797.1:70151-126869 GCA_013397295.1 Polioptila caerulea | reverse complement strand
ACGGCGGGACGGCGGAAGGCAGCGCCGAACGGGCGCCGGCTGACGACCAGAGCCGTCTCCGGGGTTCCGCCTCCCCTGCGGCGCACGGCGATGTCCGCGGCGTCCCCCTCGGTAAGAGCCGCGCTGGTTCCTCCCCCGAGCCCCGTGGCTCTTCCTCTCCTCGCCTTTGATCCTTGGCCTGAACATCCAGGTCCCGCACGTGTGTCGGAACGGCAGCATGGATTTGGGACAGAGCGGGTGGAAAGCGGCCAGGTGGAAAGGGACCTGGGAGTGCTGGTTGACAGCGGTTGAACGTGAGCCCGCGTGTGTCCAGGTGGCCAAGAGGGCCGATAGCGTCCTGTCAGATAGAATGTGGCCAGCCTCTGTACACTCGTGAGGCTACACCTCGAACCCTGTGTCCAGTTTTGACCCCCTATCGACAAGAAACACATTGAAGGGCTGGAACTTGTCCAAAGGAGGGCAGCAAAGGCGCCGAGGGGTCTGGAGCACGAATCTAATTGTCCTAAAATAGTTTTTTATACACCTGGTGTTCAAGAGGCCAAACCACACACACAGTCAAAGTCTTTGATGTATTTACAGTTCTGCACAGAAAGGGATGCTGGGTGGCAAATCCACAAAGCCAGCATGACAACTGACGAAACTTTTCATTGTCTATGCATTTTAGCAAACAAAGGCATTCAGGTCCATTGTCTACAAGTTACATAGTTCCCTTAATAATCAGTATTCTGTCTTCTATTGATTAACAAGTCTCTGGCTTTTCAAGCTGATTAATCCACATACTCGGTCTTTCTCTTCTTTTGGCCGTGAGTCAGTGGTCACAATTTACCCACTGCTAATTACCTTTTACCCAGCTGGGGGTGATTAAGCACAGTTGCTGAGTTGTCTTTCTTAGTTTCTTCCTTGTCTTGGGGGTTCTGCCAAATGTCCTTATAGCCTGTAAATTCTACATTCCTTGTGTCCACTATCAGTGGTACATCCTTATTCCCAAGCTTTGTTAACCTCCCGTTAGGTCTGAGATCACTGAAACATGTCAAGCCCTAAACTTTAAGAAGGTAATTCTACCAACAACTAATTTGTCTTACTAACACCTGGACATTACTTAGAGCTTGCTTGTTAGCTGCTCTCTGTTTCACAGATTAAATATCTTTTTAATTAGTCTTGGAAGTATACAAAGAAAAAAAACCAAACATATTTTCTTAAGGAAATTTTTACATATTTGACATTTTGCAACATAATAATGAATGGCTGGAGGAGCTGGGGTTGTTCAGCCTGGAGAAAAGGAGGTTCAGGTGGGATCTTATTGCTTTCTACAGTTACCTGAACGGGGGTTTTAGCAAGGTGAGGGTCCCAAGTGACAAGTGGAAACAGCTTCAAATTATGTCGTTGGAGGTTTAGATTAGGTATTAGGAAAAAATTTTTACTGAAAGGGTGATCGAGCATTGGAAGGGATTCTCCAGGGAAGTGGTGGAATCACCATCCCTGGAGGGTTCAAAAGACGTGTAGATGTGGCACTTAGGGACGTGGGGAACTGACAGACCTGCAGTGTTAGGTTGGTGGCTGGACTCAATGAACATAGAGATCTTTTGCAACCTTCTATGATTAGAAATGTCAGTGCAGAGGGCTAAAACGTTATTCTGCTGACTACTCAACTAACTAAAAAACACGTATCTGTGGACAGGACTAATGAAGCATTTGTATTTATACTTTTCTTCCTTCCTTGAGAAGAATTTGTTTTGCACTCTATCAGGAAAAAAAACCTCCAGTTTTTTGGCTTTTTTTTTGGTATTAATAAATATATCCTGTCATATTCCAAACATCTGCTATATATACCAGCAGTAAAGAACTGTGCTGCCTCTTCAGAGCATGGTTTCCATATTCACTGTGTCCCAGTCACTTAAAGACGACTTGAACTAGGAGTGATACATGCAGCTTGCAACTCTGAGAGATTGCTCTGCAACCAAGAACCATGGGAGCACAACAGCACCATGATTGTGTCCTTGTTGATGAATGTGCTTTTGTACCACAGGCCACAGGGAAGGAAGGCAGATAATCCACTCTCCCATAAAGGATTTCTCTGCAAGAAATTAATTTTTAATTACTTAGTCAAAGTGATAAAGAATGATTGCCAGTGACTTAGTCTGCTTTTATAGTGCTTCTCTATTATGTAAGGTATTATTTCTGTTATTAAATTAATTTCCATAAATAGTTCTGAAATTATTTGCCCTTTCAGAGATTGATTTAACGTGGTCAAGCAGATAGTACAATTAGACAAAATCCTTTTATTTTTTTTAAAGAAAAAGTAACTGAAAATTTAATTTTACTATATTGCTTTTTTCTGGTTTTTTTACAGTGATTCTTTCAGAAGACCACGTTGTTCTAAGGATCAGCATAAATACAGCTAAAAGACTGACTCAAATGAAAGAAAGCTCTCAGTTGCTCCACTGGTTTCTTCCATTTCTAAGTGGCTCTTGAGTTTGTATGTGGTAGATCCAAAGCTGGGTAATGCACAAGAGCTAACAGATGCACAATGCCAGTGGGTTAGCTGTGGGCACAAGGCAATGTCAACTGTGATAAAAAGTGATAGCAGCATCAAATTGACCAAAATATTTTTAGCATGTCTGGTGTAGAAATTTTTACTAAGATGCAATACAAAGTAGATGGAGATGTTACAATTTTTCCCTGTATGAAACATTAAGATGACAATTCATACATTAAAGACAAGTCAAGAAGTTTGTCTACTCTAGAATAATACTGGAAAACTGCTGCAGTTCTTACCTTCACTATTCTTTTAGCCAGCACCATTATCCTTAGTCTGTGAGCTGTAGAATGATTAATGATCATGTTTATTTCCTCACAGAATTGCTGAGAGAATAGGAATTTACTTAAACTAATGGCAGCAAAAGTGAAATCATGCACCCATGACTAAACACCAAGATAATCATCAGAGGGTGCAATGAGTGTTTAAATTAAAAATCAGTGACTGGAAAGTGGGGTCTAAGAAAAGGAGAGGAAGGAGGGGAAGGAAATTTTAAGAAAAAGGAGAGAAAGCAAAAGCAAGAAGTGAAAAAACCTCATCGTCATATAAACTAAAGCAAGAGGTTAGGACATGACCTTTGCATCAGCAACAATCATGTGCTTCAATTCCCACAGTATCTGGGTAAGATCATGTTCTTTCAGTAATGATGCTTCACCGTGTTCTGTGTCTTGTACCTTTGAAAATGCACCTGACAACATCTGACATCTCAAGATAAATGATACACAAAAGTGAGAGCAATGAAATGCTCCCCTGCTACAGCTACAAAGGCAATCCCTTGAGATGAGAAAATGGGAAATGATCCCTTTAAAAGCAAGGAACTTGAACAATACTTGCTTCTTTTTTTTTATGGAGTCAACAACTTCTGAGTCTTAATCTACCCTGGAGAGACCACCCATGATGAGAGAAGCTGAAACACGTAAGTTGATGGATCATACGTGCCTTAAATGCTTTTGTTCCGTCTCTAAAACCCAGCTCAGGAAGGCAAACAACAGCCATGTCAGTTAAAGACCTCCAAATGGTGACATGAAAATTCATAATTTTTATCTTTATTTGGGAAGGGGAAACTTTAGGTTTTACTCATGTTTATATCTGTGATTTTTATGGATCTGTGGGAAATGCACCTTTATGTTTTTTCTGATATTTCCAACATGCACCTATCATCAAGATTCAGTCAAGTTAATAAAAAAGCTGTCCTTGTATTTGATTTGAGCATTACATTTAGGTAGGTTTTTGGAAGTTTATGTATATAGAACCGAAAGAGGGGAGGCAAGACCATCCACTGGTCCATTATGAGTCAGCGTCAGAGCTGAAAATGTAATGCATGGTTAGCTGTGTCTGCACAAACTAAGCCAAGCCAGAAAGCCACATCCCTGCAGGTGCTATGTCTCAAAGAACGCAGTTGTACTGGTTCAGGATGTGTGCTGATATATTTGCACAGTGTTCCACTGCCATCTGGATTTACAGGATCAAGTGTGCACTAGCTTGAAAATCTTGTAACTCCATCCCAGCACATAGTATAAATATGTGTAATGTTTAATAAAAAGAGGTTAAGGAAACCAAAGTATATGTCCAAGACATAAATTATTACACACTCAAGCCAATTACCTTTGTAAAGATAAACAGAACAGATGTTTGCCCATTGAGGATGGCTTATATTTGTCTCTTGACAGAGGTGTATCCTGCTGAGTGTATAACAGAGGCAAACTGGTATGCTGAAAAGATAGATGTGTCCTGTCACTCTGGAAACAAAGTCCTTTAGACAAAGAAAACAGTAGTCAAGAGGGAAGACTTCCTTCTATTTATTTTTGTAGTATACAAGTTAGGTGGATAAATAATATTCACATCAAAATGTATATGTGTTGGGAAAGGGTTAACAGGAAGAAGACTTCCTTAATTGAGCTAGAAGTTTATGACAAATCACATATTTAGCTTCATCTTCTGGTATGTGGCAACATAATAGATCAATAGGAAGATGGGGCCACCACCCAAGCTGTTGGTAATATGATGCAATTCCACTTTTCTTATCCTCGTCTGTAGTGTTCCTTTTACTAGATTGGTAATGTCTAATGAGAACAGTCAGTGCTTTGTAGTGTACTTTCATTATAATCTGTGTCAGCAACTAAATTTTGGCAGCAACCTGAACTCTCAATACCCCATGGGAATTGCTATATTATCATGCTGTGCTATCAGGATCATGCATCACATGACCCACATGTATTTATGTTGGTTTACAGGCTTGTTGCTTATCAGTTACTGGTTCCAAAGAATAGTGTTTGCAAAATCCTTCTTTATGTTCTTTTGTAGTAAATGAGAAAGAAAAAAAGATCAGTTCTGAAAAGTCGATATAGCTGCTCTGCAGCTGCTATACATGTATACTATATCTGTGTATACTATACAGCTAAATTCATAATAATTTACATTATCGTCTTCTGCATCTAGATAGTAGAAGTATTGTAAAAATAATGTAGGATTATTTCATATCCCTGATCTCCTCTCTAATATTGAAAGTTAAAGAAGACATCTTTATATTCTCCAGTTGAAACCAGTAAGTTACTGACATTAAATAAACATAGCTACACAGTGCTGTATTTTTTTCTTTTCTGTCTGTAATCATATTTGTGATTCCAACCTCTAACAAAACTGAGGAAAGGGAAACTGAAAAATTTCTATTTTATTTTTCTTCAATCTGATTTTTGAAATCTTTTTAAAGACAGGGTAGAAGCTGTTAAAGCCCCAGACAATCAATATAATTTGGAATCAGACTTAGTAGGTAGAACTTAAAAACAACATCAGTGTTTTTCAGCATTTATTCTATTGGCTAAATATGATCAACTATACAACATACAATGTCTCATGCATATTTATTATTAAAAATTCTATATTTAATGGAAACAGTGTTGACAGCCTCGCTTATTCAAAAACATAGACATGATAGATTTCAGGCCACTGAAATCAAGGAATTTGTTTTCAGAGTTAGTTAGAATTAAGAACATAAATGCATCTACTGTTATTTTTATTTATAGTATTTTTGGATTTTTTTGTCTCTCCCTTTTTCACATTTCTCAGTTCTGCAATGCTGAAGGCTTGCAGCATCTCTTATTTTAATGGAACCTCATATTCTTGTGTACTGTCAAAGTTCTTGGCTCTGAAGAAAATAAAAAATAATGTGCAACTATGAAAAACATAAACTGATTACAACAATTGTAATTAAATGACATTGAGAAATAATCGTAGCAAATATTCAGGGAAAAATTCCATTCTAAAGCACACTCTCAAAATATGTTATTCTGCTAAATGAGGTGATTGTATCACAATGCATGTTTCTTTACAAACTAGTGGCTTGAAAAGTGCTACCTTGGTTGTCTTTGGTATCAAAGAAATTGAAGACACGCTGACAATATGTTTGTGTTGTTTTCAGACTTATTAGGACTATTGTTACCAACTACCACAAGTAGCAGTTTGACTGACTGCAGGCAGTCGATACCTTTACCTAATTCTTGGCTCTTCTGAGATTTCTGGAATTTTCATTCCATATATTCTCTCTGTTTTCTCCTCTATGAGTGGTCAAGTGGAAATAATGATTTGTAACTAAGTAACAAATAAATTAGGCTGCATGCCAGTAATAAGATCCTAAAAATGAATGTGGTAAAGGTGTTGGAGATAGTGCATCATTCAATTGCAATATAATATGAGCTGATAGGCAAAGGGACTCTGGTGCCCGGTCTGGCCTGTCATTCCTATTTCCAGGACTTTCAGACTCTGCACAAAAAAAGAGAAGCCACTGAAATGAGGAAAGCTGTCATATGCAGCATTAAAAAAAGAGTGGAAAATGTCTATACACCATAATCTTTCACAGGCTGAGAGAGGAACAAGTTTTGGATTTTTTTCTCTTCTTTTTCTCTGACTGTCCTTGAATTTTCCAGGAGACTGAGAGAACTTTTCAGAGTAGTTTTCGATCAGGAAGTCAGTGCTGATTATCAGTTGCAAATGCACTCTACAATATCTAGTTCTTTATTATCTAGTAAATCCTGGGGTAGAACAAATACAGTGCTTTAAAGTGCTGTATAACCAGGCACTGAAAGTCACTTTTCACTAAAACCAGTGATACAATTCTCTGGTGAGGATAATTTGAGTATTTCTAATTTGGTATTTCTAATCTAACTCTGACTATAAGAATACCTAAAGAGAACTATTATGGTGTTTTGTAGCTACGCAATATATGGACAGGTAATGGTGGTGAGGAACTGAATTTTTTCTTCAGACAAATAAATACAAGGCCTGCCTATCTGAATCTGAATAATCCCTGTGCTGCTGAAGCCAAAATAAGTGATAAACTACAGTGATTCAAGGGGAAATCTCCATGAGATGTTAATCTTGCTAGGATTACAAAGATGAGGGTCTCAAGCTGATGTTCACCTAAGAACTGACTTCTTGGATAGACACTTGCACATAGTGAAGATATGTAGCGCTGAGATCTTTTTTACCTTTCTGCAAAGATTACAGCAGTAGCTGGTGCCTAGAAGCCACAGCTAAAAAGAATGCACTGAGGATGTCAGATGCCATTTTTTAGCATCTTACTCCTTAGACAGTGATTAAATCTCAGCACTTTTAAGGTAGAATAAATAGTTCTAGAAGATGTGCTTTAAATATGTGCTTTAAAGATGTTTTTTGGGTTGTCAGGAGAGATTACCTTAGGCAGGATATTAGTGGTGTTTGAATTTCTTGCTCTGTTTCTCCACTCATGAGAGACACTCTTCAGAGGAAGGTAGAGTTATTTGCATTTGCCTTCAGGATGCTCCCATTATATATAGTTCTGTTGTAAGCCAGTATATCTAGTTAAAGCTACAGTCACCTACAGGAGTCAAAAAGCTTTCTTTTTGCCTCCAACATATAATTTGTCTTTTGAGTTTCTGAACTGGATCCTTCACTGACTAATCTTGGAAGTGTGAGAGTTGGCTCGTGGTTGGAGAAGAGTTACTGAGATAGTGGAGAAGGTGCTCTAGAAAGATATGGAAGTATATTTCTTTGAGTAGCTGTCTGGTTTGTACCACTGTAAACCTCTTGGGTTTTTAAACTGGACACTATGAAAGAATTAGATTAGGTTGGCTGGGATCCTTGGGAGCTTAGCTGTGTTCTGCAACCAGGACACTATGAATGGACTGACATTTGTGTCCCATCTCTTCCATTCCTCAGGGCTAACAATGCCTTAAGCAGAGGCAGCAACAAGGACAAACTTACAGAAGCTTTTGCTTTTGCTTGTGGCAAGCCTATCAAATTTTATGTTTTTTATATCTGATTCATGTATTTACTTTTTCTTCTCTCCATCCTCATGAACATCTATAATATCAGTAACTGTCATATTTACAGTGCAATGACACAGTTTTTCTTTGTCTCTCTTATGCTATGAGGCAGATGTTACTGATCAGTATGCCAGGCAACTGTGTTTGATGTCCAAAGCCCCAAGGTCCAAGGGAAAGTGTGGTGTTTGGCAGGTTTCATGGAGAGCTTGTTTCATCCTAGCTGCTGCCTCCTGCCACACTCCCTACTGCTCCACATCACCAAATTCTTCTATCATGAGAATTCTTTGAGAGACTAAACACATACACACGGCAATTAAAAAGTTGAGAAGTCAACAATTAATTTATATCATATTCTGGCTGTGGCATTGTGATGGTGTAAGGCAAGGGAGAGAGTGAAAAAGAAATGCTGTGATAAGGCTATCATTGATTTTACCTTTTGTTTTTAAAGGATAGTTTTAAGCTGCTAAGAAAACCAAATAAATACATTAATAGATATGAAGCCAGGGAGACTTCAGTGCCATTACATACTCCCTGTGTGACCAGCTGTGTAAAATACTCAGTTCTAGTTGCATTATCCATGCTGACTGTTTCTCCCAGATAGGCTAAGAAGAGTATAAAAATGCAAATCCTGCTCTGCTGAAGTTAATGATAAATCTCTTATTGACTTATATGGGATAAGTTTCAAGGACATTGGAAATACCTATAAAATGAGCCAGTGATGAGCAGATATCTCCACATGAAAAGCTGTGTTCCATTCTCAGTCTGTGGCTCTAGACAGCCATACTAGTCCACACGTTTACATGACAGACTGCTAATTTAGAATTACTGTATTATTAATTACAAATGCTAGATTAAATATGCAGAGATGTTTATGGACTACTTTTAAATGCTGGGTCATGGTCTTCTCTGGGTATTAGAAAGATTCAAGCAATAGTAATTTGGTATTAGACAGAATCACATGAAAATGTCTGAGCAAATATATCTGGGGTGTATTCAATGCCTTCTAAATATAGGCTTTGAAAGAAGCCATGAAATTGCAGTCTTGTGCTATACCACAAGCCCTGTTACTTAACATTGTTTCTAATTATTTTCATTATTTGTCTTAAAATTATTTCAGGAAGGTAAAAAAAGTTAACTGATTTATTATCTGACAGCCTCAATGTAGGTTTCAGTAGAAAAACAGAAACTGTTGTTTATGCATGGGGTGCATGCATAAACACCCCATATTGAGCAAAAGCACACTCTATACTTTATTTATAAATTTGTTCCCTTTGTGCCTTGAGTGCCTAGAGTTTTCCATAAAGCTTGTAGGTTGGTGGGGGGGTTGTTTGTTTGTTGTTTGTTGTTGTTTTGTGTGGGTGTTTTTAGCTACGCCATTTAAAATTTAGCTTTGGTCCTGCAGCTCTGTGAGACCTTCAGCTTTGCTAATCCTTACCTAATGCAAGAGGTTCATTACATAGAGTATGAATATCTAGGACCCCCATCTGAGGAGGTGGGAATGGGCGATGAGAGCTGTGCTGGCTGGGAGCAGACATGTCTGGGGCAGACCCGGGGCACTTTGGTGCACCGTGCTGGGCGAGAATGAGTGGACAAGCCTTGTACTGAGTCTGTAAGAGGAAAGAAAGGCTTTGGTCTGAAGGAATGCAAGTGGGACATTTTTGCCAACACAAAACGTACTTCACTGTTATAAGCTAAGGGAATGAAATTGGTAACTTATCACATAAGAAAATACACCCTTGATTTATGAGCTCAATCAGCAGAGATGGTGTGGCAGTGTAATCAAGAGATGTAGGCCAATGCAAACATGAAGTAACGATCTGTTTTCCTCTAGGCTTTAACAGACCTTATATTTTATTTCCATTTTGAAGGGTTGTCTTTATGGTTCATTTGTCCCCTCCCCTTTCTTCTCTCAGTTTATGCCTGTGATGAAGAGTTAGTGCACTTATCAGGCAAGGTTTCTGGTAATGTTTCAGTTTATAGCCTCAGCCTTTCCATGAGCAAACATTCTCAGCAACCTTTAGCCTCTGTCTTTTCCTGAATTTTGCTGCGGCTATTTTTTCACCTTGAAGTGCCACCTAGTACACTGGAGGGACGGGCAGAGGTGAAGGCAGGGAAGGGGATAGGGAAGTGCGGGAGAGAAGGATCGCACAGCCTGTCTTTGAATCTACAGAGTGAAAATCTCTTTCTTTCTTTCTATACAGGAACAAAATCAATGTAGAGTATCTGAAAGAAAGAGAGTTAGAAGACGAAAAGAAATGGGAGAGCCTACACAATGCGTCTAAACTGAGCAGTGATGAAGCAGCTGGTATTTGTGCTGGCCATTTGGCCTTTGTTTTCCTCACTGCAGCTGCGGAAGCCAGTGGGTTCAAATCGGTGTAGCAACAACAGTTATGTGATCAATGTGATGCTCATGAATTACTCGGATTTCCCATCAAGTACTGATAGTTTGCAGTTAGCTGTGCAACAAGCCTTGGAGAGGGTACGAAAGGAATTCCAGATGACAGGTAAGCCAATGGGTGTTGGTTACCCCTCTCTTCCTGTGACTTCTTGTCACACTTTGTGTCACAGTTTTATACTCATCTGACCTTTAGCAAGGTGCTTCTCAGACTGGCTCCTTGCTTGCCCATCTTATGTAGATCTTATGGAAATAATGACCTCTCTTTTTTATAAATAGAAGTGCTCTACAAATGGGCAGAACCATATATGTTTTCATGGTGTTTGGGCAGACTCTTCCTGCATGTTTCTCTGGGGATGTTCAGCTGGGTTTGGTAACATGGAAATTATTGAACTGGATCAGACAAGAACAGTGATCCATCTAGTGCAGTAATTGAGTTGCCCTTGCTTCCTCTCCTGACTAGATTAGCCTCTACTTTCTGAAAATTATTTTCCCCTCGACCCTATCTGTTGATCATATCATGATCTGAAGTGTCAAGATCTGCAGTCCATATTTTCCTTCATTTAGAGTCCTGTTTCTTTTATTTATTTTGATATCTTACCTCTCCTTTCAACATCACCAATCTACTGTCACTCTCTAGAATATCATGGGAAAAAGAGATTCCAATAGAAGAAATAGTATCTATCCCCTATCTGCCCTCTAGTTTAAGAGATTTTGTCCAATTTTTTTGGAAAGTGGTCTCTCAGTTACTTCTTACAGAGCTCTAAAAATTTGTCTAGTAATGGCCAACACTAGAAGTACTTTTTACTGAAAGTACTAACACTCAACAAAAGTCAGCAGTCCACATTAGAGTGCACTTCACAGTCACATCCATAGTAGAGGAGAGTGGGTTGTAGGTAGACTTTGCAGAAGCAGGGAGACCTCAGAGTGTAAGACTGCTCAGACCTGTGTCAGAAGGAGAGGGATAACAGTGCATTGGTCGTTACCTGCAATTCATGGTGCTGTTTACTTTTACATTTGTGTTACAGGAGAAAATGTTACAGTGGATGCCATCTTCCACCCCTTTACTACATCACTCTATGTCTCACAAGCCTGCCGTACTAGCACCTGTGAAGGTGTGGAGCTCATCAAAACCATTTATGTGAGTAGCAGAGTTCTTTCCTTCTGCCTGGCTGTGCATGTGTGTCTCTGTCTTTCCTTCTTAACCTTTGATCCTGCTATTCAGTTCCAAAGAAATTTGACAGGGAAGTGAAGTTTTCAAAGAGAAGATGTTCCTGTATGTTTTGTGAAAAGAAGTAGGCAAATACTGGAGAGAAATTCTGTGAATGCTTCCCAGAGACTGCCTTCAGCTTTTGGCTCCTTTTCCTATGCTTAAGTTGTCCTCCTTGTTATATCTGCACAACACATTGTGTGGTCAGACAGCCAAAGGAATCCATTAAAAAAACCCCAACAACTCAAACACTCAAAACAGCCTGAGCAGAGTAAAAAGGTCCATTTCCAACTGGAACAGATCTTGATCTGGCTTACCATCAGTTTACACAATACACAAAAGAGAGAGCTGTGGTGAGGATGGGGACATGTGGGCAGAGAAATCATTAGGCTGGCACTGTTACCAATGAAATGGCTGTGGAACTATGCCCAAAGGGCAAAGATGAAGCTTGCTTCTCACTAGAAATCACAGAAGTCACATGAGAGAAACTATGTGAATACTTTAGTATAAGGAAAAGCTTCAGTTAAAATCGGTGCATTACTGTATTCTGTATTTCTGAAGATTTTCACACCTCTGAGTGAAACTTGGTCAATCCAATAAGAATTTTCAGGTCTGCTGATCTATGACCATTCTCTAGTCTTTGCTAAGAAATTGACACATGACACACAAAGATATAGGTGAGGCCTCACTTGATGGTCATGGAAGGATTTTTTTAAATACTAGTTTCCTATGCACTTAAGTAATAATTTTTCTGATACACAGGACCTTGTAATACCAACCACCAGGTCTTCAGCAAGTGCAAACTCTTCTGGGGTGTGTAATTTCAGATGTGCAATGATAACAATATTTTAATCCTTACTTGCTGCCTGTGTCTTAACAAATGTCATACTCTTATCTTTTTTGGCTTTCTGTGTTTTTTTTTCCTATCCCCTTTATGTTTGTTCTTTTATACTTTCTGTAGCTCCTCTCTTCACTTGCTTTTGCTAGGTAAATTCTGTGACTCCTCATATCCTACAATTTTCTACATTCTCCCATACTCCTCTCTCTGCCAGTCCTCTGCTATATCCCAAGTTACCCTTTTTGATCCTTTGCAGGATTCTGGCACACTTGGCTGTGCTGTCATTGGACCCGCTTGCACTTATGCCACCTACCAAATGGTCTCGTAAGTACCAATTCTTCCCCCTTATATTGTGATGTTAAAGATGTCAGCTGCTGAACAAGGTTGTTTTATGAGTAACAAGCCTGCAGAGGCATTGGTGTTTAAAGTGTATTGGACACCTCAAGGTTTACAGTCAAGGCAGTAAGACATTTATGCATAGCCACTCTGTTTGGTAGGTGGAAGCCTCCCTTCCAAAGCCCGTGGATAAAATCCCAGCTTTAGCAGGGAAACTTCTAATGGCTGACAGTAAGTTGAATGATTGATTGAGGAGCAGCTGGAGAGCAGCCCTGCAGAAAGGGATCTAGGGGTGCTGGTTGGCAGCAGTCTCAACATGAGTCAGCAGTGTGCCCAGGCAGTGCAGAGAGCAACCTCTGCCCTGGGGTGCATCAGACACAGCATACCCAGCTGGCCAGCAGAGGTGATTAGCCTGGTGTGGCCTCTTGAGCACTGTGTGTAGTTCTGGGCCCCACAATTTCAGAAAGATGTGAAGGTCCTTGAATGCTTACAAAACTGGTGAAAGGGCTGGAAGGCATATCCCGTGAGGAGCTGAGGGCACTGGGTTTGTCTAGTTTGGAGAAAAGGAGGCTGAGGGGAGACCTTATTGCTTTCTACAGCTTCTTGAGAAGGGCAAGTGTAGAGGGAGGTGCTGATCTCTCCTTCCTGGGACTCAGCAACAGGACAAGTGAGAATGATTCAAGCTGTGTATATAGGTTGGACATTACGAAGCATGTTTTCAGCGAGAGGAAGCACTGGAACACGCTTCCTAGAGAGATGGACCATACCTTGTCATGTTTAAAAGGCATTTGGACAATGTAGTTAGTAAGTGGTCTAATGGCAGGGACTTTGGAACTAAATGATCTTTAAGGACTCTTCCAACCCAAGCTATTCTACATTTCTATGAATAACATGCTTTAGCTTTTGGTCAGTCCTGAAGTTGGCAGGACTGCATGATTTTTGTAGTTCTCTTTTAACTGAAATAATCTATTCTCTTCTATTCTGTCAGAAAAAAAAAGCGGCCTGTTTAGTTAGTGAAATACTCTCCCTGACACTATTTATTACATCATCTTTGTCTGTTTCTGGTGCAAAAGTAAAAACTCTGTAACTGGGTAAGTGGACTTTACCTGGAAAATAAAATTTTGTCACAAGAATGCCAACAACTCTTACAGCCATGGTTTTTGCAGGCAAAATTCCCTGGTTTAAAAAAACCACTGTACAAGAACAAAAATATTTTGAGTTTAGTCTGATAATATCCCAGCATCCAGGAACATACTTTTGTCCTTAAAAGCTTGCTGTCTCTGTGTATAAAATGATCTTTGTTTTACAAATTCCTTTTCAGCAGAGGGTTGCCTTAATTTTTTTTCCCTGACTGCTGCTCTTGTACAGCTCCTAAAATACACCTTTGAAATGAAAAGGTTTTTCCTTTGAATTGTAGGAGTAAAGTTTTTTTGATGGCAAAAAGCTGTCACTCTGTAGCACTCTCCCAACAAGGAGATTAAATCCATCCCATGGTAATGGCAGGCAGGGAGCAAAAGCCTGTCTTGAACCTTTGGACTCCCGTCACAACCCTTGGGGCTGAAATGGTGTGTGGTACCCAAAAGGGCAGGGCTAATTTGGGACAGCATGAGAAGCTGCCTAGAGCAGTTCAGTGCTCTAGTTTTGGTACCAATAGAGACTTGAAATCTGCTTGTGTTCTTGAGGAGCCTTCCAGTTCAGGTTCAAATTGTGTTATACTAACTTAAGGGCACAAGAGGAGAGGGAAGTGAGAATGGAAATCAGGTAGCCGCCTTGGTGCAACAGCAATCTGTTCAGACTTGTCCTCTTATCTCTTCCTTCAGACTTGAAACAATACTGAGCCTGCCTCTGATCTCTGTAGGGAGTTTTGGACTGTCCTGTGACTACAAAGTAAACCTAACCCGCCTTCTGACCCCAGCCAGGAAGCTGAACCAATTCTTCTCTCATTTTTGGAGACATTCTAAGCTGCCATTCAAAACTACAACCTGGGAATCTGTCTACATCTACAAGAGAACTGAAACCTCAGAGGCATGCCTCTGGTAAGATCTGGATCCACCTCTGACCCAGCTGTTGATAAATGCTGTCTCCACCCCCAGACATAGTTTCTGCAAAGTTTTTGTTCAGTCCTACGCTTCAGGAGGTGCCTTACTACTACCAAGGAATGAGAGAAGTGAAAGATGAATTGTAGCTCTTAGCTGTAGCACTTACCTGAATGTTTCTCTCAGTCTGTTTTAAATATTTGCAAGCCTCTGCTTTTCCTTTGGACAACATAGCCCACATGTTGTCTGTGATGAAAATACTTGTTGACAGCATCCTTAATATAAATAGAGTGACATGAGAGGCCCTTCCACAGGCTCCTCATGGATGCCTTTTTAGGTCAGGAGTCTTACTAAGCTCTTAAAATGTTTCTCCACATTAATGGATTCAGTTAAAGGCAGTATTTCCAAAATTCAAACTTAATCTTTCTTCAAACAAAATTACCCCAGTGATTGCAGAGTTTAAGCTATGCTCTCACCAGTTTGGAGCAAAGCAGACAGCTTTCATTTTGTGACCTGAAACATCAGGCTGTGCTTGATTCTTAGAAATGCTGAGAAATGCAGAAATTCCTCCTTGCCTGAAAACAAAGGCTGCTTTTAGACAATAGACTTTTTAATATACCAGTATTTATAATTACTTTTCTATTATTGAGTCTTTTCAGTTCATGTGAGTGTTTCTACGCTCCTTTGATTCTTTTTCCAATTTTGAGATATAGAAATTTGATTAATTGAAAAAAAATCTCATTTCTTCTACTAATTTTATAAATGTAGCTGAAAGGTAGCAAAGAGTTCGTGGAAATAACTCTTACATGTATTTCTAATTCATAACCTGAGGGACTTGCAGAATTCTAAGTAAAATTTATGACTGTGTTTGCTTCAGATTGATAGAAGCACATACTTATGGAATATTTTGGATACAGAATTAAAAGGGTTTTTTTCTGAATTAAGAGACATAAAACCTGATCTCGATTTCACTCTTTTGTAGGTATTTATGGACTTCTATTGTTTCCTTCTTCTTTCTTAGTATAGATAGCAACTTGATCACATGATGTAACTGCTATGATTGCCTCTCTTTGATGTTTTGAAATATCAGTGCACTTCACTCATCTCTTGCTACAATCCCTAGTCCTCCATGTTTGCAGCTGTAATTGCGAATGCACTACACACACCTTAGCTAAATCCCTTTAATTCTGCAGGTTTCATACCTTTCAGTGAAATAATTGCATGGAAGATATTTCAGAGTGTTATTTCAGACCTTTCAGAGTGTTTCTTATTTAGATTTTTTTAATGCTTCTGACCAGGACCTTCTTTATGACTTCAGAATTGTTCAAGCCCCTTTATTGTTGAATTAACAACAAAAAAAAATTAATTTTGTATCTCTGCCCACTTTTCATCCTAATTTAGTTGTAACAATGCATCTCATTCTGCCTTAATAGAAACTGTCAATGTGAAGGCTTTTGAAGTCTAATTTAAAAAGATCCATTTTCTCTAAAGCACAAGTATTACTGCATGAGTTAATTGTTTTTCCCATGTATAAAATAGATATAAAAATAAGTGAATACCTACAGTAATTGCAAAATCAGCTTATGTTTCAACTATGCATATGTTTCTGTAAATTAACGATTAATGATTCTGTTCCTGAAGAAAAAGAAAAGGAAAGAAAGGAAGCAAAAGGTATTTAGTCACTCATAGGACTGAGATCTCAGTGCTGGTTGATCAAAGGTTATGTAGTTTGAAAACAAAGAGAGTTCTTTTGGTTTTCCCTCTGCATTACCTTTACTTCAGAGAGAATATCTCTTCTCAGAAATAACATATTGAAGCAAGAGTAGAATTCAGGAGCTGACTGTTTTTCCTTAATCTTTTAGCAAACTTTACTTGCTTGCTTTTTTTTGCTGAGCTCATTTTTCCCTTCAAGTTTTAACTGATTCTGTAGAGGTTTTTCATAGCTGCTTTTCTTCCTTTACTTCTCTCACAGTCAGGGTATATATGTGGGTTTTATCTCAGCTTTCTGTAGGTCCTGTTTAGTCCTTTGAACCTTCACATGTGCCTTCTTACATTACCACTGATGTCTTAAATAGCAGAGCTTCTTGGTTCTGCCTCCCTGTTAGTCTCACTTCCTGCAATTTCCTTTTAACCCTGATTTTTTTTCTTAATTGTTAATGTCTTATTACATCATTGCATTTTCCAAATCCATCCTTTCTACAACCATGCTCAAATATCTCTGGTTGACTTTCCAAGCATTTCTGCATCTTTCATGCCATGTATTGATTCTTTTATGGCTGCAGGAAAGGTTTCATATCAGCTTATAAACACTCTTGTGTGCTCTGAACAGCTTATCTTGTGCTATGTTGATTAAGGAAAATGTGAGGAGTTAGCAATTTTCTGACAATATCTTTGCTCCCTTATGCCAGGTACATGAATGCTTTAGATGCTGGAATCACAGAGTTCTCTGAAAAACTCAAGTTCAAGGATATTTTAAGAACTCCGGATCTGCTTAAAAAAACTGTGAAAAATCCAAACCGGAAAAGCAATGGTAAGGAGAGGCTGAGGCTGCACTGTCCCTGCAAGTGACTTGCTTTTTTCCAAGGAAATCAAATTCATCCCTTAGTTAGGTTATAGGGAAAGCCTTTCACCAGAAATGGTGGAAACAAAGATATACCATTTTACACAGATGTGAAGATAAAATGGCAGAAAGTTTTTAGATTGCTTTCTTTATCCTCATAAAATAGGGAGGAATATCCTGGTTCCATAGAGCTTTTGGGGTAAATTATCCCATCTAGGCACAAGCTCTTTTTTGTGAGAGATTCAGAAATCCAGGGATCACAATTTCTCTAGGAAGGGCTTTAAATACTACAAGACTGTAGATACTGCAAGCTCTCTATCATTCATGTGTTTGCAGCCCTGGTGCATTGATGGACCTCATTTTGCCATCAAGGGACACTTCTGGAAATGATTCATCTAAACTAGAAAAATGATTGAATAAATATCTTCTCCTAAGACTAAGCACCTGGCATCAGCAGGCCAAGTGAGCGTGAGAGTAAGCAAGCTAATGAAACCATTACTTGAAGGCCATTTAACCTAGAAATGTTCATATTGAGTAGCTGTTATGGCACCACAACTCCTAATGCTTATTTGAGTGAGATAATAGTGCTCTGGTGCAATCAGACAGAAAATGGTGCAGGTATTGAAGCACCTTTTACCACTTCCCCTCAGATATCCTAGTGCAGAGAGGATGGAGCTCTGTGCCTAGGCCCCAGTACAGCACAGATAATGTGCCTTAGCCCAGAGCTGCTCTACTGCCTGCTACTCAAACAGGGGGGAGCAGGCAAACATCTTCTTCTTGTCTGTAAATCTCACCAATCTGTCTCCATTTTTGCCCATTCTGTAGTGATCATCATGTGTGGCTCTCCAGAGGATGTCAGCACAGACCTAGGAACGGAGAAGGTGGATAATGACATCGTTATAATCCTCATAGATCTCTTCAAGTAAAGTATCACTTCTGCTTTTCTTCTTTTCTCTGCTATTTGCTGATGGATACAGATAATGGAAATAGTCTGAGTGGAACTGTTTTGTTGAAAAAATGCTCTTTCACAAAATGTTTTCTATTGCCATCTTTCCTCATATCTTGCCATTGATGTAATGTGTGTAGTGTTTAATTCATGGCACATTCTCTACAAAATCCCTTTTGGTTCATATAATATTTTTCTAAGGCAGCGACAGAGCAGGTAGGTTTAATGTCCTGTGGGCTCCTCGGTGCAGGAAACCATGAAAGAGGCACAGAGTCCAAAGTCAGAATGGTCATGAGATATGGTTCATTTGAGATATGGTACATTTTTCATACACTTTGCCCAAGCAGACAATTATGTAAATAGGACTTACGGTATATTTTTCTAGACTCCATTTATTCAATTTTTAAATTGTTTATGTTATACAACTGTTCTCCCAGTTTATAACTCTTGCAGTTTTTAACCATCTCTTCATCATCTTTATAACCACAGAAATGTAACTTCTCAGAGAATTTTCTATGTATGCAACCTAAGTTTTCTATTATTTAATTTCCTCTTAATATTGTTGATTACAAAACTCTTTATGGAAGATGTTTGACATTAATTTGCCTTACCAATGGTATCCTCAAAAGCCTTGGCTCTATACGAGGGCTGAGAGCTGATCTCTGGCCCTAAACCTAAGTGACACAGCAGAGATTACATCTGTGCAACTAAGTGTAGATACCCAAACCAGGTGTTTTTTGGGTATAGCCCCACTTGCTATAGCAAGTCACAGTCTGGGATAAAGTTAGTTGCCTGGGACTGTGCTGGTGGTGTGGATGGATGATTGCAAGGCAAATGTGTGTGCCCGTGTCTTGATGTTACTTACTTCACTTTTGGTGGAACAAAAAGATCCCATGAACTTCTAGGGCCAGTGGGACTTCCCAGCTCTTGTGTCTAAAGCTGGCCATAACAGGTCAGTTCTGAGAAAATCTGTGTTAATGACTTCAGAGATTTAACCTTTGCTTCCAAACCGGATCCTGTTCAGGTTTTAACAGGATCTTCTCTATCTTGTACACTTTCAGGTTCACCATATCTATTTTTCAGAAGTCCCTCTAAGAGCTTTCGGCATTCCACAATTTTATCCACAATTTTATCCACAATTTTATATTTTAGGCACTAAGAATCCCCATTTGCTTTTCCTGAGGCAGCCGGCCAGAACTCCTGTTTGTTTGCAAATGCACAATGGGAACTGTGTATGTGAATGCTTTAACACTGGTGTTGTAGGTATAATTGTTGCATTACAATAGGTGACGGTGACTAGGGGATTCTTTGCTGTGATATGCATCCTTCTGATATACCCAGCTGCCTCAGGCTGCTTTATATGCTGCCCTTCTTAAACTTTCTACATACCTCTTATTTTGCTGAGTATCTTAAATCACATTATTCTTCTTAAAAAATACAAAATGCAGACAGATGTATTAGATGAAAACTCAAGCTGTAGGAGGGAGAGTAGGCAAAGTCCCGTGCTTGTCCAGGAGTGAAGTGCGTCTGAAAAGGCGATAACTTTTCTTCAGTTCTGAGCTATCTGACAAGCAGGACACAAACACAGTCTTTAAGCCTCCCTCAAGAGAGGTGGGATGCTGGAGGATTATTCAGTCTGGTGGAGTTTAATGAGGTTTCCTTTTCAACTGGCTAGTTCAGTCCAAGCCTGGATGAAAAACATTTTTAAATTCTTTAGGGTGAGAAGTGCATTGTAAGTGCATCAGAAGGTTCAGGGAAGGGCAGAGACAGGGCTCTGGTGTCAGAATCCAATCAGATGGCCATGGAGCAGAGCCTATGGTTTTTAAAAAGTCTTCATACAGTACTGACTGTACTGTCCAGTCAGTAATGACTGACAAAATAAAAAGATGATCAAACATGAATAATGAGAGAAGAGCTCATACAATTTTTTTCTTTCTATCAATCTAGCCATAGCAATGGCAGATGCTGCCAGTTTACACTAATATCTATTGCTAAAGTCCTCTTTAACATGTGAATCTGATGGTGACTAGTCTGTGAAGCACTTCCAGATGGCCTGTCAGGGTGATGAAACCAAAGATACCTGAAAGCTACAACATCTTCTGCTTGTTTTAGCAGAATTTTCAAGTCGACACAGTTTCCTCTGATTTTCCTATGTCACTGAATTAAACAAATGAATCAATAATCTGCTCCCCACACCTCTGTGATTGTTTCATTCCCTCCTGTTAAATGGTTTTAGTGCAACTCCTGCTGTGCTCAATTTTAGCAGGAATAATAAAAATTAGAGGAACAAGCAAAATGAGTGCAGAAGAGCTCAGAAACAGGCACAGTAACATGAAGAAACTACGATTGCAGTATTCCAATGAGAAACTGAGTTTTAATAAAAATAAACTTTGAAAAAAAAGAGGAAATAAACAGGACAGAAAACAAACAGTTACAATTATAACAGTTGTTCACAGCAACCTTTGAGTGTCAGATTGGCAGATCTCCTTGATATTACCTTTTAATATATTTAGGCACAAAAGCTGGCATCAGGGAATGAATGATATAGAGTTGCGTTCATGATGAAATTTTATTTTTAGAACTACTGTTTTAACCTGTTAAATAACAGTGCAGTTGGGAATAATTGGGTGATTCTGTCATGGATACCACTGGCCCTGTTGTTCAGTGTTCATGGGGTTCTTGTGCTTTGCTATGCAGTAACGTGTACTTCAAGAAGAACATCTCAGCTGATTACATGCACAATGTACTTGTCCTGACTCTGCCACCAGCTAATTACAGCTACAATACTGTAATTAGAGACTACATAGAGACGGAGGACAACATCCTGGTAAGAACACTATTTTATGTTTGATTATTGCATTTAGTTCATTCCTGTTCATGTATGAGGAAATGAAAACTAAAAATGCAGCTGTAATCATCCCCTATCATACTTCGAAGCTGATATTTCTTTATACTATTGCAGGATGGCATTTTGTCCTGATGTAATGATGTCAAAAGATAGTATCATAAGGCAAATCTGCAGGCTGTCTTATTCCAGCTTTGTGAAGTTCAACTCAAACTTTTAATTTGTTTTGCAAGTGTCATATTCTCAGGGCATGAGGGAGACTTACAGGCACATGTTTTTTCCACTCCACATCTGAGTGACTGACAATCTTACATGTAGCTGCAAGGCATCACTCATGAAAGATCTATACATGTAACTGAGATGTGAGCAGGGAAAGTTCAGAACTAATAATTGTTTACTAATTTGTCTGTGCAGATAAGTCTAAGAGATGACAACCATTGCAGTTTCTTTCCAGTAGCTTTCCAGATAAGCTTCAAAAACAGGCACCATTTTTTTCCATAGGAAATAATTTTTTTTTTTTTAATTTCCAGGAAAGCAGAACCTATGAAAATGCTGTATTTGTTTAGTGAAACTGAGCCTCCTGCCATCTGCCCATGAACCCAGGTCCTTCATGTAGAGTTCCTCACAGCTTTTGTGGCTTTGAGCTCCAGCTCTCCAGCAGGCAGCCTGAAGCTTTTGGCTGGATTTTCAGGGCTTCTAGATCCCCCAGCCTGGGCTCAATGCTTTTTGGATGCCAGCTCTATGGCAGGCTGTTGGAAATTCTGGCTCAGCTCCTTGCCCCTGAGCTGTGGCCACCAGGAAGCCCAAATTTGCTGGCACCACACTGTATTATCTGCACAGAAACTCTAATCCCAAGCCAGTGTCTTTGGGATACATTGAACAAAGCAGAGCTGCCAAGAACCTACAGTGTAGGATTTCTTGAATCCTCTGCACCAGGATCAGCATGCCAGGCCTTTACATTGGCCTCTTTTAAGTTTTCAGCACATTCCTGTCTTCGTACATCAAAAATATATTTTGTTTACCTTTCTTTTTCAAAATGAGAACACTCATGTGGCAATTGCCATCTACCCACTCAGTGTTCAGCAGATTCTGGTCTTCCATGCTGGAGTTTCTGCCAAATGGAGCCAATCAAAGTTATTATAGCTTTATGCAGAAATATGAACTTTCAAACAGCTGTTTTTAAATTTTCTTTTGTTCTAGATGGAAGATGACTTTCTTGCTGGCTATTTTAATGCAGTGTTGCTGTTTGGACATAGTCTCAAGAAATTTGTCATCACCCAGAGCCCCGTGTCACCTCTCAGTTTAATCAATGAATTCCGAAATACTACTTTTGAAGGTAAAAAAAAGTACCATCCTGTGCAGGGTTCACTAAATTGATGAGAAGAAAGAAATTTGATTTTAAATACTCTTAGGATAAGTTGCTTCTACACGAAACAAGTCCAAGCCTTTCAATGAGTTTTATTCCCAGACTTTTTTTTTTTTTTTGTAATTTTTACAAGAATGTTATCTTTAGTATTTGATGTTCAAAATTACTCTGAAGTCACTTGGCTGAGCTTTAATGAAGTAGTTTCAACCTTTTCCAGTTGACAAAGCCATGTAGGCCTGGGTGTAGGTGTAGGCTGGCTGACAGTGGGTTGGCTCTTAGTCAACTTTCTTGTTTCTCTCACAGGTTGGCTAGCACTGCTCGGCTTTTGTTTTGTAGGCCATGGGTTTAAAATCACAGCATTCAATCATTAGGAAAAGACAGGGGCAAAACTTTACATGAAGAAGTGAAAACATTATCTCTCTGGGAGTATAGTCCAAGTTGTTGCTTCAAGAGATCTGTTGTCAGAGATCTGCACCAAAATGATGACTGAAAGTTTTGTGTATTTGTCCCACCTACGTTCAGCAAATATGTGTGTAGAAGTTTTTCAGGTTTTCCTAAGATAGGAAAGGTTGCAGGCTTATCTTTGCTTTAACCATGGTATCCAATACCTAGCAAAATATAGTTTACTAATTCCTCCTGGAGACAGCATCCCTGAATATCAGTAAACTCATCTCCTCAGTTTAAGTTTGACAGTTAAGTTGCACAAATGATTTTACTCATCCTAAATACAGCACTGTAATGCTCATCATAATTTATAGTTTTAGTTAAAAAAAAAAAATTCTAAAATTGATAGGTGTCAAATCACCTTCATTCATTCTTGTGATAGAGTCTGGTACGGTAGGGATTTCATACAATAATTATTTTGCTATTAAGAAGGTGGACCATGAAGAAGTTAGCATCAGTTTTTGAGGTGAAAAGGGAGAAGGTAATTGCTGAACTAAAATAATGTTGATACTGAACTTAGGAGATATAAAACAAATCATCATCAACAGCAGCAAAAAGACAATCTGAAACAGATAAAAAATTCTCCTATAAAAAAAGGGGGAAAATGAAGGTGAGACTTTCAGGAATGGTCAATATTGGCTAAGCTTGTGCTCCTGTTGAGGCAACTGACTTCACGGGAGCAAAGTCAAGCTGTGCTGAGGGATTTGGGAAGTTCCACCTTAAAATCCTTGTAGTGTGCTACACAGGCAATGTGCACATTTGCTGATGTACATGGAGAGGGGGCTAAAGACAAAAAGAATGTGGTTAAAACATTATTAGAGCTTTCAAAATAATAGAGGGAATGGAAATGTGCTTGTATTTCCTTTATTGCTGATAGATTCAAAATGATTTTGCTTCTCACTTCCAAAATTGTCTCTTCTAGGGAGGCATGCTTGGTATGTTGAAGAAATCTGACAAATATGTTTTCCTATAGCTAGAGGGAGACTTTCCTCTTCCGTGCTATCAGTTCAACACATTTTATTGGATGTTGTAGAGACAGTGTAGTGTGGTATTAAAAGAGAAGTAGCACCACACTGACTTCATATGTATCTAGCACGTACATGAAGAAGAAATCCTAAGTATTAAGAATCCTTTTATTTATCCCATCCTTCCTGCCCCATATTTGTGTTTCTGAAAATGCAAGCTCTCTGACTGCTTCCTTGTGTCTGCAGGTGTAGTGGGTCCAGTGACTCTAGATGAATTTGGAGACATTGATACCAATCTGACCGTGCTGTACACATCACATTCTGCAAATTATGTACGTATGTCCAGGATGCAACTGTTCAACCTTAGATATGAAAGGAGAAACAAAATGCCCTGTACTATTGCATAAGGATGATGAAAATAACTGCAGCAGGAGTGGTGGAGTGCCAAAGAATTCTGTGCGTGCCAGAAGGGGTCATGTGAGGTGTGCTGGAGACTGACAGAATTGATGTAATCTGGTGATTCAGTAAGTGAAGTGCAGCTGGTATTTTGTGGGATTGGTAAATTTATTTTCAGAGAGAGGGGAGGAATGAGAAAGAATATGGCAGCCAAACATATGGATACACTGAGAAATGCGCCACTGTTGCAGGAAAATTAACTTGAGTTTGGGCAATACATTTGTTAAGGGTAGTCTGAAGCAAGGGACAAAAGAGGGAGAACATAGCTGCTGACTGCATTTCTTCCCTCCTCCCATCCGTAGTACAAACCTCTTCTCTATTTCAACACTCAAAGCAATGAGACGTGCAAGGCGACTAACAGTCCGGATTTCATTTGGAAGAACCACAAGCTGCCCAGTGATACTCCAGGCACTGGTGAGACACCCATTAAACCTACCACGTACCTCTTTGAAGACAAGTCACACAGTCCTGAGATCCACCTGCTGTGTGATCCAGCGTGCTAACCTTCACACTGCCCCCAGGCAGTGATGCCAGGAGCTGGGTGCAGAACAGCATCTTTCCTTCTCCTGCTTCATACCCCCATGTTCTCTGGCTGCAGTCCAGTTCAAAACCTTTACTTCTGTTTAGGTGTTGATACTAAGGCTCTTGAAAACTCAATACTGTACCAGTGATTATGGGGAATACCATGGGATATTTCAGAAGAAGTCACCCCCAAACAAATAATCTTCACTAGAAGATGGTAGTGGTGTGAACTGCTTGAAAGACTGTTCAGGAAAGGCAGCAGAATTAAGGTTCTGATGGGTTATCTGACTCTGCATTTCTGTATCTGATGGAGCATGGTGGCCTCTGCTTGACCCTCTATCCTTATTGTAGGGAGCTGGGGAGAAGACACAGCATTGTGCAGATTCAGGGTGCTTCTCTGGAGGAGTCTCTGAGAAGGGCTGACTCTTTGAAGAAATACTATGGGAAACTAGGTTACAGCTCTATTTACACCCAGACTAACAAATCTAAAATCTCAGAAATCACCACCTCCTTTCCTTTTGAGTTTTTGGTGACTCCTGGATAGAATGGATGAAGCCCCTTGTTATTCAGCATAGCAGAGTACAGCCTTGTCAGTCTGATCAGACTGAAATTGTTTCCCCCTTTAAAACTGCTGCCACATGGTGATTGGTTAATGGAAGGGCATATGCTTCAGGATATGATATGCAGGATAAAAGTCATTGCAGTGGCAGTAATTGCAAGGTTTAGTGCACGATGGGTTAGTGTTCACCTGAGTCATTTCATCAGTAGGAATCCAGAGACACTGCTGTTAAAAGTCTCTGCTAAAGGTGTCCCATTAATTTGCTGTATTGCTTGCCTCCATTAGGGAATAGGCAAAGCATAACTGGAGAGATAAACACCTTCTGCTAAATAGGAGTCCATTCACAGTAAGGCGGTAAAATGGATTTAAACATTTTTATTCCTCAGTAAAGTAAATCAGATGCCCTCAAATTAGGCTTTATCCCTCATAAGAGAAGTAGGAATAGTGGTTTATTGCCAGGGACCCATGGGAGTTATCAGGGGGAGGGTGGCAGCAACTTTGATAAAACTCGAGTTAGTTCTGGGAAGAGCAGAGGGATTTCAGTGGAGCTTTCATTGTTCATCTCTGGTCAAATCTCTGTTCTCCCTTGGTCTGACCATGGGTACTATGTGTGCAGAGACAGCAACCCTGCACACATCAGCCACAGGGCCTCCCTGTACCAGCTCTATGAGCTCTGTGCTTTCTGGCTCCTGTCATCTTGATGTTGCTCCAGTCCCATTCTCATCCATCCCTTGGGCCCCATAACATGCTGTGTTGTCAGTGGATCTGAAATATCTTTCAAATATTCCCTTTAGTATGTCCTTGTTTGAAGCTGCTGCACAAGGGTGAAAAAAAAGAGAATTGCAGAAAGCTGATTTTAAAAAAATGTCTGTAGCTTAAAAACTAGTGTTGAACTGAAGCCTGACACTGTGGCCAAGCCATACTAAAGTAAAACTGCCTCCCAAAGGCACTTGATTATTTTGTTTTCACATTTAAGAAAAAAATAAACCTTCCTTCAATGTGATTATAAATAAATATATCCCCCCAAAAAGGAGAATGGTCAAAGTTTAAGTAATCACTGTGCCTTGCTGAAGCCAGTAAAAACTTTCCAGCCTGGAATATCTTTTTTCCTCCAGGTAGGTGAGCAGTGCAGACAATCAAGAGAGCCCTGCTCCTTCCTAAGCTGTAACTGAGAACAGCTGACCCAGTTCTGCTGCCTCCCTCCCTCCTAGTATTCCATGAAAAAAACGGGGGTTTATCCATATTTGCACCTTAGTCAGAAAGTTTTAACCCTCACTGTAAACATGGATAAGATGATTCTTCAGTATATAAACGTTTCTGTTTCCAGAGGACCAGTTAATATGTGATGCACTTTCCCTCTGCCTGTTGTAAAACTAAGAGCCAGAAGGTGGTAGCAGAACCTCAGGAAAGGGAATTTATGATCCCACAGGACTTCCATGGGAAACTATAATCTGTTTATTGAAGCTGCATGCCACAATTCACAAACCTGAAGTTTCAGACAATTTTCATGCAAAATGTCTTTGCCCATTCTCATTTATATCTCATTTTATAGTGGTGACTTAACTTGAGGAAAATGATAGTACTGATGGTTTTCATCAGAGAGCATGAGACTAATACTAAATTACCATGAGGCCCTTAGGCTGATGAACATGCTGAAAGAAGGTGAGGAGATGTGATACCCAGAACAAGAAAAATCAAAGCAGAAATCTGGGTCCAAAATCCAGGAGAGTTCATAAACTGAATCCCATGTCAGATGCAGGCACAAAAATTGGTATGTTGAAAATCCCTTCTCAATTGCTGCTTGATTCTGAAGGCAGCTAGTGTGTGTAAATTTGATTTTTATTTATTTACTAATTTTTACACTTAATCATTTTTTCTGTGTGCCTTCATTTCTGTTTCTGGGCACAGACAGAATTATATTTGCCTCAGTAAGGCTGAATAATTCAGCTCTTTTACTGTCCTTAATCAACATGGCAATCTGCAAAACTGGATTCTCCTCTGCCTTTTTTTGCCTGAGACACTTGCTCAGTAAAATAAGTTCACTCTAGACATGTGACCACCAGCTGAAGCTCTGTCATGATGGCCTGTTATTCTTCAAAGAAAGTTGGTGGCTGTAAACTTTCCTTCCCAGTGCCCCTGAGCTCCAAGAAGAGACATGAGAGGCTTCAGTTTGCTTTTCCACAGTAAGGCAATTAAGACCACAGTCAGTTCCCAGCCTTATTCATCTTGTCTGTCTGCTCAGGATTAGAACCCTTGTGTGCTCTGTGGTTTTTGGGTGTAAGTCCTCAGATACCTGAACAACATGATTTTCAAATTGTTTGGCTCCTGGCACCTTCCAAGAACACTTTATTGGCTTTGTGCTGCCACCAGATTAATTTCCCTCTATACCATATTAATTTCCTACTGAAGAAGAGTACAGTCCACACACTAGCAGTGTCTCCTGGGTGTCCCTACAGACTGCTCATGCCTCAGGTGGGGATGTAAGACAGCACTGCTTTGAATCATGCTTCATCCCACGTTGCAAGAGGCAAGTGTCATCCCAAGGCAGTGCTGAACTTTACCAAAGCCTCTCAATTTGGATGTGACCAAAAAATATCCTTGGTCAGCTACTGTGATTTGCACATGTGTGTGGGGGTAATTTCTTAAATACAATATTATTTTTCAGCATCCTCCGTGAAGTTGTTTATCTTTAATTTTTTATTTTCTGCAGGCCCACACATCTTGACTATTGCTGTCTTTACACTCACAGGAATTGTGATTCTGGTTCTGATCATCTCTTTGCTGATTCTAAGGTATCAAACCCTTTGGCTTTCTATTTGTTTGTCCTTGAATGGTTTTCCCACTTGGACAATCCCTTTGATCTCTCCTTGAAGAGCCATTCAGTAGCTTACCTTACATACCTATGTGGTTGTCTCTAGTATGAACTCTGGTATATGCCAAGTAGTGCTTGCATCCATGGTGTTTTTATGACAGATTAATAATCAAGGGAGAAGATGCAGCAAGGCTCAGGGTTCTTGCATCTGCTAAAAAGCTGTGATTCCTATACATACACAGAAATATGTCTCAGACCAATCTTCAGACTTTTTCCACTTTACTACCCATCTTTGGCTTTCTTGGGATTCACTTATATTTTTTTAATGTATTGGTGACATAAAAGTTCAATTCTCCTGAGACACTGGAGGAGCTAAAACACCATGAGGTTTTGGTGTTTTCATCGCATGGATCCATTCCTTCAACTCAGTCCAACACCCTGCATAAAAATTTTTCAAACAGCTTGGAATTTCATGCAGCATTTCAAGTCCAGCTTTATGATTATGGAAAAAGCAGAAATAGAAGTCATTGATGCCTCCTTTTGATAGAAGAAATCCCACCACTGTTCCAAAGTGTAGGATTTTCTTTAATCTTTAAAAGAATTATCTTACCTGTGCATCCATTTTCAGTCTATATCTTTGGTATATATCAGAGAACTTCTGAAAAAGCAAGAAAATCAGATCTTAAGAAAAGTTTATTAGAAGCAGATGCTACTCAGGCTCTCTTATTTTGAGTAGACCAATCTGCCTTGCTAACTAAAACAAGGGAAAAATCAAAGATAAAGATACACAACTCTTACATATCCAATTGTACTCAAGATATGTAGGAGCTAATAACTGTCACATCTAAGCACTAACATATGAACAGACAGTAAAGTTTGCAATGCCTGTGAAAATTATTAAACAAATTATGGACTTGTAAAAGATTCTGTACTTTTCCACATTTGCAGATACATAAAATCTAAAGATTCTGTTTAGATGATTAGATTATTATTGTATACATATCACTGTGATATTCCCAAGCATCAAATACAGAAGAGATTCCTGAGAACTTTTTAGAATAAAACTTGCACTTTTAATGCCAAAATAATAGCAAACTTCTCAAATATAATTGCTACTAAATATTGCTCCTTAACAAGCAAAGAAGAAGACCATTTCCTATGAAAATCATAAAAATGTCTCATTATTTGTTCTTTATCTCCAAAGTTTCTAGGACACTTGAACTTTTCTAGAGCTACTATGAAGTTCTGACTGCAAAGTAAAAAGTTCAAGTCCTGAAAAACATATGACTAAATATTAGACCTAGTAGATTTTAATTCAGATTGATATGTTCTTAATCACCAGCTGATACCAGTTTGAACTGAAGTGCCTCTCCTAATGACACACAGACACACCTTACAAGGTAGAACAGAGAAAAACGGTTCTTACTGTAATGGTTGGTCTTCCTTTTCTTATGCAAATATATGCTAAAAATGTAGTGAACAAGGGAATATTTGTGTTATTAGTCACATTAGTATGGGTTCTGCCATTTGGAGCATTTGCCAGCAGTCATCAGTGTGTTAGGATTCTCCTGCAACTTCTGCATTCAGTTCTGTAGGGTTTTTTAGTAGAGGAATGACTTGCACAAGTAAGGAGATAATTTGATGAGCACTAGCTGTCTTGTAGCTATTCTCTAAGACAGTGCTTGCTCTGAATTTTTACAGGGGAGACAGCAGTTTCTTTCTCCCATTTCCAAGGACTCTTCCCTCATTTTTACAAAATGTGCAGAATACAAGGGACTCCCACAAAGAGGTACCTCATAATTCAACACCTCCTCTCCTGGCATTGTATTCACAGCAGTTCTTACTATCCACTGTTGATGGCAGGACTTCCTTTGGCTTGCATTTGTTTGTGGGCCTCTCTTCCAAGTACATTTAATAACATGGAGGAGAAAACTGTATAAAATCCAAATGGCCCTTTATGCTTTAAATTCTTCTGACCACCCCTGAGACTCTGGAAATTGCCTAGTAGTTGTTCTGCTAAATCTGCTCTGTTCTGCCTCAGAATGAATGAGCATTTAGGCATTCCCAAGCTAGGACAAATTAAGAGCATCCTCAAACTGAAAAACTGGAGGACAACCACAGGGTTTGTGCTCAAGTCTCATCAACCTGTCACACCATCCTTGTGTCATCATGACACTGGATGCTTCCCTGTCCTAATCTCCTGTTGTGGGTTTTGATTCACTGGGAGGATATTCTGAAAGACTTCTCTTGTTCTTCAGGAAGTACAGGAGAGATAATGAGCGCCGGTGGAAGAAATGGTCCCATATACCACCTGAGGAAATCTTGCCTCTGGAGACCAGTGAGACAAGTCATGTTAGTTTGAAGGTAAGAGAAGCACAGTGCCCAAACCTGGGTCTTAAATTCTGTCTCCTAAAGACAATCAATGCTGGGGTTTTGACATGTTCTGACTACAGCACCCTATGGCTCTGGTAGGACTAGGACCTGTTAGCTTTTTTTTTTTTTTTAATTTAAATTTTTTTTAAAACTTTCACTTGCTATATTGAAGAAATAGAGATTATTCCCCATCTATTGCTCCTAATAGAATATACCTGTTCCCATCAGTAAAGCTCATTTTGTCAGGAGAGGAATGGGCTGGGTATTGACTTCCAGTCTCAGTTTCAAGTGATTTCCCAGTGCTTTGTTATGCCTCTGTAATGCCCAAGAGCATGAAAACAGCAGGTGGAGGGCCTGGGAGTGGCACGGATGTCCCACACTTTCTGCAGCATGTAGTGACCCTCCCTAGAGAGAGAGGCTTATGCTTTTCTTTGTGGCATACACAGAGGTTACTAATCTCTCTGGACCTGTCAAGTGGGGAGTAGGTGATAATTGCAAGTTAATTATTCTTCTTTGTTCTCAGATTGATGAAGATAAGAGACGTGACACCACCCAGAGACTGCGCCAGGGCAAATATGACAAGAAGGTAACCTGACTGCAGTGTCCATGCTCCCTTCCTCACCTTAGGAGGGCACTTTTTGGGAGGAGGTCATTCCACCTCCCCATACCTTGCAAAATGGTTAGTTCATATGGAAGGAGTAAGCCATTTGTTCCCTATCAGCTGCTTTGTATTTTGTTTAGTGACAGAAGGCTAAATATTAGACTCCATGAACCCCCAGTCCAGGAGCACAGAAGCAGAAACACAGGGACCAGAAATCTGATACATTTTGGTACTGAACAAGTGAATAGGTTAATGGAGGACAGGCCATTTACATGGCAATTCTTGTGCATTCGGTAGACCTGTCTGCCTGATTGAGGTATATTCTTGTTGAGTTAAAATCTGCACAACTGATAGATCTAAATCCTTTGAAGAAAATATATCTCCAGTACTTATTAGCTGATTAACAAACTCTAACAGTGAAGCAGTAGGCAGATGTTTCTGAAGTGTTTCTTTGTATGGATGTTTCTTGGAAAAGAAAAGTGAATTGCTGTTGTACTAAGCCTATGCTTTTTTCCCCACCGGTATTTTTCCTTCAGGTGGTGATCCTAAAGGATCTCAAAAACAGTGATGGTAATTTCTCAGAGAAGCAAAAAATAGAACTGAACAAGGTAACTGTTGCATAGGAACTGGACACGGCAGGGTGGGATGGAGTCTGTGAGTGAAGTAATTGCTTTCTGCTGTCAACTCCAACATCCATACACTTGTGCATGTTTGTGAGGTGGACAGATAATGAGTTCCTCAATGGATATTGCTTTGATTAACTTTATCTTTGTTATGTGATCTCATAATCACTTCAGAGTCTGAATTGTGTGCCAGTCAAGCTGAGGATGAATGAAGTAATTCATGCGCTGTCATATGGCCTTACTAAATCCATTTTTATAGCTGATGCTAAAAGGCACTGCACTCTTTTGGCTCATATCACACTAATTCATCAGTAGTGGAATGTTGTAGTTAAATCTTATTACTGAATGCCAATTGCAGCTCTTTAAATATAAGTTACTCTCTGCTGACTTCTGCATACAGACTCTTTCAACATGGGAGATTAATTTGGCTGCAGAACTGCATCTTTTTTTTTTTGAATGGTTTTCCTTTTACACAACGTTGCTATATTGTGAATTCAATAAACTCTAAAAATACCTCAAAGTAAACTACAGTTGTCTATTTAAATGGACAAACTCTATAAGACTGTGCAGCATCATAAAATTTTTATTACTTGCTCATTTACTGACTGATTCACAACATTCTGTCACTCATAATGGCTACTCTGGTCAGCTGGGAGGTTTGGTAGAGAGGCAATAATAGATATACAGTGGGCTCTGGAATGAACTTCAGTATCCAACAGCAACCACTCATATCTCCCTAATCTAGAAGGCTCTGGAATGACAAATGTCTTCAAGTATTTCACTCAGTGCTCTAGTACACTCTGGTTTAAGGGAAACTCACATACCTTACCAGGGCCTGAGATAAAAAGCTGTGTCACACAAATATCCATGTCCTATGTTTCTGTTCTAAAAATGATTGCTTTAAAAAACAGATTAAATGTCTCTGCTCTAGCTCCTACAGATTGATTATTACAACCTGACTAAGTTCTATGGCACTGTGAAGATAGACACCATGATCTTTGGGGTGACTGAGTACTGCGAAAGAGGTTCTCTGCGGGTAAAGAATTTTTAAGGTCTCCTATCCCCAAATTATCATATTTCAAAGTAAGAAAATAAATCCCCATCTCTGTGTCTTTGACCCTCATGCAGCAGCCATGGACTGAGCAAGTGGTGGCAGGTTTCTGATTCTACGCTTCCTCTCCCTTGCTTGGTTCTCTCCATCCCTCCCCAGGTCCTGCTGTCACTTTGATGGTTCTCAGCAGCAAGTGAGTGAAATGAGGTGGAGTCAAGGAAAAGTACAGGCCCAGGCCACAGTAGCAGCCAGTATTTGTACTGTGTCCCCTACTGGAAGCATATATAGGATATAACTTGTTCTTCATTTTCCGAGCTGTAGCTGTTGTCTCTGCTGATGTGCAGAGTACCACAGAGTGTGCAAAGACAGAAGAAAGAATATGTTTCATATTAGTAAGGGAGAAAAATGGCAAGTTCTTCATTATAAGGGAAAACAACCCTTAATTTTTGTTTCTAAAAAGGAATGGTAAATTGATGCTGGTACAAGTATAGAAAGACTTATGGTTTATTACTACCAATATTATCTCAGTGCTAATCATGAAGTGATAATCATCAGGTCTTCTGAGGACATATATTGTCTCTGCTTCTGTGATTATACAAAGATTGTCATCAGTAGCAGTGGTCTCTGGAATGAACTCACAGCCAGGCAGCAAAATAATTGTTCTCTCTAAGTTATTTTCTGGTAAACTGGCATACTCATGGAAGTTTACTTTTATCAGTGGATGTCATCTTGGCTGACAGAACTGTAAATGACTGGCAGGCAAAGATAAATCAATAGTTTACTTTGAACTTGTAAGGCTGGGAGTAAATTGGTAGGAAATGGACTGTGAGCACAAAACATAGAAAATCCTCTCTCTTCCTCTTGCACAACTTGACCATTTGTTTCTCAGCTATTTTGTGTTATTAAAGACTTGTTTTGAAGACCAAATTCACACCTATTTTTAATTGCAGAAACCCCTCTATTCTGTAGGCCCAGCTTTTCTAGCTCTGTGTAAACTTAATATATATTTAATATCTCCTATTTTTCGAGTCAACTTCTCTTCTAGTGCATGTACTCTTCTATAAAAAACAAAGTTGCTGGTTGAAAGGTATGTAATTTGTATACCCATATCTCATCTTCTGCTTTTTCCCTGAAAAACTTTTCTTCTCTTGACAGGATGTTTTAAATGATAAAATATCCTACCCTGATGGCACATTCATGGACTGGGAATTTAAAATATCTGTCATGTATGATATTGCCAAGGTAAGTGGACTACTGACAGTGCAATGTAAGTAATCCTGTCCTGTCTTGCAAAACTGATCCTCTGAGGAGTGTAGCTTTCAAGATCTTCTTTCCTAGAGCTATATGTCCTTCCAGTCTTTTCTCCTCTGGGGACAAGTATCCAAGGCAGGAAAGCCAGTGGCTTTCAGAATGAAGGAGGAAATAGGGGCCAGAACTGGCTTGGGGCTATTTATAAATAAAAAAATGAAGTATACCCCAAAGAAATGTGGCCCAAAGATTAGAGGGTTACAATCTGCTGACCAGTGGCTCCAATAAGTAGGTTTTGTGCAGTCACAAGCTCTACAAACCACACTGCTTTGGGGCCTTAGGTAAAGCATACAGAGCAAAACTGTATTTTTTCAAATAATAAAATTATTCTAATATATATCCAGAGGTGAGATCAACTTTTTCTAAACAAACTGTTTAAAAAACTCTTACTAGAGTGAGAAACTCCAATTTTTCACTACAGCTATCCATTTCAAGCAGTTTGAGAGGGGAAAAAATAATCTTGTACAGAAACCAAGTCTGGTTTTCAGTAATTTTCAACAGATCTTTGTTTTTTAGGTCCTTGTGGTAGGAAAAATCAATATGCATAGTAAAGGAAATTCTGTTCTACATTAGAGACTTGTAACTGTTTAGCTAGTGGGTAAGGACCCTTTTTAATTCACTGGTGTAATAATTCATTATACCTCTAGAGATAATGTAGAGAATCCTCTCTGTCTTTTGGTAGTGCTCAGCTGCTCTCCTCCTCTTATTGCTGGTTTGCAGTTGGACAGTCCTCCTGCTTCCCTACATGCACCAGTTCAGATTTGGTCTCCACAATGAATGACTCCACTGTATCTGTTCTAAAGAGATACTGAAAATCTTGTGCTTTATTAAAGCCCCCTTAATCCAAATTGTCACAGTTTGTTGGCCTTGTTAATGACTTTCAAATTCAGTTAACATTCAGCTAAAGTTTCATTTTAAATAGCAGCAGAGGACTTTCCCTTCCTCCTTAAAACATATCAAAACCCAGGGTATTTTTAACCCTTTGCAGTTCACCTCCAGATGTTTCCTTAGAAAATAAGGATTAGTACTGTCTCTGTTTATGAGGAAAGAGAAATCCCAGTCCCTCTGAAGGGAGTGACCAAATGCCCAATGACTGCATTCATGCTGAGACTTCACAGCCAGTCATTTGCTGCACCATTGGTAAAAGAGACATGGCATCTGAGGATGGATTGGCACACAGCATCTGTTATGTGGAATGGCTCCTGAGCATTATTAGCTGTGTTAGTAGAGATGGTTCACAAACTCTTCATGAAAACTTGTATGTACCTAGGAATATCAGGAAAATTACTATCATTTGGATAATCTGACAGCCTTTCCTATTCCTTGGCTTGATATTGTGGTGAAGCTTCTGGGACCTACGCGTTTTCATGAAATTCTAGTATTTCTTTTGCCAGACCATATTTTCTAAACCTCCAAGCTCCCTGTCTATACTTATTTGAATGGCTTTTCTTTTTAAAGAAGTAATTTCATGGCTTCTCAACACCAATTCCTCTCATCTCAGTATATATTCTTTTTAAGTCCAGCCGCAGCTCTCCAGGCTGTTAAAATACCTAATGACCAGGTGCAGCAGTTCCTTTGCCTTCCTCTTTAGATGCTTCTCCCTCTCCACACCACCCCTTTCGTACACTCTGCTTTTACCATGGCCCAAACAATCCTTGCGCTATGCTTGCATGAGGAGCTGCTGCATCTGTTTCTGAACAAAGGTTGGGTCACTTGTATTCCCTGGTGCAAAGACCCAAGTGATGACTATTCTTGGAGCAGTCTCTCGTTCAATAGAGAAGGTGGAGTGGCCAAAGAGGAAGCCCTAATTCCACTCTCTTTACTTCTGCCCCCCTTCCTCGTCTTTCTTTTTTGCTACTGTATCCACCTCTAAGAATGGTGGGACCACCTTGTAGCTACATGGATTTGGCCATGTGACCAAAGAGCACTGATGAAAGGTCTGCTGAGAGGGAATTGCTGTAATCAAGCCTTGTAGTTATTAGTGCATACATTGTCACTGCAATACTATTTATGAAATAAGTGGCTGCTGCAGGATATTGTGCAAGGGATTGTAATATTCATGCATTGTGCTAGGAAAAGATTTGTCAGTCAGAACTAAAGCTTCAGAGCTCCAGAGCAAAGGTTACAAGAATGCTCAAATGTTTGGAACTATTGTTCTGAAAGTAATTACAAATTTTGAAAATCACATTGTGGGTTTTTAATAGGTTCTTGTGTTTTCAGGTAGGTGCATAGGATAATGGGGAGAAAAGAGGAAAATTTTATCAGGTACATCTATAAGACCTTTGTCTCCAGAAATTGTTAACGAGAAAGCCTTGGGGTAAGGAAGTCTAAATTACCTTTGCCTGTCATTTGATGCTGATACTAGTTGGGAATTCTGCTGCAGTAATGGGAATATTTTGTGGCTAATGAAAGCAGGAGCTGGAAGAAGGCATTGCTGGAGGAAACACGGCCTAAAGCAGGCAAAATATCCTGGGTAGTGTCATCGGGGCTGCATGCTAAAAGCTGCTTAATCAAGAAATGTGTTCCTTGAGTATAGTGTGCACATAATCTCTGTAAATTTGGCATGATCTAGATAGGTCCAGGATAACCAGTCCAACAACATTCTCCAGAGATTGCATCTTTTGCAGGCTGCTTGTGTCTCATCTGCTCTGCCCAAAACTCAGTTCATATCTCAGTGACCTCTTGTAGCATTTGCTGATCCATTCCCAATTATGGGTAACCCAGTATTTGAAAAGAAAACCCAGCATGTCATACAGTGTATTCATGACCACATGAACCATGTAACCCTGATGAAATTCTATCTACCAGTTATGCAAAAGGACGAGCTATACATGTAGGACCATAAGTGGAAGATCATTCAGAGAAGAAATTGAACAGATATAGATTGCACTTCATATACTGAGCACAAAGAAAAGAGGAGTATAGGAAGAAAACCAACCAGCAGTAGGTTATAAGCAGGTGTGAGTTTAAGTAGTTCAGAAGAGTGAGATGAAACAGAATAAATAATAGCAAGAGGGTACAAATTAGCATACCCACTCCCTTCTTCAGTTACACCCACTTAATAATGTTCTTTTCCTGCTGTGCTTCAGTGCTAGCCCCTTATGTATTGCACAGTATTTGAGTGTCTTAGACTAAATCAGATAATTTCAGAGGTGATGAGTATAAAGGGGCAAGCTACACACCTCTGTATGCCTCTATGTGTTGTGAATCAGGAGACTGAATCTCATGAAATTAAGATGGAACTGCATTGGCCAGGCCTCATGCTCACTTCAAGTTTAGCTCATGGATAGCTGGTATGTACTGACTTGTACAGAGAAAACCATAAACAGTTAGGTCAGCAGAGACATTTATGACTGTCTAGTCTGATCCTCTGTCTGATCTAAGCCCTAGTGCATCATCTGACACTCTGCATTAACTGCTCTGGAGCTCTCTGCTTTGCAGTTAGCGGATCTGCTGCAATGTTTCAAAGAACGCCTCTGGTGCATGGTGATCTTCAAAGACGATGCAGACACGAGCAATTCCTCTCACACCTCCTGTGTTTGTTGGATAAGTGTGTAGTTGGAAGCACTTCTTTGCAAGAAATCTGTATTAAATTTACCAAAAAACATTTATTGCAAGTGAAATTAAAACTTGTGGGAGGAAATAATTTTCTATAATTACTTGTGTTCTAATATTGACAGAACCAAGATGCTATGTCAGATTGTTGTTAACTAAGAGGAAGGATGGCCTCCCATGACATGACCCACTTCCTCATTTCTTAGCATTGACTGTTCCTAAGACCTTGGAAAGTCTCTTTTGTAAAATAATAATATGAAAGGGAATTGTGATTTTTGCATATCCATTGCAGATGAGGGCCATCACAGACATTATAATATTCACATTCTTGTTGAGTCTGGTAACATCTGAGTGTCTCACATGTTGTTGTGCTTTCTTTCTCTTTTATTCTCCATTACAGGGGATGTCTTACCTGCACTCAAGCAAAACTGAAGTCCATGGTCGACTCAAATCCACAAACTGTGTAGTAGACAATCGCATGGTAGTGAAGATCACTGATTTTGGCTGTAATTCAATTCTGCCCCCAAGGAAAGGTAAAAAAATGCCCAGCTGGACTCTCCTTCATGGTTTCCAAACCAGTGGAATTTTCTTCTCTTCATAGACCAGAAGGGTCTAATTACATCTTGTACACAGTACAAAACAATGCAACTTTGATTCATATTATAGCAGCCGTTATATTGTTTTGACTTAAACAGCACAATGAAAGAATTATTAGCAGGTAGTGAAAGAAATTAAGCAGTGTAAGTAGGAAGGCAAGATGAACATGCAACTTTTTGTTTAGAAAACAGAGATTTCACCTGTGATTGAAATGTAAGAAACATTTTCATTATCCAAGTCCTTCATGCAAACAGCTGTTTTCAGCAGTAGTACTGAAACTGTGCGAAGAAAAAAAGAAGTTAATTTACCATAAATCTTGTAATTGATTACATACGTGTTACCACAGTGCTCTGTCATATCATTTAACATGACTCTGATAATCCTTGAAGAAATCTGTATTGATATGCAATGATAATTGTTTGTTTCTTATTCTTTAGTTAGGAATCTAGTAATCTATGCTCAGCCAGATTGGAATAATATTAATAGCTTTTCTTTATGTTTTCTATTCACCTCACATTCATAGAATATTTCTGTAAAATAGAACACTCCTTTCTACTCATATTTTTCTTCTTACTTGATCTGGAGTGAAAAGATGAGTCCATCTGCAATTATGTCATATTAATCTGTAGAGTAGAGCTTGGGGTATAATAAGCACAGCACTGTGCTGTAACTGCAGCATATGACCTGAAAAAAAACTGGTTGCAACTGGTTTGGAGAAGATTATTACATGCAGACACAAACATAGTCAAGAGTAGCAGTAAAAACTTAAAAAAGGATTAATAAAAGAGCACTTAACAAAAAAGTTCTATTAATTCTTCATTTTACAATTTTAAAATTTATTATTATTATTACTATTAGTAGTAGTAGTAGTAGTAGTTGTTGTTGTTGTTGTAGTAGTAGCAGTACTACAACACTGTAATGTATTTATCTTCTTTTATTGCTTCTAAGCAGTCTCAAAATTTCTGGCTAGTAGTAGTATGTCCTTGAAGAAAACTCACTGTTTCACAAGAGATCCATAGATTCATTGTGGCTGGATGTTGATATCATAATTATATTATAGCCTACTATCATAACACTGTTTTCAGGGTCACTGTTTTCAGGGTCACTGTGTTCAGGTCGCTGTTAGGGTATGCCACCAGCATGTCACAGCTGTTGTACCATGGCAGCATTCTGGTTTTGAGGTACAGTGGTGCTCATTGCACTAGAAATACAGATTAATAATTTCTCTAGAAAGCAAGCAGATATAAGCAGGTAATACTAAGTCAAGCTCAAAAGTGCTTGAGAATTATTTCAATAGCTTCATGATATCAAGGCCATTGGCAAATATTGAAGTCTTCTCATCAGACATTGTGTATGAAAAACTCCTTGCCTCTCCTAGCTCAATAATTTATGGCTCAGAGTATTTTTTTTATAGCGCTGGCATTCCTTGGTCTTATCCAGATACATAGGCTATTTCTAAGGAGCCTGTGAAACTTACCTAAAAAAAGCGAGTTCATTGGCAATAAACATAACTTTTCGAAGGTGTAAGAGTCTGCATCTACAGTGGAAAAGTAGCAGCAAATCCCAGAAAACGGAAAACTACATCAGAGGTTTATCTAACCTCTGTATTGATGTCAGGTTCTCAAGAAAAATTCTGAAGTAGGGAATGCACAATACCAGTGGGCTCTGGATTTGATATAAAAAGAGTAAATGCAAATATCATTATAGCCAGTGGATCGTCTGAGAAGGATCACCCTTTTTGCAATTACTTCTCTCCCCTTTACATCATCCTCCACTGCCATCTGGATCTTCAGACCTGTGGACAGCTCCTGAGCATCTCCGGCATGCTGATGTATCTCAGAAGGGTGATGTATATAGCTATGGGATCATTGCCCAAGAAATCATCCTACGCAGAGAGACATTCTACACTGGACACTGCCGGGACAACAGAGGTAATTCCACAGATTGCTCCTCTATTGCAGCCTTCTGGGATGGTTGTAGCTATAACTGGCCATATTCTCCATGTTTTGTGAAAGGCACTGTCCCTGATAACTGCTTGAACAGCTGCTCCTTTCTCTGTGTGGTGAATTAAGAGCCTGTTTGAAGGATCTCACTGTGGGGGCAAGTGTCCCTGCTTCTTCTGTAAATAAAGTTTGGATTGAGTCTTCTTGCCCTTTCTCTTCCCTTCTCACCTGGAGCACAGCATTACAGTAGTTAACATTATGCAGTGCTGGCCAGACTTACTGCAACATTTAAAGGTGTCAAAGGTTTTTCTATTTTGACTTGTAAACAACATGTAATATGCCATTTATTTTAGGCAGCATAAATCAGCATTGTCAACACAGAACAACAAAAATTCAGCTGCAAGACATGAAAACAGTTGGCATTTAAAAACTGGCAATTCAGGCTTCATTCAAGCTGGTTATAATTAACTTCAGCAATTTAACTTCTGTCAGAAAAAATCATCTTCTCCTGTAGTGCATCTGTTAAACCCTGTATTGTGCATTTGGTTACATTGTTTTTGAGTGGCTGTTGTGGTTTTAAGCCGTGAGAATTAAGCACCATGCAGCTGCTCGCTTAACCCCCCTCTCTACCATCCTTCCCCCGGTGGAATGAGGAGGAGAATGAAAGCAAAACATACAGGTTGAAATAAGAACAGTTAAGTAATTGGAAATAAAGTAAAATACAATATTAATGATAAAATACAGTAATAATGATAATAAAAGGGTAGAAACAAGTGATGAACAATGAAATTGCTCGATACCTGCTGACCAATACCAAACTCCCCTTCCTGAACACAGATAATCCTCCCTTCCAGGTAACTTCCCCCAGTTTACATGCCAGGCATGACATTCTTTGGTGTGGAATATCCCTTTTGTCAGTCTGGGTCACCTGTCCCAGCTGTGCTCTCTCCCAGTTTCTTTTGTGTACCCCCTCACTGGAAGAGAACCTGCAACAAGTTAAAGAAAAAGTCCTTGATTTAGGATAAACACAGCTTAGCAAAATACCAAAACTTCAGTGTGTTATCAACACCATTCTTATTCCAAATTCAAAAGACAACATGCTAACAGTTTCTGAGAAGAAATTAACTACCCTAGCTAAAACCAGAACGATATCCACCCTTATCCAACCCAGTCTATTCCAATTCCCAGAATCCAGACATTATTATATACTAGAACTGACAGAGAAACATGTGTGGGTTTGGGATTTTCCTAGTGACTAACAACAGTTACTAACAACAAATTTAAGACATTGTCTTTACCTCTGAGTCATTCTGTTAGATCCGCCTCACATTTGTTAAAACGTCCAGAGCAGCAGCTTGACAGCCTAATAGCTCTTTTACTGAGTCACATTTGAGAATAATTTCTGGGGCATGTTCATCATCCTACATTATCATAAATCTGTGTTTCTTTCAGATTTGGGGAAACACAGTTTTTGACATCACCAATTCTGTGCTATAAATGTAAACAAGATTAGAAATGGCTGTTCCCCTTAAGCCAAACTCTTCAGGATTTCATGCTTAATAAAAGGTAGAGAAAATAAAGCCTTTCTATTCCTATTTCTTGGGAAGAGACAGGCCCAATCCTTATGAATGCAAGAATTTTACAAATATTGCCAACATGGAGAAAGTAAAGTGCAATGCCGTACCTTGCTCATTTTGACTCGTAAAGCAAATTCATAGGAAACTACATTCTTTTAATTGCTTGTTGAGCCGTTGCTCAACCTATTGAGTCTTTCTGTGTTTTGTTAATGGTTATTAAGTTAGCCTCAGACATATTGTTTCTTGGCTTTTCTGAGATGTGGTGGCGTCTTCACTGCTCTGTGGTTGACCCTGGCTGTCTTAGTCAGAACCTGGTTCCTTGTTTTATCTTTGACCTGTATCTTAACACTGTATCCTGTCCTTTTGGAAAGACTGTCCCTTTCAAACAGAATGAGGTTAATCCATGGAATTTAAAGAATTTGTAGCACCTAACAGCACCTAAGTGATGTTGCTGGAGATGGTTACCTCTTAGCATGTGAGGTAAGACAACAATGAATTTACTAGGCGTGAAATCCATTTGCTAAGTCTGGGTCCACTGTAATTTAAAAAAATAATCTGCTTTTAAAATTTCAGCTAAAATTTTACATTTTCCATTCAGGGAGGAGATTGTTTTCTCCACAAAACTTTTTTCCATGAAAGCATTATTAGATGTCTAAGATACATATTGCTGGTCTAATAGCTTCTGGTATTATTCTTGACTTTTGTTTATGCAAGTTGAGTAAAATGTGTTCATCAGTTTATCAAATTTCATGTAACAGAAAGGAATAAGTTTTATTACATATTGCTGAAGTGGCTTCTCATTTAAATGCCTGATTCATTCATTAGCCTAGATGAACAAGACAGTGAACGATACTTATTCAAACACTTCTGCATTTTGTTTGTGGCATCATCTGACTTTGGAAGACAGTAGCTCTAACTTGGGGTGACCATTAATTTACAAATATCCAAGATAAAAAGAGGGGGGAAAGTACAAAATTAGAGTCAGTGGTAATGGACAAAGAAAGATCCCTGTTGTATGTTAGATTCTTTTGGGTTTGAAGTCACGAGATAAACTCTTTCAATGGTTAGGCTATCGGAAGTTAGTCTCTGCAGATTAGAAGACACGATACTGATCTTTCAGGACAACTGGTATAACTGCTTCTCCAGGCTTAAATGACAACAGCAAGGACTGTGTTCAGACTTTAAAAGACTTATTTAAAAAACCACATACCTGAACTCCATCCACCAACTTAGAAAAATTAAACTCTACTTTCAGTTACTCAGTGAGCCAATTTTCTCAACGTGAAAATATGTATCAATCAACTTAATGTACAATAATATTGCTACTAATGAGAGAGAAGTGCCGTGACAGGTATACAGAACTGGATTTCTAATGTGTAGAAGTAAGTAGGTCACAGTCCTCTTCACTGACATCTCTGTAAGAAGCTGTTCCCCATCTGGTTACTCCACTCTCCTGCAGAAACACCTCATTCACTGCTCAAGACTGTGAAATCTTGTCATGTACCAACGCTCAATTCAAGCTGCCTCCTTGTTCCACTACTTTCTGCCACTGACTAATTGCAATATTGCTAATAGGTGCTGTTACTTCCTCTCTCAGGTGTGTGTCCAAGCATGGAAATCCAGCACATTCCTCCTGCATACATGAGCCCTACACAGACTTTCCTGTCTCTTAGCCCACAGAAGACTTCTCAGCTTCTCCACTCTATACCTTTTGGGAGACTCACATTTCTTGCTCCTTCTCTAGTCTGTAATTTCTGAACCAAAAAGTTGGAAGCTGCCATATCATTTTGGGGTGATCATGCACACTGGGCACATTTAGGCATCTGTAGCTGCCCTAGACCAGTGCAATTACAAACCTTCATCATGTCATTACACACTTCCTACAGTAAAATTGTATCCCAGATATAATCAGACATTATTAATAAACATTCTGTTCTGATTCACAGATTCCTTTCAATTTCCCTTTCCTCCAGAGGTAAAAAGTTACTTTTCTTTTTTAAACCTCCCTTCCCCTGGAATTCTTGAAGTCTGCAGGAGAAAGACAAAGGAGGATGTTTTTGCTTTAGCTTTCTCTTACTGTGCTTAAAGTTGCGCAAATGCATCGTGATTTTGATGTGTTCAGATTCCAAATAACTTTCATAGAATGGGTTTAATGACTAGGAGTACAAATTAGTTAACTAATGCAATGCTTTTAGCCCATTTATATTAATAGCTTAGTTTTAAGGAAGTTAAGCATCTGCAGGATGGTTTGAATGGCTCTAATGAGTGGCGTATGTCTCCACACTTCTGATCAAGTTGCTATGGGCTTTTCACATTGTTTTTTACTGTAATTATACTTTATGCTGAGAGGCACACTAATAATGCCCAACATTCATTTGGGAAGATGCTATAACTGTGTTTACCGTGACCAGTAAATACTTATGTACATTTCTATTAATTTTGCTTTCAGGGGCCTTTAAGGCAACCTGTTTTGGTCTTATGCCATATATTTTAAAAAGCTCCAAATTTGAAATTCACATCAAAATGAGGGAACTGTTGTCACGACTTCTTTTTGTACAGTACCTTGTAACATAATAGACTCCTATAGACAATTAATGTCCTTCTTACACTTTTTTGTTTAAAACTTTGATCTTTTTTGTGTACTAGAGAAACTTTACAGAGTGGAGAGTGGCAAAGGTGCAAAGCCTTTCCGACCAGACCTGACCTTGGAAACAGTGGGAGAAAGACAGATGGAAGTAAGCTAATAATTAACAAAGCCATTTTCTGGGTGAAGGGTAAAAGTCCTGGCCAAACTAAAGCCTATGATCATTGGAAGGTGAAAGCTATGCATTTTGTGCCAAATGCCCTAACTTGTGGAAAGAAATTTCATTCTATAGTTATTCCCAGCAATGTGAAATACGAGTCATGGAAATTATTTCACTGGAAAGAAATGAACACTTATATGGTGCTACTCTTCTGACCTATTTTAGATATCCTTGAGATGGGAATTACACTTCAAGTGTACCTCTCCACTGATATAGCCCCTATGGCTTCTTGCCATCTTCCGTATTGTAGATATTCACATATTCAGCAATCAACCCCATTCTTTTTGGCTGAATCACCAGTTTCAGAAAAGCCCCCAACATAGGATATTGGAAATCTAATTACCACAGCATTTACCACCATGTCAGTAACTGTGTCTGACACCAGTCTGCTAGACTGGATCCATTTACTCACTTTTCATTTGTGTATTGCAAATTCAAGTTGAGATCGTGTCACTAGTCATCACAGAGTTAAGATGCCTGCAATGAGTGTTCTAACCATAGGTTCAAGACAGTTAGTCACACAATTTAATATGTTGCTAGTCAAGAGTAACCAGAAATTCCCTAATGAACTAGTGCTGTTTAGCACTACTCTGTCTATATCCATTACTCAGGTAGACTTTTCCTTAAATTTTTGTTTGAAGGTATATACACTTGTGAAGAGCTGCTGGGAGGAAGATCCAGAGAAAAGACCTGACTTTAAGAAAATTGAGAGTACTCTGGCTAAAATATTCAGGTGAGCAGCAGGGGCTTTTTAAAAGATGCTCCAAACTCCTCATCAATTAGAAAGCTCATATTTTTAAGTGTGTAAATTGATGTGATTATGATTCAGTCAGTGGAAAACCCTAGTGTCTTCACTTAAGTAGCAAGCTGGATAATTAAGGATTTAAACCAGTCAAGTAATTCCCTCCCTGTCTTTAGTCAAGAGTTGGACAGTGAGTCATGTCATTTAAGTTTTGGTAAATGAATGCACATGGATGTTTGAATGATGATTTGAAAGTTTGGATGGTCCCAAATTAAGCTGACTAGAAATGTTGAGTCATAACTCACTAGAAGTATTAATTACAGGACTGGTGGTACAAAGTTGTGGGAAAAGAATAAGGGTCATGGCTGGAGATACCCTGTGGGGTTGCACAGGCCTTTCACCTGGACAATGCTGCATTGTTCCTGCAGATTTTGGTCTGAATTAATTATTCCAATGACCAAACCATGAGCTTTTAATCACTTCTTCTTGGATATTTCTCCCCAGTTTTTAAGGCTCTCACCATCCACAAACCCCAACAGTATAATTTTACACTTTACATGGGCAGGACAGCTGTACTGTGCTTAACTGAATTTATCAGCTGAATAACCTTTCTCAGCTGAGTATAGAGGCCTCCTGGTTCAGCTCCTAAGCCTCCATCCTACAAAAGCAAAGAGGCTGTCTCTTGTCACATGCAATATGGTGTTCTTCTCATGTGGGTCTAAGATGATACATCCCTGATACAAAATTTGTTGTTGGATACAATACTAACCTGACTCTTCCAGTCAGCCTGGTCCCAATTACTTTCAGACTGCTTTGGTGAGTACAGGCTGCCCAGATAAACAGGAGTTTGAGTGGCTCATGTTACCACACTTCTGCTTCCAGGGGTTACTTGGCTTGAGTCTGCAAGATTTTGTGAGTAAAAGTAGCCCTGGGGCTGTTCATTGTTCCACTGTATTCTTCAGTCTTCTAAATAGACAGCTCCATATTGTCTTAATTCTTCTGGCTGAAGTCCCCATCTAAACATTATGTGCGATTTTCTACCTACTATTTTTAGCTTCCTCTCAGAATCTGAACTTCTCAGTTATTTTTTACAAATGAATGTTCCTGGGTTACCTAAAGTAATCTAGGATTGACAATATTTGCAGGGTTAGGGGATTGAAGGGTGCTTTAAGAATTACTCACTCCAACTGACAAGTGTGGATTATAGACTTTCAATTCATCTATGTAAGGCCTCCAAGCAAGCAAAAGAATGATACACTTGAGGCACTTTGCATTCTAACGACAGGGAAGTCAATACTGGAGAAGTTTTCTATTGCTGCTCTTTTGCCTCCTTTTTGCTTCTCTCAAGAATGTACATCTACAGTCTTCTTAATTCCTTTATAATTCTGTTATTTGCAGTAATTTCCATGGCCAGACCAATGAAAGCTACATGGATACCCTGATCCGGCGTCTACAGCTGTACTCCCGGAACTTGGAACACCTGGTGGAGGAAAGGACAGAGCTGTACAAAGCAGAGAGAGACAGAGCAGACAGGCTTAATTTCATGTTACTTCCAAGGTAACTGGTCATGAGGATTTTCGCTGGTATTTTATTTACGTACACCTGATTCTTGCAGAGTAGGGGATAGGATTAATGTTTATGTTCTATTTTCTTCCCATCGAATCTAATCCTGCCAGGAAAGAAAGAAGAAGCAGCTGTCCCTGAGCTCTCCACCCTATGGTAGAGTTTCATGCCAAGATGGTATTGGGACCCATTATTTTGCTCAACATTTCTTCGTCCACAGGATCCCCCTTTCCAGCACATGCCTCTCTTTCACTGCCTTCCAGGGAACACAGATCTACAGTGATCCCACATCACAGAGCTCTGGTCTGCTCCAGCACCTTGCTGGTTAGAAGGAGTGTCTTCAGCTGAAGAGCAGGAGTGGAGTCCAACTTCAGGCTAGGGTTTAGCAATGCAAGAGAGGGGCTGAGATTGTCTGGGCCTTACTGGGTTAGATGGATTCTTCAGTGTATGCTATAGGATAAGTATTATTGACATTTTAATATTGGTAATACCAGTAATTTTGATATTGTACACATTTGGAATAGTAAAATTATCCTGGAATGTCATTACTAATTTCAAGGGTATTTCACTAGTCAGGTTATTGATTTTGTGACTCATCGCCCAAAAAAAAAAAAAAAAAAAAAAAAAAAGAAAGGTTTTCATTCAATCCAGTTTTGGGTAAAATCAGGAATGATGTAGCTGTATAGACAGTGCAACAAGGAATTAATGTCTCCATCCACTCTTTGTTGTTCCTTTCACTCTGTTACTGTTTCATTGTAGATGGAACACTGCATTGTGCAAAACCTATAATTTTCCGTGTCTCTTCCAGTTCTTCTCTTCTAATATCACCACTAGGAACAGATATTTCCCTGGATTTAGAATTGCAAGAAAAAGAAGGTCCCTCTTGAATAGGCATTGACTGTCATGGTATTGAATTTTCCTTCCATAAATTACCAGACTAAGATATCTCATCTGAAATCAGGATGAGTTGATGTAATTATTATAATGAAATTACTTCTGTGCCAGGAAAACAGAAAAATATGTCTGTTTTTACTTATTGTATGGGTAGAATGTAGGTCTACAGATCAGAAAGTTCAGAATTTCAGTTTTAAATTTTACTCAATATCCTTGTTTCTGACCTTAACCAAGAAACTCAGTTGCCTGTGTCTCAGTTCCCTCTTGGCTATTCACACACTTGGACATTGAAAGTCTGTAGTGCATTAATTACCATTAGTAAGTGCTTTGAGGTCCCTGGCTGAAAGGCATTATGGGCATCTAAAATGTGATTACAATGGCAGTTTTCAGCAAACTATTTAATGTTTTCTACACAGGAAGCAATACTGTGATTGGGTTGCATGAAAAAATAGCTTTAATAGTAAACACTAGTCATCTGTATTCCTGCCTTCTCTATTTCCACAGGCCAGTGGTAAAGTCTTTGAAGGAGACTGGCCTGGTAGAGCCAGAGCTGTTTGAAGAAGTCACTATCTACTTCAGTGACATTGTTGGCTTCACCACTCTCTGCAAATACAGCACCCCTATGGAGGTGGTAGATATGCTCAACGATATCTACAAGAACTTTGACCACATTCTTGACCATCATGATGTTTACAAGGTGATTAGCTCTGTACTTCTGCTCACTTACAACCAGTGGACACACAAATCAAATTGCATGATGTGGTGGATTTGGGAATCTGCCTTCTAAGCAAAGCAAAAGAGAGAAAAACAGGTCAAGATTACTTAATTTAAATATGCTTTCACTGTGCTTACTTATACCAAATTTCCTACAGTAGGTGGTCACACATTCATTAATCAGAATGTTGGGTATAAACACTCATACCTTAATGGTGTCAGCTACCTTAAACTAATCAATCCTGCTCTCAGGGGAAGAAATGTTTAGTCATGAACAAGAGGATCTGATAAAATCTTTTTGCTTTTAACTAAAGATGTACTTTTCTGTGTCTGGAAATAGTGAGTTCTGATTTTATTTCCACAGGTAGAGACCATTGGTGATGCTTACATGGTGGTGAGTGGTTTACCGAAGAGGAATGGCAACCGGCATGCAGTGGACATCTCCATGATGGCTCTGGACATCCTCAGCTTCATGGGATCTTTTGAACTGAGACATCTGCCAGGGCTGCCTGTTTGGATTCGCATTGGAATTCACTCTGGTACACAGTAGTGCTAGATCAACAGTGACAATGTTGTTGCCTGGTTTTGCACAGAATTAACACCCATAAAAGATCTGGTAATACACCATACACAGTTGCCCTCCACATGAAGAATCAGGCTGAAAAAAATGTTCAGAGAGGAAGAGTAACAGAAGTAAATAAGTCACTGTTTTGCTCCTGCTATAGTGAAATAGCCCATAGCCATTAATTCAAAGCCTAAGTCAGTATCTAGGATGAGCAACAGCCACTGTTCTTAGTGTGATTAAACCAGTTGTATCAAATAAGCCTTCAAAGATTATTTCTCTCTGATTGAAGTGGAGATTAGTCATGGCCAGCTATGCTTATCTAGGCAAAAAATGCAAGCCTGTACTTTGTGCTTTTGGAGGCAAAACTTTTGTTGAGTCTTTTTGGGGCTTAATGTTTTAATTTGTCTATATAATTCTTTTTGTCAAAGGGGAACTCCAGATAGCGCAACAACTTTGGGAAATTCCTCAGCCACCTCAACACCAGCTGCCAGGGGAGGAACACATTAGAGAAAGTGACTGAGGCACTTGGAAGCCTCTTGAGGCCCCACTATTCACCCTTGCATAATGAAGCTTATTCTATTTTTCTCTTGCTTCCAAACCTGACAGTTAATAAATGTACTTCTTTTTTTCTGCACAGAAGTTGAGATTAAATACAATTAACACTGTGTAGCTGTGTCCTTTTTATGATCTTATTGGATTATGCAAGAATAACAGAGCTAGGCTTGGTTTGTAGTGGGAGACCACAAGATACTGTGAGAAATGAGGTAGAAAGTATTGCCAGGAATGCAGAGTTCTCCCAGGCACTGCCCTGCAACAGTTAGACACCTGCCAAATAAATCAAGTCTCTTGATTCACTCTTTGTATCTCTCTGCATCCCATTTCTAGGTCCATGTGCAGCTGGTGTGGTTGGAATAAAAATGCCTCGTTACTGTTTGTTTGGAGATACAGTAAACACAGCTTCGCGGATGGAATCCACAGGCTTGCGTAAGGATTTAATTTTAGCTGTCAGTGTAACAGGGCCAAAGGCTATTTGTTAGTTTGTGACCAAAGTGTCTGTTTTCAGCTGAGAACAATTTATTATCAGCTTGCAGAAGTTTTAAAGATAAGCCCTATTTGGTTTAATTACCAGTTATTTAATTGTCCAAAGTGACAGTGGGCATTTCACTGGGCAATGAAAATTTGTTTCTTGTTTATGCTTCAGTGCTGGTAACAGGGAGTTTGTAGGCTGGTTCACTGGCTGAGTTCCTCTGGAAGATATGATACTTATGTGTCTGGAATTTAATTTTACTCTAGGAACCATAGACTTTAGTTTGACCTAGAATTGTATTATAGCTTTGTTGTGTAAATATACTGACTGTGTGTTTTAAGTTGAAGCAATTATGTCATCAACTTCACCATTAAGGAACTGTGGCAAGAGCCAGTTTTTCCTCCTTCTACCCAGTGTCTTCACATGAGCATTCTCTATATAGGTCACTCACAATTACTCTTTTCCCTTTTGACACCTAACTACTACAGATAACATTGTCACCTGTATTTCAGATCAAGGGCTGTACCAGCTATTCCTGCCTGGATATGCTCTGTAGTGAAGTCAGATTTTCATACAGCAGTGTAATTGCTTCTCATTAAATTTGACTCTTAGAATTTATGATGATAACAATTGAAGGAGCTTCCTTAATGTATGTGAGGTGTTTCTAGGCTGAGCTTTCATTGTCTCTTCATTTTTTAGCTTTAAGGATTCATGTAAGTGGTTCCACAATTAACATCCTGAAAAGAACAGACTGCCAATTCCAATATGAAGAGAGAGGAGAAACGTACTTGAAGGTAACCTTTACCATGTGCAAGCATGAACACAGAAAAGGAATAGTAAAAAGTATTGTATAGTTGAGAGTACTCCAGAACTTAATTAATAGCTGGGGAACAAGGATTAGTGATCAATTGGTATCACAGTCTCTAGTGGTTGAAGACACTTCTATAAAGACAATGCAGGTAATGAAGAGGTCCCTTACTCATACATTAAAGCAACATAAAGATGTGGAGAATAAATGAAACATAAAATTTGGAACAGAAGATTGTAGAGTGAAGTCATTTGCTGAAAGGGAAGATGAATGTAGTGTTGATTTGTTAATGCTCCAGTATCTACCAATCAATTTATTTCAATCTATTACACTTGTCTGTCCTTGGGAGTTGATGGTAGGCAGCATGGCTCACCTCTCCCACGACTTGTGTTTCAGGTCATGGAACAAGAAAGTGTGTGTGTGCAGCTGCATCTCCCCCATTCTTGTTCTCACATCTAATTTGTAACCCTTTGCTGTCAGCATCAGTTACTGAAAATAAGCAAAGGCAAACATGGCAATGTGCAATAGAGTATTTAAGTAAATTAACTACAAGAAATTGCATTCTAATCCCAAAACTGTGCTTTCTCTTCTTTATCATATATATTTAGGGCAGAGGAACAGAAATTACCTACTGGTTGACGGGTACTGAGGACAAGAAATACAATCTCCCAACACCTCCTTCAGTGTAAGATGGTTTTTTTTATGTGAAAAGGGTAGAGAAATTCTCATTCTTTGTGCTTTAGCCTTTATTGGCACTTGTAGATGTTTTATACCATTGAATTTGCCTTCAGCTGTTAGAGGCTTAATGGTATATGTGCATATAAACATGTAGATATTCATTACATGGGATTATGTGTGTGCTGAAGAGTGTTTGTCTATATAAACATTTAGCAGGTTCTTTGCCTTGGAAAGGGTGTAAGACTTACAGGAGAAGTTGCTGATGTGGTAAGGGCAAGAGATGGAAGGAAAGTGAAAAACATTAATATTCCCACAAGTTTAGTCCCAGTGGCACCTGTGTGTCACACGAACACAAGAGGGTAACCACAAGTGAGTGTGCAGCTCTGTAATACCATGTTATGCCTGTGAGCTCTTGTGGAGGAATTTGTAAGAGGAATGAAACTTGCAGGATTTCAAGCACTATTCTGCTACAAGAGGTGGACAAAGTTACTGTAGTATTGCACAGGAATAAAGCCTTTAAAAATTAAACAAGAGCTTATTTTCTAACATTTAGAGAAGGTATCTGTAAAAAAAAATGAGTTTGATGTTCTGGAACTGAGCCATCATTTTACATTAGAATTGAATAAAATATAGCAAAGTAGAAGTGATGTTTTTGACTAACTATGCAGAATTGAAGTCAGGGGAACTTGTTGCAATTTTTAGTGTATATTTTGCATATGAATACCTCTTTATTTCCTGCAAACTCACTAAATGTGGAACTTCCTCACTTTCTGCTCTAAACACCTGTGTACAGTCACTCTTCACTAAGTGGGAATTTATTGCCATCTGCTTTGAAATGACAGTGTTTCATTACAAACTGAAGCAATGATATTGCAGATTGGTGTTTGCCAGTTACACGGGGATCCCTTGTCCTGAAATGCATAAGTAAATGTTATATCTTGCTTCTCCTGTAAGTTTTGAGTTTTACACAGTGTGTCCTTTGCACAAATAAAATTCTCTGTCCATATATTCCCTAAGAGAAAACAGGGGATTAAGTGGAATATGAAGGTTTTCCCAGGCCACTTGCAAAATAGGGATAATAAAATTTTTAATCTGCTACAGAATCTCACGAGCTTTTTATTTTTTAAGTGGAAAGTACAAGTGTTTGGGCTGAACAGAAGATACTGTCAAGACTACCTCATGATACATCTCTTTTGTAAACTCAAAACTCCTTTTTTAAAATTAATACGATCTGTTGAGACTATCAGAATTATTGAATTTGCAGTCTTCTGGAATTCAACTATTGAAAGTACCTCTTGAGCTGAATCACAGTGATGTTTTTGTTTTCACTTCCTAATATATGATTGCCGCTTAAAAATTGTCATGTGTGGGGTACTCCAGCAAATACACTGAAGAAATTTCTGAAACAATGGCAGCTCTATTACTGAAGGCCACCTGAAGTTGAGTAGTTAAAGTCCTGCTGCCAGTAATAGTGTTTGAGAACTAAAAACTATTTTGATTAGGATTGAATCTAATTTGTGTCTTCCTTTTCATGCAAGTGATCATGACTTTTAAGGTTGATAATGACACAGCTACAGACCTCTTGTGCAAAGACACTGATCCATACTATTTGGAAAACTCACATGAAACTCTTGACTTCTATTCCCAAATTCAGAACTGGAATTTGGTCCTGCCTCCACTTTTTATCAGTAGTGTGTGAATGTCATTAAGATAAACATGGGAATGGAAAAGTTTAGAAATCTCTGGGGACCTGAGGATCACTAAAAACATGTGAATCACTGATTTTTTTTCCCCCCATCCTGTTGATTTTAGGGAGAATCAGCAGCGGTTACAAGACGACTTAGCAGAGATGATAACCAGTAGTCTTCAGAAAAGGGAAAATGAAGGATCCAAGGCACAGGAGCTTTCGCGGGTAGGTAGCTACCGATCAGGTACTCTGGAATACCTGCAACTGGTCAGCACAGAGAATTTTACCACATTTGTTTGAAACTGGATGTCTAGTATGACTCAAAAAGCTGCAGCAACTCTCTGGACAACTTCATGTGGAGGCTGGAGGCTTATAGACTCAGTTAGAGGAAAAAGAAAACACCTTTTCAAGCATCCTTTTTACCGTCCGACCTGCTATCAGTAAATCAAACCTCTCTTCACTGTAACATTGAAATTGTTGGATGACTTTGTTAGGACACATGCAGCATGATTTGAGGTAAATGAAAATGTTTGCACTTGAGTCTGGAAAATAGTGGAGGTTTTTGTTTTAGTTAGGGTTTTTTTAAACTGTGATGGCCTGTTCAATAATACACTTTTGAAAATACTCACAGCAAAACCTTAATTTGTCATGATCTTTAGATGTTGTATTTAATTTGTAGTTTTTATTTGAAGAAAGATTTGGTGTAATATATATGAAAATATAATTAAATATATCATATGTAAAACCTGGATATGTTGCTATTTTGTTTCTTCTGCTGTTTTCCTCTGTGTTTCATATGTTTTCTTTAATCAAAGGCTTTGTTCAAGAGACAATACTTCTGTTATTTACATTGGGAGATTATTCCAGAAGTATGGTTTCTAAAGTTTACCTGAATCTCCCGGGCCTGAAAAATGAAACTGTCATTCTTGCAAAACAAGACACTTTCATATCTTTTTACCACTTCTGTTTCTGCCCCTAAACCAGAAGTGAAACAGAAATTAAGGAAATAAAATTATCTAGATTTCTTAACCTCAGACCTTTTCAATTCAACTTTTGGATGCAGTTTTACAGTCAAGCAGGTTTTACTCAGATGACTTGTTCTTCAACTGACACCATGGCACTGATATTAATAAACAGCTTTAAAAAAACAACAAAAGCACAGGGGCTGCATGTAAAAGAAACTCAGCATTCACATGAAGAAATAACGTCTAGTGAGTGAATAACGTCTGCTTTTGCAAGGGCCTTTTGTGCACTATTGGCTTTCAAAGCAGAACTACTTCCACCATTGTAAAATATTGGTCAGTATTCAAACAATAAAATTGGTGCAAAATCATTATTTTATAGTTTTGAACAGCATTTTTGCACAACAGAATAACATAAAAAGAATTAAAAGAGAACAATCCAATTGCCTCAGTTTTTTCTTTTTAAGAGAACCTGGCTTTGTAAGAACACATCCACACATCAAAAAAACCAAAACAATGTAGATGTAAACAGATCTGAAGTGGAAAGATTACTAGAAAAATTAAATAATGAGGTTCTGTAGGGCTTATACTCTTACCTAATAACCTACACTCAGGAACATGATACAGATAAATAGCAGAAGGTGTGTACCCAACAGCCACAGCTTTCACATTATGAAAAATGTGAAAGTCACATTATATATATACAGTCATATTATATATATACAGTCACATTATATATAACCGATCTGAAACTCAAACTGGCATTAATACTGTATCATCCTCTGTCTGTGTCTTAATGGAAACATTCGTTGGGATGAGAATAGAAAAAAACAAACCCTGATGTGCTGAAACTTGCATGTATTAAAAAGAGTATGAGTACAATAAAAATATAAAGTCTGCTATTTCCTGCCTCGTTGTGCCAATCAACAAGCTTTGTCTCCATGTCTGCGTTCTGGGGTGTGACTGCTGCGCAATTGGCACTGCTGGGCTATTCTGGTCGCTGTAGCCGAAACACTCAGCAAGTGAAGCTGTAATGTAGTGACAAGTGCTGGGCTCATCAAGCCTGAAGACAACCACTATGATTACCCAAAGCAGAGCTGTTCTGATCTTTGCAGTGATACAAGTGACCTAACTCCTCTTTTTAAATAAGAGTTTTATGGGTTCCATCCTTGACACCCCTGAGATACAAATTGTTTTAGAGCACATCTGCTGACACTGATTGAGAAAATTACTTTAAACAGTGCTTAGTTTTCAGCAGCACTTCTCTTTCCAGTGTTCTTCAAATAATAAATTTAGTATCATTTTGTGAAGAGAAATAGTTACTTTACCAATGACCTGATGGACCTATCTTCTGGTAGATTTCTTTTTCACACGGTTCTGTCCCTGCACATATTTGTTACCTACACACCACAATAAAATCAACTTTGACTACTCTTTTTAAAAATCCTGTTTTCTGGTTTGAATGTCTTTTCCCCTTTCTCTCTTAACTGAAAAGCAGTCCAGAACAAAGCAGTGATCGGTATGGAAGGATCCCTGCAGCCTGGAGATACAGGGCTCTTACCCTGGGCTTGGGGCCAAGGCTTGCTACTTGGCCTGAACGGGTTGGCATGTGACCTTGTTATATGAGGCTATTACAGGCACCGGTATCAAATTCAAACTGTTTTAAACAATTACTGAAACACAAAGTGCAAATAATGCCCCTTTTAGGATAATGGCAGAATATCCAACACTGGATGAGACAAAAACGCAGTGCCTCAAAGTGGTCTGAATCACAGGTGCAAAGGAAAACCCCATGAAAAGTTGTCTCTATCTGTAAACCTTAGGAGAAGTTCTGTCCTTCATTTCTTCTGCTGGGACATACACAGCAGTTGTTGTTCCCAAAAGGGCTGAAAACTGCCCTTCCTGTGATGCAAAACGCATAGTTTGACAAGGTATCGCTCAACTCCTCCTGTGTCTTTTCGGAGGCCTTTCTTGGTAAACCTTTGCCCCTCTTAGGTTAATCACAGTCGGAAAATCCAGGGGCCCCACAGGCACCTGCCTGGGGACCCAGCTTCACCACCCTGCGAGGCCGGACCTCGGCCAGGAGTGATTCCCATACCTCAGCCAGGCCTTGGGGTCTCCAAACCCGTACCGGGGCAGGGAAGATGCCGCCGCACCCGGAGCACATCCCGGCGGCCGGCGCGGGGAACAACCGTCCCCGGCAGGGCCACCGCCAGCACGGGGCGCCGCGGCCGGGGCGGGCGCCGGAGGAGGCGGGGGCAGCGGCGAGACCTGCCCTGAGCGAGGGAACTTAAAGTCCCGCCGCCTCCCAGCGCCCGGCGGAGTCGGGGGGGAGCGGCGGCATGGCCCGGGCGGGCGGCGCCGTGTGCCGCTGCTGCTGGGCGCTCGTCCTCCTGTGGGCGGCGGCGGGCAGCCGCGCAGGTGAGGCGAGCGGGGGCGCGGGGGGTGGCCGGCCAAAGCCCCCTCGCCGTGGTGGGCGGGACGAAGGGAGGCACCGGGGCTGCCTCGCGAGTGCTCCCA
>VYXF01001797.1:36962-70141 GCA_013397295.1 Polioptila caerulea | reverse complement strand
GCGGGCCGGGCCGGCCCCGGCCCCCTCAGGGGCTGCTCCGGGAGCAGCTCGTGCCCGGCGGCCGGGCCGGCGCGGCCGTGCTGCCTCGCGGGTGTTCGGTGCCGGCGCTTTCTAAGCACCCTCACAGTTCCCACAGGGGACGCGGGGAATCGAACTGAGGATCCAACAGGTGGGCAATTGCCTTGAGCTCCCAGGCGAGCTGGTTTTCAGTGTCATATGCAGGCACGGGAGTCGTTCAGGATGAAGACTTCGTTGTGCTGTGGCCTGCAGCATGCTGCAACTTGTGACTGACAGAGTTTTAGTGCTACCTTGTGGGTATAGGTCACGGGCTGTGCTTCCGAAGTCATACGGAGTCCCAGAATGGTTTGAGTTGGAAGGGACCTTAAGGATCATCCTGTTCCAACCATGCTGCCTCGGGCAGGGACATAGAATCCTGCTCTTTTGCTGCTTTCAATAAATTCTGGAGAATTTAAGGACTGGGTTTGGTGCTTATATTCCAGGAATTTCCCAGTTAATGTATTAAGTGCCACAAACCAAGGAGAAATTCACGTAACAGCTGTTTCAACGGGTGTAAAATGTTATGAGCATATAATTTTGTGGACAGTCCTATCTTGCAGGCATACTTTTAAAACTTTACCTGGATTGGCAAAAACTTCAGTTAGCAGGACCAAAAGAAGGGTCAGCTGTGAATTATGTGGAGGAAAAGAAGCAAGGTATAGGGTATGAGGTAGTTTCTCCTAATGCCCAACTGATTTCTAGCATCCTAATTGATTTACTGGTAGAAAACTACAAAGGAACAAATAGAAATGCCTTTAGGCTCTTTAATAGAGTAAATGGATTCCTTTTTTTTTTTTTTAATCGGTTCATTGTTCTTTAGCTTTGTTAATGCCTTGAAGGTTATTCATCATACACTTTGGAAAATGTCTCTAGAGAATGTTCTTTAATATGACTTAAATTGAGGTGCTCTGAGATTAGTGAAGCTACTTGTTGAATGGTTATTTTTGTTTCTTCTGGGTGGCCTGTACTAGGTACCTATAACTGTTTTGGCAAATTTGCTGCATTTGCTAAGCTTTACTAGTAAGTATCTTTGTGAACATGAAAACCATACAAGACTGAAACTCTTAATTGATAAGTCATATTTGAATATTGCTTTTCACTGATGTAAGCACAGATCAGGAGATTAGGCTTCAAATAATGACAGGCTTGTTGGAAGTAAATTGAAAAATTACTTAGACATGAAATGCATGAGGAAATAGGATGAATTAAGGCCAGTAGAATAGAAAACACAAATAGCTTACATTCAGGCAGATCAAGAAAGCATTTACTACTGTATTTGAAAATTACTGGGCTCTGTGTTAATTTCTTGTGTGGTTTAAGCTAATCTCTAAAGAAGCCCTGAAATACTTTAGTTTTGTAATAGATTCCAATCATAATTGTGTATTGAAATCTCTCTTGTTCTTTAGAGTTATACAGCCTTTTAAAAACAGTTTAAAGGATACTTCTAAAAGAAATAAACACGTGGATAGGCAGGACCAGAGGAGTGCCACAAAGGTGATCAGAGGGATGGAGCACCTCTCCTACAAAGACAGACTGAGGGAGCTGGGGTTGGAAGAGAAGAGGAAGAGAAGAGGAAGAGAAGAGGAAGAGAAGAGAAGAGACCTCACTGCAGCCTTCCAGGACCTGGAGGGGGATTGTAAAAAGGCGGGAGATGACTTATACAAAAGGCAGTGGTTTTAGACTGAAAGAGGGCAGATTGAGAATGGGTACAGAAAAAATTCTTTACTGGGAGGGTGGTGAGGCACTGGCACAGGTTGCCCAAGTATGTTGTAGATGCCCCATCCCTGGAAATGTTCAAGGCCAGGTTGGATGGGGCCTTGAGCAACCTGTACGAGTGAAAGGTGACCCTGCCTGTGGCAGGGAGGTTGGAACAAGATGATTTTTAAGGTCACTTCCAACGCTTAACATTGTGTGATTCTGTAAAATTTTTAATGGAAGAATAGATCAAGCTCTTTCAAATTAAAAAATTGAACAGAAACACCCTTATTATGGTTGACTTGAAATATTTAAATGCTGTGCTATGATAATCTTTACTATTGAACGTTGGCTGTAGGGGAGGGTATACTGAAATCAAATGTGCAATTTTGTTCTAGCTTTTTTTTGTGTGTTTTGAAGTGATGCAAAACTAGTTTTCAGTGAAACAGGAGAGTGATATCTTCCCTATTTAGTGGAAAGTTTATAGGCAGAATCTATGAAGAACACCTCTACAAAAAAATAGGTTCACATTTGAAAAGCTACAGATAAAAATTAGTAGTTAAATTAGTAAAATTAATAGTTAAGGAAACCAGTAATTTTCATATTAGTAGGAGATGCTCACAATTGTTAATTTAGCTTGTTACATGTGAAGTAACCAGTGTTCCATTGCTTGTGAGTTGGTTTGTTTGTCAGACAAAGGAAAAATACGAATATTATTTCTCACCCCTGACCCTGTAGTTCTTTCATCTGTAAGGAAAAGAGTTCTTCTCGTTTCTCTAATTATAAAGTCCAGTAACCTAACTTGATACATGTATGTTTTAAACACAACTTATAGCTGGGAAAGCATAAGGAAAAGCAACTGTTGCATATTGCCACATAAATTTTACTGGCATTCTTAAGGCATGTCAGGTGTTATTTTTGTAGCTCTAATTTATTTAATAAATATTAGTAATAGTGTGCTTGTAGGATTGTCTTGGGCCAGCTGCTGTAGAAATTCCAGTGCTCTCCTAGCTATAGTTACTTTTTCTGGATCTATCTTTGGCAGAAGGGTTGATGTATCTTTAAAAGCAGGCAGCTTGAAGGAGGGTTCTTCCCAGTCTCTACTGTCTGCAGAAAGGAGAAGAAACTCTTTTCCAGGCTTGTTCTGTCACTGGACCTCTGCACGTCTCTCTCCCACCCCGCTGGTGGTTGTGGTGAAACTCTGCAGTGCTGATGCTGTGCAGTTCTCCTGGCTGGCTCAGGGAGGGGAAGGGTGATTCCACTGGCCTACCCTATGCCCTGGCATTTTGACTCATTCATTGCAGATAGTGTGTGCTTTAGTGTGTTATTGAGGTTATTCTAAGCAACACTCTAGTGGGATAGTTACAGATTATCACAGTCTTTGATTATCAGAGTCCTGGTGGGCTGAACACTTGGAAGTCTTAACTTTGATGATGAAAGAATGATTTGTAGTTTCATGGAGACATTACAATTATTTTATATGCAAAAATTGACCAATATGACTGCTGGGATAAGAGGTGCTAGGGCCCCTGCCTTACCCTCCAAAAATAAATGTAAAAATGCCAATATTATTCAACAGGAAGGCTCCTGTTTTTTCCATAAAACAGGATTGTTTGAAAATGTGCACATGCTTCTTGTTTATCTATATTCCGTGTTATACTTCTGGATGATTTTCTTGGCAAAGGCAGTCCTGCTCATTTAGATGAACACAGAACAAAATTTTAACACATTAGGTGGTACAAAATGCTTTGATTACATTGTAGTGTAGACAAGATTATAAGCTTGTAGTTTTAACTCCAACTGCAAGGTGAAATGAGATGGGAGTGAATCAAAAGAAAAAGCAGTAATGGGAAATAGTTTTTTCCAGCATTGTTGTTAAGCTATAAAGGCTACCTTGATGCTATTCCTTTAAAGGCCTCTCAAGGTTTGTTAAGAGGTTAAATTTTCCTGTAATTTAATGTTTCCCCTACCCTCCCATCCTCTTTGAGTCCTGGTTTTCTTCAGGTTAAATTTATCATGTAGGGGAGCTGGAGCAGGGCAAACTCCAGGGGTAATTGAAAAGTTTGTTCTGACTTTTGAAAATAGCTCTGCATGTTTGTGTTCTGGCGGAGCATAAAAAAAAAGAAACCCAGCCTGCTGTGTAAGAGTGCCTGGGTCAGATGGGTCTGTCTGGCTTTGGCATCTTTCAGCTTTCTTTTCTAAACGAAAGCAACAGCTATTTTGCTTTAGGCAGACACAATTTCTGTATAGGTATAATAGGTATTCTGACATATCTATTTAGTTTGCAGGCACTAATAGCAGTACCCAGCTGCCCTGATTCCTCTTGACTTCAAGCCACCTCTCCACAGCCTCCTGAAGAGATGGAAAGATGGTCATGGTTTGCCTTACTTTATTCTTTCTCTTTTTATCTGTTCAACATCTTTGTTTACTGTGCAAATAGTCTCTCCTCTGCCCTGCAAAGGGCTTCTTGGTTGGAATCAGCTCTCCCATTTACTGCTGGGCAGCTGAGTTGTGTTCTGCTCTCACCCTTTGCATCCCCACCTCACAGAACTTTCTTTTCCCTGACTTTTTTTGGTATGTAAGCTTTAGCTTTGTAAAGTGGTCTTCAGCTTTCATCAGTGATGACCCTTATCAGCCTGCTCTTCTGTTTACAGATTTTTCAGTCTGAGTGATTCCCATGTTTATTTTTAACCTAAAGTAGAAATTACTGCTTCTATTACTTGAAGATAGTTAAGGAGACAACAGAAGACTAAGCTCATAGCTGCTTGAAGAGTTACTGAAAGTCTGTCGTGTCTGTCCTTCAAATAGCCTGGCAGATGAAAAATGTGTTTTTAAACACTGTGTTCCAAGTCCCTGAAATTACTTTGTCTCTAAATAGACTCACGTGACAACTTCTTTTCATAGAATATGAAAGAAGCAAAGTTCTTTCAGTACTAAAATTCTGGTTCTGCCAATGCATTTTCTGTTCCTATGAGAAGTGTCTCCAGTACATCATGAAGACTGACCTTGTGCACAGTGGTACAAAGCCTAGCTGGAGGCTGGTGACAAGTGGTCTATGCCAGTGGTTGATACTGGTCAGCATCTTCCTTGATGACCTCGGTGGTGGGGCAGAGGGTACCCTCAGCAAGCTTGCTGATGTGCCAGAGGGCTGTGCAGCCATTCAGAAGGACTGTTTATTAATTTATCACTTAAAACTTTTCTAATATATCTGAGACTTCTGACATACAATTTTTTAACTCCTCTCACAGTGATGTAGTAGTGATTTGATCAGTCATGCAAGGAGAGCTGATGTAATCACAACCCATCTGAGGCAGGATTCAATCAGAATTGTAGAGCGTGGGACTTTTTTGATTTTGTTGTTGTGTGGTTTGTTTTTTGTTTTTTTGTTGGCTTTTTTTTTCCAGAAAGCTGTCTACCTTGCTCTTTATTCTTCAGCTTAGCAGGATTAAAACACAAGTAAACAAGAATGTTTCTTAAAACAGCAGTTCAAATGGCACTCTGAGAAGTCTAGTGTTCTTCCTTCCTGTTTGTATCATGCTTGGGATCAATTCTATTTCAGATGGATGATAGACATTGTGTACTTTGTAAAGGATTGCATACCTGCTTTGCTTTTGTCTTTAAGCTTGTGATCCACTGAGTCCTAGTGCTTCTGTTGTGCTGCATCAGGGATTGATTCCCCAGATGGTCAATGTAGAAAGCTCTTGCAAGTTTTTGAATCTTTAGGTGGAAAATGAGGGCAACAGTAGTTTATAATCCTTTGCAGTTGCTAAGACATGCTGTCTTCTAAGGTTGCTTTCAGTAAGATTTGTGTACACTGTCTTCTGGGCCAGGTAAGAAAATACTTTTCAGCATTTTATGTCAACACTCTGCTATGCTGGAGCTGTACACTGACAGAGTTGTAGATAACTTCCAGAAGAATAACAGGAAAATGTTTAACTATGAGCTTTTGTCAAACTCCAGGTAGTCCTCATGCCCTTTTTCGGTACATTAGCATTAGCGCTGATCTCTGCACTAGAATTAAGCCTGATGAAAAGCTATAAAATTAACTTTTTTAAATTGCCAAAATACTGTCTTGACATTTCAGTATTGCAGAGGAAACCTACTTATGTTTGTTTCCCTTATCTCCTTTCTTCTCCACCACAGAACTCCGCTATGCAACTGTGTACTGGAATAGAGCTGAAAAAATCCTTCAGATCAGGAATACACTGGACAGGAGTGGAGATGCTTATGGCTTCTACAACAACAGTCTACAGACAACAGGCTGGGGAGTGCTGGAGATCAGAGCAGGCTATGGCACTCAGACCTTAAGCAATGAAGATATTATGTATGTTGCTGGCTTCTTGGAAGGCTATCTCACAGCTCCGTAAGTACCTCAGGAAGCAACTCAATTCATGACACTTCCAGTGGATTTCTGTACTTGTGAGGTTTTTTGTTTGCTTTCATTGCCCTGAATTCCTTTCCATTTAAGCTAATACATTTTGCAGTGTGCTGTTCTTTTAATGAATAGCAGGTATGAAGTATAGCTTCTTCATTATGGGATGAAGATGTGCACTCTCCTTCTCACCCTGCAGGATCTTCCAACACCTTGGTGAGATAGATGGGTACTGTGTCTGTATTACTGGTTAAGTAATGTAATCACGAAATAACCTAAGTGTAAGGAAGTGCATAAGGAGTAGCAAAAAGTGTGGTTATTTCCCCAGCCTGTAGTTAGGTGACTGATCAGGAAGTTGAGAGCAGATCAGGCAGGGAGAAATGTTGCTAGCAAGGTCTGCAGGGCTTCCTTAAGGACGTTATTCAGCAAAGACTGTCAAGAAACTGGTGGAGAGCAGGTACTGAAACTTCCTAGCATGGGGAGTTGTCTTGGCCAGCTTAAAAAAAAAATATATTTATAGGCCTGAAGGCAGACTGGGGTGTGTCTAGAAGGGTTAGTGTTCTCCTGAAAGCCCTGAGGAACTGAGCCTTTCCCACAGTGCACATCTATGGAAAGTGACAGAATTTTGTACTTGTTACAAATCCAGTGCAGGGTTTTTTGTTTTTTCTGAAATAAAACAAACAGAAAAATCCATAACCCCAAACAATAGCCAACCAAAGAAATTAACCAAACTTTGTTCCTTCTGTGGCTAAGTTGGAAGATTAAGTGAAGATTCACAGAAGTGAAGTTTTCCAAGTTATTCTGCTCAAGACTTTTGCCTTCTGCAGGTCATGTGCTTACTGAGGATGGCTCCTAGCCTTGACTGCTGTTACTCTTGGGCTAACAGCTCCAGCTCTGAGTGGCCCTTTGTAAAGAAGTCGGTATAACAGAACTAGTAATCAATAGAAATGAAGCTGAGGGTTTGTATTAATGTGGAAAAGTATGGCTTGAGACTTAGGCTTTTAAGCAAAATGGGAAATTCAGCTGTTTGAAAGGAGATTAAGTGCAAGGGTGGGTTAAGATGCAAACCAGAAGTAGCCAAAGCCTGTCTTTTCTGGGGATACTTTTTGAGAAAATCCACCAAGAAATCTCCTGACAAGTGCAAAACCTGAAAATGCTTGCTGTCAATAAAATGAGTATTAAATATTATACATACTGTCTGAATTTTAATTTTTTTTTTGCTATTCCTTTGCCCCACTGTCCATCTGTAACTGCAGTGCAAGCATATTTCTCACTGGGGTTACAAACAAGTTTTTTTCTGCCAAGTTGTGTAAAGCTATTTTGGATAAAGAAGGCTTCTCCAGAAGCTAAGAATACCTTTTGAAAATGTTTCAGGTAGGGAGCAGAGATGAAATAGTGATGTACTCTCTTGAGCCTTGATAAGACAGAGAACCTATTACTTCAGGTTTTAGCTGTGTGACTTCAGTGGGTTTTTATTTGGCAAGCTGCAACTAATGAACCCTTTTATAGATGTGTTTGCAATTTCCTAAATTGCAGGAGAAGTGAGAGCTCCCTAAATCTGCAGATGTTAAGATTGCACTCAGAACTCCATTTGTCCTTCATCTTGCCTAGAAATTTAGAGAATCCTAATTAACATGCAGGCATATGTTCTATCTATGGGACAGTTAAACAAGTCTTTTGAAGTAAAACTAGGAAACAGCTTTTCTCAGTCAGTAACTCTATTCCTGTCAGACTGCCTGGCCCATTTAGCCTGTTTTAGGGAAACCCAGCACCATCACAACTTCCCTTAGAGAAGGTGTCTCTAAACACTCTTGTTCTGCTTTTTCACACATTGGTGCCCACAGCTAGAGCTTCCCTTTAAAGTTCTTGGTAAGAACAAGGGATAGTGTAGGTAATGTTTAGCTTTGGGGAAGGCTTTATTTGCATTGTCAGTCTCTTAGCTGCTGGAGTGAAGACCCTTGTGTGACACCTGTACAAGCACCTTAGGTGGTTCAGGCACAGCTTTCCAATGTGAAAACATTGGTGTGCTTGGTAATTGAAGGGCTTTTTAGTATGTGGCTGCTGGTAGTCTGACCAGCTCCAAGGTCTCCAGCTGTCTTGCCTCCATATACAGTGAAGACTCCTTGAAGCAAACCCAGGGTGGCTCTTTGCAGAAATCCTAGAGGTCCTACTAGGAAGAGCTCTGATGTGATGCATTGATAGGAAGGAAATGTTGGTGCCAGAACCCATGTTGAAGTACAGCGTCCTGCAGAAGCTGTTGGATGAGCAGGAGGTCAAACTTAGCAGTGCCTGCAATTTGGAGACCTTCAGGAATTCTCAGCTAGCTCAGATCTCACGTTACTCTTAGGGCATGAAGGAGAGTTTCCAGACACAGCTAGGCCTTCAACTAGTAAGCACAAGAGTGACGAAGTATCTCTCTTAAAAATGCCTTGCCTATAGTAGGAACCTAAACAGTCTGTAAAATAACCAGATTTTAAACAAAATCAAAATATGAAACATGCTTGAACTGTTTTATCTTGGATTACTGGGGAAGAATTAATCTCATCTCTAACAGTATAGGTCAGTGGTAGAAAAAGCAATAGTCAGAAAAACAGTTTTCCAGTGATGGCAGAAATGTAAGTCTTCTCTAGAGCATGCTTCATCTTTCTAGTGTTGACTACAGATTCAGAGTACGAGAGTATCTGTATGTTTTTAAAATGCTTAGTTAGACATTGTGTTGGCTGAATCCTAGTGTCTGTAGTGTCTGGGGATCCAAACACTTGTTTTTATCTGAAATCTCTCATCTTTCTACAAAGTCCAGTCATATCATCCAGCCAAGGTACTTACTCTGGCTTTCTTAGGTATGAATTTCCCCATTTCTAACAGAGAAGTGTTAATGAGGCCTGATTCGGTGGCAGAACACATCTAAATCTGTGACATTATTTTAAATCCAATTGGGACATGCCAGGTGCCTAAGAGCAGTATTTAAATTTGAAGCAACATTAATTTTACTCTTTCCTCATATAGCCTCAGCTGACCTGAGTCCTGTCATCTTCCTTACTAATTTAAAGAAGGAGGACTCTGCTTTTCTGGTTTTAGGCTCGGAATTCTTGTCCCAGATTTGCAATTGCCTTATGTTGGGCCTTAGATGTAGTTGCAAAGCTTTACTGTAGTGATCCAATTAAATTCAGAGAATAATGCCCTTACAAAACACACAAGCCATGCACATAGAAGCTTTGTTAAAACAAAAAAAGCTGAAGAGAGCAACTGGGGGAAAAAATCTTGATAACCTTGGTCATTAAAAAAAAGTAAATTCCAAGAACTGCCTGTCCTCCGTTAGCAAATAAGAGTGAAAGCCATTAAAGATGTGTTTTCAGTCACATGAGTCTGACCTAATCCAGTCTCTGCATCAGTCATGACAGCTTGAAGATACTGCTGCTGTAAAATCTGCCTTGTGTTGCATAACCTTTGAGTGCAGAATAGAGAGTCAAGCTGATGGTTGAGTCTGGAAGCCTGATCATTTGTCCTGGCCTAGGCAGTGGTTAGGCCAGTATCCTAGCTGGAATTTTGTCTTCCTCATCTGGCTCTAATCCCTAAATGATCATCTGCCAGATGGACCAACTTCTGCTATTTGCTCCTCTTTAGTGATATGAGAGCTCTGATTTCTAGTATGGAGTATGTTATGCTCTGGTTCTCTTCCTAAAATTACTTGGGATTTTTATTTGCCAAATTCTCTGTGAATATGCAGGGGTGGAGAATATTGATCTATTTCTCAAATTTTCTTGCCGACTTCTGGAAGTAGGTTATGATATTTTACGTAGTCTTGTGTTATATGGGAGACAGGAAACTCTAGAACTAAATTTGTTGCTAAATTTTGGAGCTGCAGTTTTGTGAAAAATATAGTGATGCAAAGCTGTAGAATGCTCCCCTCTTGTCCCAGCATCTCCCTCCCACAACCTAATTCAAACTACAAATAAAAACAAATCACATTTTTGCTGGATTAGTGTTTTGCCTGAATGTGTGAGACAATTTGATTTGATTGGCAGAATGGTACCAGAGCTGAGATAAGAAGCAGCAGGATAGTGCTATCAAGTTCATGCAATTGTCTGGGAATGGGGCAAGGGGCAGAAAAAGGGGAGAAGGTCAGTGGATGGCTCTTTAGTCATCAGCAAACCGTTCTATCATCTCTATCTGTAGCTCTAATTATGCCCTGAGGGAAGCTGGGAAGAGCTCCTGTCTGCATCCCTCTCGAAGAAAGCTGCCCTTATAAGTTTTACTGCAGGAATTCTGCCCTATTGGCATGTGCTTTCCTTGAGGCTGGTATCTGTTTCTCAGTGCTGTTTTCTTTCTCTCAGTACTTGGTAGGAGATAAATGTACTGATGATGGATGTAATTCTGTCTCTATCAACTCCAGACATCCGTGAAATAATTCTCTGCTTATGTCCTTTTTTTTTTTTTTAATTTAATCAATGACTGAAAAAAAATGTTGGTTAAGTTTGCTAAGTTTAAGTTGACTCACATTAAGAGATATGTTGAAGTTTTATTTTGACTTGGATCAGACAATTACATTTCAGCTAAAATGGAAGGTCGAGTTTAATTCTGAGCTCCTGAGCATTTTTTTGACAGTTGATTTCATCTTGAAGGACTTAACTTCAAGAAAACAAACAAAAAAGCCCTCACCAACCAAGCAACAAAGCCCTTTCAACTTTTTTTTTTAATAGTTAATGTGGATAAAACAGCTAGCTGAATTTAACAACAAAAAAAAATCACAAGAATTTTAGTCTCCATAAAGCTGAATCTATTTAGGGCTGCTGTGAGTGGAAGTTTCTGTGGTAACATGTAGGATCATTTTATACACACTTAAAAATGGATATACTTAGCTTAAACAGAAAGGAACATGGTTACTGGTAAGTAAAACCTGTTTGATATCTTGCTAAAATTCTTTCTCTGAAGAGTGAAATGACCTGAACCAGCAAATTATATTACATTTGCCTCTGTGTTTTTTTTGATTCTAAATAGCATAGCTCTCCAGAAAACCATTTTTGTTGTGCTTAAATTAATATGCTAATGCTTTCAAGATGCTTCTGGCCTACAAATATTCCCTGAATGTGAAGTTTTGCTATGAAGTAGTTCAACCTCATTCTTGCTTATCTTTTTTCTGTTGTGTAGCAATTTGAGCAGGTATTGGCAAAGTAATTTATTTTAAGTCACATTTTAACAATCCTTTTGTGTTGCTTTTGCTATTTGTCATGCACTGGAGTGTTTTCTTTGAGTAGGAAATCTTACTTTGTGGACTGTGTTGCTTGTCTGTCAAGGCATGTTGATTAGCTGGTTGGTTAAACAGAAGATGAAAAGGAATAACCCCTGTTACTATTGTTCTTTCAGGCAAATGTATGACCATGCTGCAAATATGTATCCACAGCTGATTAAGACTCCTGCCATTCGAAGTGGAGTTCAGAATTTTATGGCGTATGTATTTGTTGGCTAAAAGTAAACCAGTCAAGACTTGGGGCTGGAGTACGACAGAATTTTCAACCTTTTCTTATTCTCTTCCTTATGGGCTGAGGAAAACATATGCTTCCTTTCCCTCTGACTGAATGCCATTGTTATTAAAAGGAATTCTAAATATACATGAAGAAGTGCATATACCCTTCCCTAATTCTGATTCTTTCAAAGAAGTGTTTAAAACCATTGCTGCCAAAGGGTGGGGAAAATGTCAGTGAGTTCTGAAGGTCATTCTAGTAAAATTCCTTTTTTGAAAAGTTGATATTTTCAATATTACATTGAACAGTGGTGTCCTGGCACCTTAATCTTTTTAGCATTGTGTATCCTTTCCTTCTGTTAGGTTATTATTTTATTCTACCACCAATGTAAATTCTATTCTCATCACAAAAGTCCTGATTCACTTTTCTCTTTAGCTGTAAAAATCAAAAGTAATTCTGCTCGAATAATGCAGCTACACTGGTGGGGAAACTACAAGTAGGAGAGGAACCAGGCCAGGTACTGGGAAACTCAGCTGCGATTACCAATTATTTTAATCTCCTTAGACTTGTAGTTTTTTCCATTACAAATACTTGTGTGAAATGGTCACTCCTGGGAACTATTTTTTCCATATTTACCTTGTCTTGCCTTTTCCATAAGGTGTTGAATATCTGACAGTTATTGATGTGCATATATAAAGTTGATTGATTTTACAAAGAATCTTAATGCTCCCTTGCTATATTTTTTCAGCATTGCTGTACTCCTCCTTGTGAGAAAAATGGGATAGCTACCATATCAATGTGTGTGTTTTTTCCTAGAATGACCTAGCATAGCAGCTGTATTCCCCAAGATGTGCTGTTGGATGAAGGGATTTGATATTAGATGGCCTTCCTTTTCTATTTCCTCTATGCTCAACTCCTGCATCACTGCTTTACTTTATAGCAGTTTTGCAATATGGGCTGCTGTGTTATCTTGGAAGTCCTTAGCCCTAAATGCTCTGACCATATCCCTATTTCCTTGGACATACTTCTTGAATCTTGTTTCTAGGAAGCTAACTCTGGTTGGTTTTCTCACCCATATACTGCTGGAAGAGTTTGCTTCCTTTACAAGTTTGCCCTCTCTATTTTGCTACTTTACATAGTGCTGGATGGAAGGATACAGGAAGATGGAAGAGGCCAGCATCTGATCCTCAGTTCCTGTGGTTCTTTTGTTGCCCTTTGTGCACAGCAGAAGAGAGAATTCTGAGAGATCCTTACAATGTTGGTGGCTTGGGTCTGTTCAGCTTGTGTTGCCTCATGCCTTAAACCTGGGGTGATTTGGCTCTTGACTGGATCTGGCACAGGGTACAGTTGTTTGGGCTCCCACTCGGAGGAGCACAGACGTGGTTCTCAGGCAATGTTTGAGCACCACCAGCAGAAAGCCTTCATTGCACTTGAACCTGGGAAAGAGAAGGAGGCTCTTCAAATGTCAGTCTATTTTTATTCTTAAATAGACATTTAAAAGGGAATGGTTCATCTGACCTGTCAAACACTTTTTTCCCTTTACTGACTAGATCAAAATCCACAAACACGGAGTCCAACTCCTTCTTTGACACTAAAATATGGTAGAGGCACATGATTGTAGGGTATTTTGCTTAAGTCTGAACATTTACACTTGGAGGATATAATGTTTATATCTGCAGGATTTCCAAACTGTGATTTGCCTCAAATCTTTAGTAAGACCAGGCCATCTGGGTCATAATTTGTTTATCCCTTCCCTGCATTATCAATTATACTCTAAAAAACCCCAAGAAAACCCCAACCTCTTTGTTCCTCTGCAGGAAGCAAGATCAATGGACAAGGCAACAAATCAGAAATAATAAGGATGACCCATTTTGGAGGCATGCTGGCTATATTATTGCACAGTTGGATGGTCTGTACATGGGAGCCCTCGAGTGGGCTAAACTACATAAACAAACAGTAAGACTACTGCACCTCTTTTTCAGTAGCTGAGGGTGGGATGTCAATGGACAAACATGGGAGAAGGGGATCCACTTTTTAAAAACAAAAACCAAAAGTATGATACTCAGTGGCAGGTACTCATTCTGCATGCCATTCTGAAAAATCTTTAGTGGCTGTTCAGTATAGATAATGTGACTGAGCACTCGGGCCATGTAACCACAGATTCTTCACAAGGGGCTTGGAACTCTGGGCACTCATGTGGTGATTAGGTTGAGGGTGGCTTTTGTATCCATGTGAATTTTGGAAGGACAGACAACTCCTAAAGTGCTTGTTGCTGTCACTTTACAATTGTTATTAAGCAAATGACTCTTTAGATATAAAGAAAACCTGCAACAGCATGAATTGAAGCTTTCATTCTTATTTCCAAGCATTAGATTTCAAATCCTAAAAGCCTTTTTATCTTAGAATATGTTTTGCTTTACTAAATGACGTCTTCTTTTCTGTCTTTTTATTTTCAAAAATATATGATTACAAAAGATGTAGCCTGTGTTGCAGCAGGTCAGATGGGATAGATTTTGGTGTTTTGTTGGGTGGTGGTTTAGTTGGGGTTTTTTGTGGTTTTTTGTCATTTTTTTTCTTTAATTTCAATTAGAATTGTATTCCAGATCATCATCTTGTATGTAATAGCAGAACTCCTGTAACCACAGTAGAGATATGGCAATTATAATGTTATCCTAAAGTCTAATATCTAACAGATTTTTCAGTGTGAGAGGAAGGACTTGAGTAATTGTAGTTGACCTTTTTACCTAGGTTAATCATACCTAGAATTTTGAGAAGTTGGGAGTCCTGAATTGTAAATAATTGCATTTTATAAAATGTACATCTTTCTTGCATAGAAGTCACTATGGGGCTTTCATGAATGGGGAGCCAGCTCATATTGGGAAAAAAAAAGCATTTGTTATAATAATCCATCCTGATGGACCTGAGTTTGTAGGGGAAAACACTAGAAACCTTGATTTTCTAGGAAAAGAACACGTGAATATCCTTTGGTAACTCCGGTATCTGAAGAGCCCTGTCAAGCTCATCAGGTTTTTTTGGTTGTTTTTTTTTGTTTGTTTGTTTTTGGTTTTTTTTTTTGTTTGTTTTTTTTTTTGTTTTTTTTTTTTTTTTTTTTTTTTGTTGGTTTTTTTTTTGTTGGTTTTTGTGGTTTGTATTTTTTTAACTGCTTCAGGATCTTTTAGGTTCATGTGGGGGGAAGGGAAAAGTGCTGGTTTGTGTCTGAGTTACTTCTTTGTAATAGGTGTGTTCTACCTGTCAAGTGTGTTCCCTGATGCTTGCTTATTTAACTATGCATTTGATACTAAAAATGCTGACCTCTGAAGTGTTTGAATAATTTTTATCCTCTTTTTAGAGATCTTACCAGCATGTTTATATAAAAATGGTGCATTTAGTGAAAGTTCAAATGTGTGATTCAGGCTGAAATATTTGTGTCCTTCATTTTTGAATTATATGCAGGAAGTTTTTTTTTTTCTTTTCCTAAGTGTGCTTGCAGCAGTTGGTGAGGTTTATTTTGACTCTTTTCCATGCCAGTCACAATTTTAGCTTTGGACATTATCACCTATGTTGAGATGCATATACTTTTATTCAAAGCAAAAATGTTCACAGCTTGAAATGGTGCTGCTGTTTCCTCTCTTTGCCACAGCCAGGAAGTTAACATCAGTCCTTATCTTTGAGTACATTTTGGACAGCTGCTCTTGCAGTTGGGTCCTTGGTTTTCCCTGGCATCAAAATTATAGCTGATGTTTCGTAAAATGTTCTGTAAAAGTATGGGAAATTCATTTTGTTGGATACCAAGATACTTTTCAAGTACTTTCGAGAGATTAGTCTGCAACAGTGTGTACATATTTACTTCTGTTAGGATCTCCTTCAGGAAAAAGGGCTTGAAGGCTATTGCTCCAAGCTCACATGGGTAATAAAAACAGGTGCAGATGCAAAGTTCCTGGCTAATATTCTAGCTTTGACACATCCATTTATCTGAGAATCAACTCAGCTCCTGTAAACTGTTGGCACTTAAAAGCCCCAACTAAACTCACAAACCAACCACATGAGCAAAAACACCACCAGTATCTTCCTTATTCCTTGTGATTAAAGACATCTGCCATCCAAAGTGCAAATAAATTCACCTAGTAGATGTTTTTTTCCCTTAAGTATTGTACTTTGGTTCAATTAACCCAATTGTTATGATTTTTTTTTTTGGACAACAACATGTACTTTTCTGTTACTCAATTCTCAAAATAAAACAAAGAAATTTCATACTGAAAGTCTCTGTAGCAAATTCTGCATGTTTTTAACAGCAAGTCTCATTCCTATTGCATGTTTTCCTTAGTGCTTTGAAAGTGTCTTCTTACCTCTTTCCTTTAGTAGATACTATTTTGTTTCATTTTTAAAAAGAATCCTTTCCATATGTTTATTGTCTTTGGATTACCATCATCAGGAGCAGATTTATCTTTTGATTTCCACTAGTTCAATAGTTTGGATTCATGGTGGTAATGAACATCCAAAATGCGAAAAATATCTCTTGTGTGAATTGTGGCATTTTTCTTTTCCTTTTTTTACCCACACTCAAGCAAAACACAAGAAACTTCCTAAACCCCAAACAAAACCAAGCCAAAACTCAACATGTGACAGTCTGTATTTTGTTGCCTGATGTTCTGATTTTCTGCTTGCTGTTGGGAAAGCTATGTGTACTTCTAAATTCAACACATTATTCTATATACGTAGAAGACACATTTTCCCACTGTCTTAATCTTAAAATAAGAATAAATGCTGTAGAAGAAAAGCTAGGAAGCTTTTCCCCTTAACTCCCAAAATACCAGAGACATGAGAAAGAGAAGGGGAGGAGGAGATGAGTTTCAAGGTTCTTATGTTTCCCTGCACCATGAATGATCATACATAGACAAGATGCTCTCCTGAACACTGGGGAGTTGTTTGGTTGCCGTGAGTAGGCTAAGAGAGAGAAAAGGGATGAAGAAAAGGAACTGTGTTTACAAAGTCTGCGAATTGTAACACTGAGCACTGGGAAAAGTTATATAGAGCTATTTCCTTTTCGGGAGACTGGAAACAAGCTGTTTCATAGCTAATCTGCTTTTAATTTTTTAATTCTATTTTCTGGTACTATGCATGTAGTTTGAAACCAGAGCCAGATACTTCTTAAATGACAGTTGGCTTATGTGCACAGAACTAACTCTGAAATGTTCTGTTTTTCTACTCTCCCCTAAAATTCAGATCTGCTCTACTTGAATATTTTAGAACCATTGTGTCTGCCACAAGTAACTGAGGTTTACTGCAGAAAGAAAATTTGAGCTTTGAATGGTTTGATGGTAGCACTAGTATATATTTTTTTATTCTTTATGAAGGAAATGCTTTGTATTATTGTTTTAAACTTTGAGTTCTTTATTGCATGGAGTCTGTCCTCCTGAGAACTATTTTAGGTAGGTGCTTCCATTAAGACCTGCATGAAGGCAATCTACATTGTAAACTTCTGTATTTTGAATTTGATTTTTACAGGTACCATTAAGAGTGATGTCAAAATTTGAATACATCTTTATGTTAAAGTGTGACATTATTCCATCTGGTTTAGCAACATTTTATATCCAGTAAACAAACCCAGCCCTTTTGTCAAGACAATTTCTGAGGGAGGGGCACTCAACATAAAGCCTTTTCATCTGCCTAATACTCTACCAACGCTGTGATTAATCTTGGGCTTGTCTATGCAGGGATATTACTCTTGAATAAGGAAGTGTCAGAGTTTTAAATACTAGAATGACTCCAGAACAGCTCTCTATTTGTACTTCCTTATTTTGTGCTTAGAGTGCTCAGGCTTGGAAAAGTTATTGGAAAACAATTGTTAAAGAATTATTTGGCTATTTTAATGTCCCATGTAAACAACCTTCAGGGCTGGTTCTCAGCTTTCTGATGCCCTTTGTAAGTTTATTTCTCCCTTCCTTGGATGTAACTCAAACTCAAATTGATTTTTTTGTTTTGCTGTTCAGGACAGCACCCTAGAGGAGCCACACATTCTAGCAAAAGGACTTTTGATGTGGCTTTGCCACCTCTCTGCTTGTCAGTTTCATTTATTCATTCTTCTTCAGGATCTAAATGACATATATAAGGAGTTTTTCTGACGTTGCTGTGTGAGATGGGAGAAGGTGATTACAAAAAATTATAATACGCGCTATATCATGCACTTGTTTTGATGCAATTTTTTGGGTCTAATTCTTGCTAGTGGACACTAATGAACTCCTCATAGAGAAGATTTCTCCATATATCCTGGAAATCAGCTGTAGTTTTTCCAAAACTGGGGTGCTCAACCTTCTTGTGGCAGATGCTTCTGACCACTCCTGAAATTCCCAGATTGGGCCTGCAGTGTAGTTTCCTGTGTCTTCTGTTTGAATGCATTGTTTTACTGAGACTCCAGAGAGGCACAATGCTTATGTGATGTCACATCAGACAGTCTTAAAACACAAAACCAGGTTTATTCAAAAAGCGTAATGAATTTTTGGAAATAGACTGGAACAAAATTTGCTTGGCCCTCAAAAGGGGAATGAAAATAGAACCCTAGGAGGTGCTTAGCAGCCTAGTCCCTCTTTTGCATCTCTGGTATTTTGGCTGGCTTTGGCAACTGGCAGCCTAATCTCACCCAGTGCCTTAGGAATTTGCATAACCTGTGCTTTGAGTATTTCTTTCCTCCTGCTCTCTGGGCACCTTTCTGTTCCTTTTGTTCTGAAAGCTTTATTGCTTGGCACTTTTGTTCTAATTTGAATGGACTTCCTAATAGTTACAGAAGTTCTGGGTTGGAGTGACGGTAAGAAAATACAGAAATGTGAAACTTTTTAAAATACACAGGTGATTCTGACTGATGCTGTAGCAGTATCAATGTAGCTACCTGTAGATATTACAGTGAAAGCAGGTTTTATGAAGGAGAATATAGACTGGTAGCAAATGGATGTCAAGTTCAATTAAAATGTCTTGGGGCTAGCTGAGCAATCTCATGCAAGCCTGTTTGTTCCCTTCCTGGTGGTACTGCACACACAGTGATGCCTGTGTGAATCAGACACTGGAAAATGGTTTTTTCTTATTGTGTGGTGGGTTCCTTCCCATGGGATACATGGACTGGAGTTTACATTATTTCTGGTTTTCCTGTTGGTTATTCTTTCTGCCAAAGCAGCAGATGGATAACACAGAATTAAGCCTTCTGAATAAAAAGTAAATGGATTTGATGCTGTTTAATTTTTCTTTGTCCCCCTTTACTGGGGTTTGTAGAGAGATCAGCCATATGGCTTAGTAACAGTGATTTATATTGCAAGTAATGTGTTTGTTTGCTGTATGATTATGTGGCATTGTAAAATTACTATTCACAGCCCTACAGTGATGTGTGTTCTGACTTCTTTTCCTTAAGCCTTGCCTTAACGAAAGGCATGGTGAAAGTGAGAACAGGAAAGATTTAGAAAATGGTATTTGAAGGTTGAGGTTAAACTATTAAGCTCTTATTTTTGAAGAGGCAAAGTAAGAGGAAGTTCTAAAGAGCATGTTGCACAACCAACTGTGTGTAGTTAACCCTGTTAACCCTGGCTAACTCCAACCATAAGAAGTTTTCTGAAGGGCATAGCAGAGTGCCTTTTGGCTGACCTTCCTTTTTCAGCTCGTTTCATTGGTACTTTTAACATTGTTTCCCTCATTTGTTTCTTCCTCCTCAGTCCCGAGGATGTCTTAAATTGCAGTGTTTGTAAAAATCTGAGTGCTCCCAAAAGCATTAGTGTAAGATGCTTCAAAGACATCTAGATAAACAAAAAAATTAATTTTACCTCAGTGTATCTGTAACAACAGGCTGATTGGTTTGCAGCTTGCAAACTAACTAAAGTTTCTTGAGTTACAGTTACATCTTCCTTTTTGCCTCAGAGATTGTAGCATTGGTAATGCCACTGATAAGGGCCAGAACTTGAAAGTTTCCTCAGTGCCTGGTGCCATACTGAGTGTGAGCATCTGGGCCTTGTCAGCAGGCATTTCATAGACCATGCAAGAACTTCCTTCAGGAGCAAAAGAAAAATTCTAACCACTGAGGCTGTCTTGATGTTTTTCTGTCTCAAAGTATTTTTTGTGTCTTCTCCTTTATTCAGCCACTGAGCAACTTTGATGTCCAGTTTCTGAATGCAGTTGGAGACCTGTTGGACCTTATTCCTGCATTATTTGATTATTCTGCACGGGGTGGACAATGCAATATGGATTCAGGAGGCCATGGGAGATACCAGTGGGACATGGGACACTGCTCTGCACTGATCAAGGTGAGCACCAGAACTTAATCTCCAGTAACTGTGTTGATTTGCAGTGTCACGAGTCTGCATTTCTGGAGTGTTCCCTGTTCATGTTGCATGTGCCTAAAGAGACTTCTGTCAGTGATCAAGATGCATTTATGCAGTTGTCATTTGTGCCTCCATAGGATTTTGCGTCCAGTTTTTCTCACTTGTGTTCAAGGGGAGGGAAAAGACCAAACAAAAAAAACCCACAGGGATGGATGGTGAAAAGCTGCTAGAATTACTAGGAATAAGGAACTACCAGGGAGAGGAGACTAGACAAGAATAACTCATTTCACCTAGAGAAGTGAAGTCTGAAAAGGGGTATTGTGAATGACTACAAATTGACAAATTTGCTCAAAATGACATTGAGCAAACAGACAGGGAAAAAAGAGGAAAAGGATTATTTAAACGAAAGGGAAGTGCTAACATAAAAACAAATGGGTGGAAGTGGCTGATGTTTTCTGTTAATAGTGATACCTTTGAATGGCTTTCCAGTAGGAGTGATGACAGAAAAAACCCACACATTTTTAAGATAAGTGAATGATGCATCATGGTGGCAATTACATTTTCAGTTAAAATTATTAAGGAGATTTAGTCAGCATCTGGAGACTCAATGTGTCACAGAGCAACAATATTCATCTTAAACTGAGAAACATTAATTGAAGCATTTCCTACAGCAAGAGGTTTCTGAGCTAACACCAAATTGTAGCAGCAGGGAAATATTTTGAAGAGATGTACTATCAATATATTTATTTACCTTTTCTGATTGAATTTACTTGCATTTGCTTCTGTACTTTACCTCAAAGTGAACCAGAAGAATTCTCACAGAAACAGCATGTTTTAAATTAATGTTGGATATGTTTGCAAAGATCTGATCTGAATGTGTGAATAGAAATATTCAAAATGAAACTGGGGCAAACACCCATACCATGTGATGAAGGTATCCCAAATAACTCCAAGGTGTTTTCTTTTGAAAACAACACATGGCCAAGAATTGTTTCTAGAGGTTTCAGAAATTCATTTTCGTACACAGCTATAAAAGCACAAGATTCTGCTCTTTCTTCAACAATGCAGTAATCAAACTACATAAAACAAGTAGTTCTCCCAGTTTCTATCAAGTAGAAAACATGCAGAATATCGGGGGTCTGAAATGATTCATCTTTCTGCTTCTGTTTTCCAGGTTCTACCTGGATATGAGAATATATATTTTGCCCATTCCAGCTGGTTTACTTATGCAGCAACACTGAGAATATATAAGCACTGGAACTTCAATATAGTTGATCCATACACCAGCACCAGCCGTCTCTCATTTAGCAGTTACCCAGGTAAAGTCAAGAAAACCAAAACAATGTAGATAGTCAATTTGGCATGGACCACCTTACTGTCTTGTAGCTGTCCTGGCTTTGAAAAGGATGGTAACTCAACAAGCACTGGCTTCAATCTACCTTAGGACTTTTAGTCACCATGAGGACAAAATGCCAGCTTGAATTTTGTCTTGAACGTGGTATTGTTGTCATTGTCTGTTGTTGGTAAATCTCCTTCAGTGCTCTGAATAGTTAAATATTAACTGGTTAAATATTTTACCTCTGGCACAAACGTGCTGCTTTGAATTCTGCCTGTGTAGTCTGCAGTCATCTCAAGTGCTGAACTCCTCACCATGCCTATAGCATTGGCATGTTTGGTAACAACAATTTTAAGCGCTTCTGTTTACCACTGTGACATGACTCGTGCTGTAATGGGATTGCTACTGAGTATCAAACACTCACTGTTTGAAAGTGTGTCGGCTTCTTTGATGTTGGGTTCAGAAGCCTTCAGTTGTTTTGTTGTTTTTTTTATTTTTTTCCTCCCTCCCCCCATTTTTCTCATTCAGCTTCTCTATAAGCTGTTGCAGAGGGGGGTACTTTTTAATGCTTATTTGGTGTGTTAGTAATATAGCTAGCCAAAACATTTAGAGTCTATTTTGGGAAGATTAGGCCAAATGTTACAAATGTACAAATATACACTCTTGCTATAGAATAGCACCAAGAAATGGGAACATGAAAAACCAAAACGGATCTGTAACTCCCTCTTAGAGCTGATATTGCATAAGTTTTTAGAGGTGAAATTTCAAGTTCAAAAAAACCCAAACAGTCAAGAATCTTCATAAAACACTTTAAATGAAATAAGTTCCATAGGAGACTCATTCTCCTGAAATTTTGTAGGTTGATGATTTCAAAATCATCAACCTTTGCTGAGTTATGGTGCCTTACTGTAAGGGCAAGGGTCCTTCATGGCAGGGGCTCCTGAGACTGTGACTGGGAGAATGTTTTGAAAAGCAGTTGGATTCATTTCACATTGAAAACAAGCCTTTTTCTTTGGGGTCTGACCCTCCTTAGTGACCCTCCTCAGGAATGCAGTGTTTTCTGACAACTGAGATTTTTAATTTGAGGAAGGAGTAGAGGTAGTCTGAATGTCTCTTAAGTGTACAGCCTTTCAAGAGCTTGAGTTATCTGTGATTGCTTTGGAGGAATTTCACTTGCTTGTTGCAAGGAATTTTGCCAAGCCTGTGTAATTTGGTTGAAAGCAAAGGTTTCTGAGCTGTGTTCATCACATGAATGTCCATAAGGTTATTCTGGCTCTCATATCTCTCAGCTGAAATACTGATAATAGCATGACCCTCGACAAGAATGTGGCTCTGTTTAGCAACTCTTGTATGCTGCATTGTGCTGCAGATTCAAAACTGGGGATAAAGATCAGCCACACAGAACATTTATTATTTATTATTTTTAGTGGATGTCTGTAGTGATGTCTTTCAGTTATCCCTTTGTGAATTCTTTGTATAAGGAAATACAAATATTCTGTTTTTGTGAGACTGATAAAGCATATCAGGGTACCTGAGAATCAGCTACTGCTTTGCTGGAGTGGTTGGGGTCTGCTCATTGGTGTACAAAATCTCAATGTGCTTCTCTGAGAGTCTTGAGGTCTGCAGAGATGGCTTATTTTAAACCCTCCTATTGCCATGTGGACTCTGACACAGTGATGTGGGAAGGTGTACTTCTACCAACAAAACTGAGTGAGAACTGTTGTAAAGCATAGTTCCCATGGCTACAGTGAAGTTTGAGAGGTCTGTGATATGCAGAGTGTGCTCACTGGCTGCCTGATGACTGGGTGCTATCACAAGCACTAGACAAGCATGGTCCATTGACTGCAGCAAATTACATTAGCTGTGGGTGTAGTTCACACACTTGCAGTTTTCCATGGGATGAGTAAGCACTGGCCTAGTAATGCTCCAGGGACATCACGTAGGAAGGAGGCAACTACCAAATTCGTCTGTTCCCTGTTATGATGAGAGATATTTTCAGAGCATCTGACTCTGGAATCTGCAGCTCCTGGCCATGGTTCAACTCAACAATTAGAATGTCGCCCTGCATAAATGTTCCTGCTTTTAATGTCTGTCCTGATAGACACTTAAGAACCAGTAAGAAAGGTCAACCTAGCAATCTCTCCTGAATAGTAACATGATCCTATGGACATAGAACTATTAACTTCTGGAGGAAACAGAGAACATTAAAAGACAGGTACCCTTCTGGGCCTTCAGTGACAGTGAACTAAGTTATTCAAAGATTTTTGTCTTCCAGTAAGATTGGATATAAAGCAAAACTATGCTGCTGTCCAAAAGCTGTGTCAGAAAATGTTAGGGGGTCATTTGTCTTCTGAGAAAGAATGTGCCAAATCCATGATTTCTCCTGAGGTTACAGAGTAAAATTATCCATATTATTTTATTAACTGAATTTCAAAAGACAGGCTACTAGATGGCAAAAATTAGTATTTGCTGTAACTCAGTTTAGAGGTTCTGAGGCTATTGACTAACCATGATTTGTGATAGGGTGTGCATTGTGGTACAGCTGGAGGGCCTTGCACTTCTTTGCTTATGTTGTGTGTGAGCAGGTAGGAGGACAGGCAGGAATTACTGAGTCCATCCCAGCTTCCCCAGCAGTTATCACTGTTCTGCCACCAAGTTCGAATGTCCATTGTTAACAACATATCTTCTCTTTGCTGCTTTCTCCCCTTCAAAGCAGCAGTAGTCCTGCAGAGGCACAGTCAAGTGGGAATTAATGGGAGTTGTAATCTCTGTTTTTGCAGAATTATTTCTTCACTTGCTGCTCATTTCCACCCTAACTCACCTTAATCCTCACTTGAACTGTGCTCATAGTCAATGTCTGCAGAGCTGCACGTAGAACAGTTCTGTGAACCTTTGGAAAGGAGGAATGTCTTTGAACTGAAAGCTTGAGCTTCACTGTCTTCTTCAAGCTCTGGACATGAGTACTTCCTGTGCCTGGTGAATCAATGCATAGCAGAGAGAACTGAAATGGTACAGAGAATGTTACTGTTCCTCACAAATGTTGAATGAAGCTGTGCTCATTTGAGGGAGTAAGAAAGTGATGATAGAGACAAGGTAGGTGCTATGTTTTGTGCCACGTATCTAGAGATGGATCAGACATGAATCTGCACCTCTCATCCCTCTGTGCCTCTTTTCTCCCCACCTCCGGTCAATTCTTTACACTGCCCATGGAGGCTTTCAAAGAAACGAGCCAAACCAACTGATACAATTTGTGATTTTCTTTGGATAGTAGGGACGTTGCAGCTTCCAGGATTTTCATCCATTTGGATGGAGCTCTTTTGAGCTCCATTTAAAAGTAGGAATGTGCCATTTTGACCAAGCACTGTGGTTTGGATAGTGAACTATCTTCTCAGTCCTGAGCCACAGTCTTTTAAAGTATATTAATTTGATTTCAGCAGTTTAAGCAAAACAGTTGAAGAAGAAGAATTGAAGAATTTTACTTCTGCCTTTCCTTCTCTGGTCTGTTATTGGAATCTTTCTTGGTGTAAGATGGCACAAGTTGTCTCGGTGGATGACTATACATGTCATATATATATATATATATATATAGCTAGCTATATACATGCTAAGGCAGGAGAGAGAGGCAGTTTGTGTCCCTTGCTTTGGAGTAATCTGGTGTTAGTGCAGCATAATCCTTCCCCAGAGCTTGAGGAAGAGCTGGGAGGAAAAAACCGTGGAAAGGGTGGTAGCCTTTGTTTTCAGGAATATCTTGCTCATGAGGTATTGCCAGACCATTTCCTGCTTCCTCCAGCATCTGATTAAAACCTGGAGGGAGGCAAAGGAAAGTGTCCGGTGAGCTTTGGAGATGAGACCAGAGCTATAGTGTGGGATGGGCCATTTCTTAGTGCCTAGGAGAGATGTGCTAGTGGAAGGAAGGCAGCTGATGGATGTTCAGTCTTGACATGAGAAGCAGCTACTGATTCTCTGCTAATCCAGAGAATACCTTTACTTTCCCATATTCAAGTGTGTTTATACACCATAGCATTGGGCATCTCAGCCAGGAGCTACTCCCATCCTTGAGAGGTGGGCTAGACCTCATAGCTTTGACTTCCAGCTTGTAAAGCTTACTCTTTCTGCACTTGAATGAGCAGTGACCTTTTAAAACATCAGAAAAGCTGATACTGTCTGGCTCAGAAAGCAGCAGTCTTCCTCTTTGAGAACAATAGCAGCCAGGAACGTGCTGCCATCCACATGCTCTTTGATGTGCTGACTTTCTGGAGAACACTGTGGCTCAGATTGCAAGAAATGCTTTCCTTTGCTTGGCTGATTAATGTCATGGTGAGTGAAACTCCAGACTCTGGAAACTTCAGTTTTCCAGCAGCATTTGGAAACTGAAATCTAAATGGCTCAGATTCAGAAAATGCAATCAGAAGTACTTTTACTTGTTTCTCTGTAGAGTTGTCAGGTTCATTGGAGGGGGAGGGGTTAAAAAAAATTGAGTGTTTCTTACAAAACTGGGAGGTGGGTTTGCAGAGATGGTTTTACAGGAAAAACATAGAAGAAGTGTACAGTGAGGTAACACCTTCAATTACAACAGATTCTCATACACACTTAAAAGAATGGCCCAAGAGCACATCAAATATCTGCTGATATCTCTAGACTTCTCTACCCAGGTTTTATTTTTCTGGGTGTCTTTACCATGGGTAACCTGTTGCTTGTGTTTTAGTTTCCCTTTGTTTCAGAGTTGCCAAAATGATTTATGCCATCTTGGAATAATTAGGCTACTAATGGTGTATCATGGAGGGCATGTTGTGTTATGAAACATTGCAGGATAAAACCTGGTAAATACTAAGGCCCAGAAGGAAATCCCCTTCTTTTCAGCTTAGCTGAGCTTTGCAGTTTATTTGAATAATAGAGTTCAACCTTCAGTTAATTCAGCATCATTCCTTGTGTTAGCACTTGCTTTGAGTCAAGTTTTTCTGTTCTCTCTCAGCTGTTGATTGAAGTTGAAGAAAAAAATTACTTGGTTTGTTTTGAAGTAGGACACTTGGCATTGTCAGCCACAGGAATCGATGCTCAGTTTATATCACAATTGTTTTAACAATTTCAGTTATTGTCTCTGTTTGGGCAAGCACTACTTGACTTGTTATGCAGCAGATTATTGCTAGAGTATCCCATGTCTTTGTATAAAATAGACTGGCAGAGCCAAGTTTAGGATGTTTCTCTTGTCTTTACTTATTTGAAAGACATCTCTGCTGATAATGTATATAATGTATTGATTCTCTTTCCATGAGTAATAGTAGATGCTGGGGTGCTCAGTCTATTCTATACTGATATTTTTTTAGAGAACAGATGACCATGCAGTGTATTTTCCTGGATCTGTTCTAATTTGAGAACTTGCTAGTTTAAAGAAATTTTGCTTAACTAGATCCTTTAAATGTTACTTTTGCTTAAAGGTGGTCTGCCTTTGAATAAAAGCCCAGGAACAGGAGGCAGAACTGGGTTGTCTTTCTTGCAGTCATAGGTTGGTGACCTTTGCAGATTGCATTGATAAAGTTTGCTGTGGAAGATTTCATAGAGGTGCTCAATTATTATGGTGTAGCACAGCATTTTAGCATTTTGTACTCTTTGAAGACTGATGCTATTGAAAACTTCTTAACAAGAGATTAGGTTCTGTATGACTCCTCCATCAGGAGCTCAGTTAACAACTTTCTTCCCCCACCTGGCAGCCCTGTATGTGCTGAGCAATCTAAAAGCCAAGCCATTTCTGCTGTACAAGTAGTCCCTGTGCTATCCAAGGCATAGCTGACCTTTGCAGCTCTGTATGCCACCTCCTGGCAAAGGGTTTGCAACTGGACCTAGCAATTCTGTTGGCATGTAACCTGGAAGGGAATCCCACAGATCCATCACTGTATTGACTTTTCAGAGTTGGCAGGCTTAAGAAGCTCCAGTGGCAACACGTAAGAAAGAGGAGTAGGTAGAGCCTCTCCTCATATACAGGATGTGGTTTATGATTTAAGAGATGCCTCTGTGTTCAAGATGCTTTTAAGAATACTTAGACAGGAAAAGATTAAACTAGAAGGAAGATTTTTCTGCTTGATTTACTACAGAAGGGGTTAATTAAGGGGATTAATGACATTAATTGATGTTGTCTTTACAGAGTAAAAATCTAAAACTGGTACTGGTTGATGAAAATGCTTTTGTAGAGTTTGTACTTTGCTTTGGTTTTCATTGTTGAATTTTTATATTTTTTTAGTTCACATCTTTGTAAGAAACAAACACTTGATAGGCATTTAGTGTATGTAATCCTTAGCATAAGACATAGGTTGACTTACAGGGAAGCTTCTAGGCTTGGCATACAAACACAAAGCAAATGGTTTAGACAAAGAATTAGGTGTCTTGAAAGTGTGACAGTTCCTCATTTCAAACTGTGTTGATAGGTGAGCCTAAAGCCCTTGCAGAAGTTACTGCCTTATCTTTAATCTTTGTACAGTTTGAGTTCACACACACATGCATTGACTCATCCATATCCTCATGGCTCGTCTCTGTTTTGTTCTATGAGTATATCAAAGGTTCACAAAGATAACAAGTTTTGTGTTATTGCTGTTTAAGGCTTTTTGGTGTCCCTGGATGACTTTTACATACTAGGCAGCGGCTTGGTAATGTTGCAGACTACCAACAGTGTTTTCAATGAAACCCTCATTAAGCAAGTGGTGCCTGAATCCTTGTTAGCTTGGCAGAGGGTCCGCATTGCCAACATGATGGCAAATGATGGCAAAACTTGGGCAGAGACCTTCTCAAAGTGCAACTCTGGTAAGTGCACCTTCATATGCATCTTAGGAAAAGAGATGTGTTTCCTCTACCTCTTGTACTTGTTTCCTTCCCTTGGCAGGACGTGTAAATCTCTCTGTTCTCATACCCAGGAACCTACAACAATCAGTACATGGTTCTAGACCTGAAGAAGGTCAAGCTGCAGAGGAGCCTTGATGATGGTGCATTATACATTGTTGAGCAGATCCCAACCCTTGTGGAGTACTCTGATCAAACAAATGTTCTCCGGAAAGGTAATAGCTCCTATAGTAGTTACTGACTTAGAAAAACCATCTCTTTATGCCAACTGAGGCTTGTGTTTTGTACCATTGTACCGGGGAAGGGTTTGTTGAACACTAGTCCTGAATTTAAAGTAAGGAAGCCTTATGTGAGCAACTCTCAGCTTTGTGTGAGCATCCCTCTGTAGCTGGGTCAATTGCAATCTATTTATTTATCTGGTATGCTCTGGCAGCAATGCAGTGAGCATCTGTGTCTCCTAGAAGCAGAGGAGGGAAAAATAAGCTTTGTCTCCTTGCTTGCTTGCATCGTTGCCTTTTTTCTGGTATTATTTTGTTCTGTCATAGAGACCATTGAGGGAAAATGTGAGATCTGTTTGGAGCAGTACTAAATAACTGTGATGCTGTGGGCTACTTGAAATGATTGTTGAGTGGGTCACCCTGCAGGAAGATGAAATTTTGAGTACCAAAGAAATTCTATGTTAAATTAATCTCCTAAACTCTTCTGGATCTCTGTTTTCTGATAAATATTTGCTCTTTAAAGGGTTTTTTAATTCCCTAGCAAGACTAGCAACAACTTGATGGAAAACAAACAAAAATCTTGGTGAAGCAGGACCCTCACTGTCAGGTTTAATTCAGAAGTCTTTACTAGACACTTACATCATCAACAAAAAGCCTGAGCCTTAAGTGTGTGGTGCTTTGTGCTCCTTCCATAATCACACGCTGAGGGGATAAATGGATGAATTGCTCATCATCAAAATGATAGGAAATTTGTCTGTTAGTAGCTGAGGTCGCTTCTCTTTGAAATTTTTCCTTGTATCTAGCTTCTTGGAAAGTTCTGGCTTATTCCAGGCATTGCCACATCCTCTGTATGGTTTTATAAGGTATTTCTTATTGATAATTTGGAAAAGTCCTGTATGTCTCTCTTATGCATCTCTGTCTTTTTTGGCTTCCTTTGCCTTGGACTTCTCAATGCTGTGTTGTGTGTGGGGTGCAGACAAAGAAGCTGATAGAGACCCTCTAGCTCTGGCACTGGAAACATTGCAACCCCATCATGGCAGTGCTATACCTGTGCAGAGAGGCCAGGCTTGGCAGGTACCCCAAGTTCCTTTTCAGCAGTGATTTTGAAGCAACTGTGTGGCATTCTCTGTAGGACAGAGCCCAACTCCTGGGCACGGGCGCACAGTGACCACTTTTTCCTTCTGGGATGTTGTAGCTGCCTTGTTCTCAAAGGTGGCAGCATGTATTAGAGGTTACACATTACTTCACACCTACACTATGTCTTTTTCCAGATATATAAATGTACCTTGTGCATATTGGATAACAGAGCAGTCAGTCTCTGGGAGTTTAAACATTAGGAGGACAGCCTTCAACACACAGGATGGGCTAAGCATTGCCAAAGTGCAGTTTTGGAGACAGCTGCTGTAAGCAGCAGATCTGAACTCCTCCATGCCATACAGGACATCAGAAAAGTCCCATCAAGGCCCCTGCCCTGTTCCCAGGTGCTTGGAGCAGCTCAGGTGAAGGAGGTTTATCTTTCTCAAGAGCAATGCTGGCTTGAAGTGTTAGTAGAATAGCTGACCCTGGCACTCTCCATCATTGCCATGTCGCTGGTGTCCCAAGATAATGCACTTTGGACACTCTAGTTTGGTCAGAGTGAGTTTGCCACCAGCATTAGCTTTTTAAGTCTCTTTGAAGCATAAACCTAGAAACAACAGAGAATGAGAATTGAAATCTCAGGTGAACAAAGGCAGGTGTTTCTGTACTAAGCCTTCTACTGAGGAAAAGGGTAGCATTTCCTTATAGAGGTTTGAAAATTGAAAGATTTTTTCTCTATAGCTTTTGCCATCTTGTTTTATAGGACAGTGCAGATGAGTTCTCAAAACCAGGCATCTCTTATTTTGCCCTTTACAGGCAAATATGTCCAGATCCTTTCTGTATATTGACAAAGAAAACTCAGGAATCATTTAGAGGAGGTGAGGGAGGGCAGCGCTGTCTCCAGTGAAGGAATAGGTCACAGGACTAGGCTGCAGTTCATGTTTCTTGATGATGAATGAGTAATACATCAAAAGCAACACATCAGAGCAAAACCTGGGTTCTGAGTGTCTTCCACCATATGTGCAATATTCTCATTGGTCTATCTCTTGGTGTTCTTGATATCTTTTACTCTGAATGGGCAGAGGAGGAAAGCATTTTGATTCAGGAAATTTTTGTTGCCTTCATGTCATCCCCTCCTCCCTTTCAACCTCACACGCTCTCTTGACTTGTTTTTTGTTGCTGTGCACCCTACCAGATTTCACTGGCTTGTAGCAGCCCTTGGGTAAAGCCTGGCTTAGGTTTACTGCTGCACTCTCTGCATGGGATTTGCAGTCCTGCAGAGCCTGAGATACAGAAGAGCTCTTGCTGGAGGAGAACTTCAATAGCTTCCTCTTTCTAAGAAATTTTAACAAAAAGTTTTTCCAGGTAGGAGAGAGTGGTCATCTGTATGCACTGCGTTCATGTGAGACAATAGCACCTTTTTGAATCACAGCTAAACCCTACTGGTTTGGAAGTTGATGTACCCGTAACCTCCGGCCTGCGTCGTTAGAGGCTGGCAAGTTGCTCATTTCTGGAGGACGCCTGTATTACAACACAGCCTATACACAACCTGTTTCCTTCAGGTAGGCTCTAGGTCACGTAAGCAAATGCCAGCAGACAGGATATTCCTGTCTTCCCTATCCTGGGAATGACCCAAGCTGGTGAGGCCTCCACTCAGTGTTCCAGTGCTTACACTGTCTGCAAATAGTTCGGGAAGTTTGCTTTGTATTTGTGTGTATTGCTCCCAGTGAGTTCCAGTTGATTTTCTTGAGCATTTTACACCAGACTCCTCACACTGTGCTGGGCTGATCTCAATATGTGGAGGTCTGCATTTACCAGTGCCTAGATAGTAAATCTCTAAGCTGAATCCTGATGCGTGTGATTTGAGAATGAACAACAGGGAATGTTAGTGCTTTGAAGACAACTTGACTGTGTGCTACTCTTGGGCCTAGCTCATGTTATATACTTGCTGCCTAAAAAATAGGAAAAATTAAATGGTAAGGTATAGGTATCTATTCTTATTTGTTCCAGGACTTCCTATACCCAGATTCTCACCTGGAAGGTCTCCTGGCTCTTTACAAGAGCTCTCCACAGTGGTCTTCTTTCAGGCAGTTAATGTCACCTTTCTAAAACTCTTCTCTGGAATCCTGCCTGGCATTCTTGGCTCTTCAGAGTTAACAAAACTGCAGGATTGCTTTTGGTGAAGTTAGAGCAAGGCTCTGCTCTGCTAATCAATCACTTCTTAACCTTCAAAGACAGCTACTGGCAAATGTGCAGCAAGCCCCCGCTTTTCTTTATCTCTGTGCGCAACCCACCGTGCACAAGGTGTGTGTGTGTGCTGGCCTGCCTCCTGCTCACCCCGAGTAGCTCTGTGGTCTCTGTGTGTTTGTGTGTGTTAGTCCCTCCCTGACATCTCAGCATGGTGTGTTGTTCTGCTGTGGTGAGATTGGAAGGGGGCAAAACCAGAGTCACTCTGGGCCTCTCACTGTGAAGCTTGGTGGAGGTAAACGATCTTGCAGTCCTCTGAGGTTCAGCAGGGAAACCTCTGCAGGAGGGCTGTGGCCAGGCTGCATGTTCAGGCTCCTGCAAGTCTGATCTCAGCTGTTTTGCAGATGTGTCCTGAGGGTGAAAGCCTGGTGGTGGGTTGCCTGGGTACGCACAGTCTCCAGTGGTGTTACACTGGGAGTCAACCCTGGTCATACCAGTGACTGTTGCCTTATCATGTTCAAACCGGTTTTCTGTGTTGATCCTCGACATGCTGCTAAGGGAATGCAACGTGGAAAATTATTTATTTTCTTTTCTGATACAAGCAAGAGCTTTTCCAAGTGATTAACATATTGGGGTTTGTCTCTGGTAGGTTACTGGCCTTCATACAATATCCCTTTCCATGAAAAGATTTACAATCTCAGTGGGTATGCATCATACGTTGTCAAGTACGGCATGGATTTCTCCTATGAGCTTGCTCCAAGAGCAAAAATCTTCCGTCGAGACCAGGGCAAGGTGACCAACTTGGAAAGCATGAAGTACATCATGAGATACAACAGTAAGACACATGTTTATGTGCTGTGGAGCTGATCTTAATAAGCAGTGTTACTTTTATTTCTTGGTTTGTAGTGGGAAGCTGAAGCCTCACATACAGATCAGTTATAGTGTCCTAAATGCAGAATACACTCAAAGCAAAAAGGTGACACAAGCTTATTTTGTAGATAGGAAAGTGGGCTGAAATTGCTCTATCAAGAACAAGCTTGGGGCTTGTTATTTGACTTTTCCAGAAAGCTTCTGACTCCAAGAGACTTCATAGACTGCTATCACCTAATACATCTACAGCCTGTCAATCTTGAAAGCCTTAAATCCTAAGCAAGAGTTAAATGTGATCAACCCCAAGAATTTAGAGTAAAACTTAAGGTTTTTTTTCCATGTTCAGGCAAATAGTCTTTTGCAGGTGGGATAGAGTTAATTTTCTTAGTGGTTAATACAGTACTGTGCTTTGAATTTAGTATGAGAATAATTTTGATAGTTTAAGTATTACTTAAACTCTGATGTTTTAGTTGTTGATAAGTCAAGGACTTTACAGTTTCCCATGCTCTGCCAGCAAGCAGGTGCACAAGAAGCTGGCAGAGCATGGCCAGGACATCTGACCTGAAGTGGCCAAAGGGATATTCCATACCATTGAGCCTCATGCTTATTGGGTAAACTGTGGGAATTGGCTGAAAGAGGCTGATCACTGCTCAGGGATGGGCATTGCATTGGTCAGCAGGTGGTGAGCAATTGTATTGTGAATCACTTGTTTATCTCAGGGTTCATTTCACTTGCCCTCCCTCTTCTTTATAATTTGTATTATTAACTATCTTTATTATT
>VYXF01001797.1:0-32066 GCA_013397295.1 Polioptila caerulea | reverse complement strand
GCTTTTTTTGAGGGGCCTAACTTTTTTCTTCTGCCCTTCCCACCACATCTCACCCCAGACTATCAGCGTGATCCTTATGCTGAACACAATCCTTGCAACACCATTTGCTGCCGGGAAGACCTGAATCCTTCTTTACCAGTGCCTGCAGGCTGCTATGACTCCAAGGTAAATTATCTTGATTTCAACATCTGCTGAATGTTGGCTGCAGCCTGTTTGTGCTCCTGTCAGACCTGTAGCATGTTTCCCTGCACCAGGGCAAGCATGGCCAGGCATGTCTGTTCCCTCTTTTCATGCTGTCCCAGTGCTTGGGCCCCTCCTCAGATGGGAATTCTCTGCAGAGTCCCATTTCCTGTCCCTGACATCAGTCCTGGCACAGTGGCAGAGGGTACAGGGGGAGGTGTATGAAACTACATCCATGGGAGCTTGCGGTGTTCAGGGGTTTAACCCCAAAGCCTTACAGCAGGAAATGACTCTTCAACTCACTTAGAGAAGGAGACTTGTACAGCCTCAGCCTCCTGTTCATTAGGACTCTGTGGGTGCCTCCCAGAGCCCACAGGAATGTGGTTGCAGTCTCACTTTAGGTTTACATTTACAACAGCCTGGCTCTTTAGTAAGCCACCCTGTCCTGGGGCTCCACCTCTCTGCAAAACTGCTTTCTGGAAAGTTTGGTGAAGATCACTTTGCATTTTAGGGGGATGTGGGAAAATCCAGACCCACTGTCCTGGAGAAAGCAGCATTTATTTTAGGCAGGTTATATGGTATTTTCACAGTGAAGAGCAATGCCCAAGTAAGCAGCTGTGCAGCCCTGGTGTGCTGAGAAGTTGTACAGTGTTTTATCCTGTGGGCTCCAGCCTGCTGCGTTTCTGATTACGAGTTTGGTTGCTAGGATGGGCCTGGGGAGGCTATTTTGATATCTCCAATGTTGTGTCCAGCCAGCTGCGTGTTGCAGTGGACAGTAGTGGGAGACTCCCAGAGCTGGATAATACAAGAGGAATGCAGAAAATGGCTTTGTAGAGGGGTCTGGTAAGGGAGTGGTCAGTGCATGCTGCAGTGCCTTAGCCAGCACAGTTAGACTAAAGGGAGTGGGCTGGGCTGGAGGTGGAACAGAGAGCCTAAGAGGGGCATTGAAAGAAATAAGCCAGAGCACAGGCCAAACCTGTTCTAGTTTAAACCCTACAGACAAATTTAGTGTCTGAGTTTGGGAAGATGGAGCAGGCTGGGGACCTCTTTGGAGACAATGAAGGAACAGCACAAAGCCTGGATAGCAATATTAACTCTGTGCTGCCTTTCTCCATTCCTGAATTACCCAGACGTGCTCCAGGGGATGGCCCAAGTGCTCCACATGAAGCAGAGCTTAGGGCAGACCCCCTCATCTGCCAGCTGCAGCCCCATAAAACCAGGGGGTAGGTTTAAAGGGCAGAGGCTCTGGCTCTTTCAGCCTGGCTAGTGCAAGGGCTAGAGGGCAAGTGTGGGCTTGTGGTTTGCTGGTGCCCTTCAGCACTGGCTGCTGCATGGCTGGAGATGCCTCTGTGCAGGGAACGAATCGCTGCCTGTGCATGTTTCCCTCTGCTCACTTCCCTCACCTTATTATCAAACCTCCCGGAGCTGTTCCTGCTGTCTGGGATGGGGATGTGTTAACCCTCATGTTGCCCTTTTGCCCGGGTTCCTGTCCTTTGTTCCAGGTGTCGGATTTCCGCCTGGCTGCAGCGTTCACAGCCTCCGCCATCAATGGCCCTCCGGTGCAGGGCGGGCTCCCGGTCTTCAGCTGGAGACGGTTCAACCGCACGCGGCACCAGGGCCTGCCAGAGTCATACAACTTCGATTTTGTCACCATGAGGCCGATCCTGTAAAACCAGCGTCAATATCCACAAGTGGATTTTTTTTTTTTAATGGAAATTTTATTTCTTGTGTAATAAATCGACCTGGATGTCCACATCCCTGTGCCTTACACCTGCCTTCCCATATCCTGCCTGCTAGGCGCTTTTTACTGATATCAGCTGCTTCACTGCAGCCCAAAGCACGCTCCTTTCTTCTGAGCTGTTTGGGTGGCCCTTCCTTTGAGTAGGATTGATGGGAAGCAGGTGGCACAGCTTTCTGTTGATCTGAGCCATCATCACAGCTGTTCCCAGAGCAGGAGTGAGGAGCAATGCCACTAGTGAGAGTAGCCTGTTTCTAGTAGCAACATGGGACCTGGCTCCAGAAAAGAGACAGGTGCCCCAGTGAGGTGGCCACAATCAGGTGGCAGCTTTGGGCCATGGTGGCCTTAACCTCAGTGCTGGCTTGATGTCTGCCTTTTGTCTGAGTAGTGTGCTGCAAGTTGTTTTCCATCAAGCATGTGTTCTCCATGGCAGATCAGTCTGTTTTGTACAGGATGTGACTTTCAGTGGCATTGTCAAGACTTTCTTTGTGTGGCCAAAGCAGCAGCAATGTCAGGCTGCAAAAGAGGGTAAAGGGGAGCAGCCAGATGCTTTGGAAATGCTCCCACCCCAGGCTGCAGGGACAGAAATGTGATGCAATGGATCTCTTACAAGGGATGTCACTCTTGGAATGGATCAGCCTGTGCAGTTGCTCAGTGCCATCTTTGCCTGCTCTCTCAGCTGTGGCAGGGGAATGTGACAGTGAGATGGCTATGAGGGCCAAGGCTGTGCACATTACTCTTAGTTACCCGTATTTATACCAAGGAGTTGAGTCACTGGGCTGTTTTGTGCTAGATGTTCCATGTGTAATTAAGTAAAACAAAATAAACAGCTCTTTCCTCATGTCCTTGATGGTCCAAGCTAAATAGTGCAGAGCAGTGCCCTGTGTTATGATGGTGAAGAAGGATGAGGAGTGTGAGGTTTTAATGAAGCCTCTAGAGGTTAGCTTGTGTGATGGGAAAGGGAGCAAGTTGTTGTAATATGGGTGAGGTTCTACCTAAATATTTGGCTGTCACAGTAAGGGTGATTTTTGCCAAGGGAAGAGGGAGACCAGAAGTTACAGCAAAGCTGTTGATGATGAAAAATCCATGCAGGGACTAAAGTGATTTTTTTGCTGAGGTAGGAGGTAGGTGTGAGAAGCTGTGTGCAGAGACCTCTTCCATGTGGTGGTGGTGGAGCCACTGCCACAGATTGGATTGAATTGACCTGGATTGAACAGGCTGCAGCAGGCATCAAGGGGGACATTTAAGGAATGGAGCTGGGTCACGAAGAGCAGTGCAAGGACATGAGCTGCCAGCAAGCAGAGGACCAAGAATCAGCTGCTTGTTTGAAACTGGAAGCACAGAGGGGCTGGAGGATGGCTTGACTTCACTGTCACTCCTAGACAATGCAGCAACATTGCAGGATGAATTTACTGCTATTTCACACAGTTTTATATAAAAACACAAATAGAGAAGAACTGTTTTAAAAGCTGGTCCCCAGGGACCAGGAAATTGCCATTGGATTACTACTGTGAACAGTGTTCTTGACTCAGGGCACAATTAGATGTTTCTACCTGCAGGGACTGGAGCTGTGTGGCACCTGTGATGTGCCCGTGACATGACAAATATGCCTGGAAATGGCAGCTCTGCCTTTCTCTCACCTTGAGCCTCCTACCCTGAGGTGTGTCCTGCTTTGTGTTCCAACCCAGAGTTGTGGGAAAACAGAGCTCTACTTTTGAGAGTCCCTTTCTGTAAGCATGTATTTACACCAATGGGACCTTGTGTGCCTTAGGACTCCAGTCCATGTGACTGTGACTATTTTTTTTGCTTCTGGTTGTGCTGTTAAAGGCAGCTGCATTCCTCTTGCTGTGCTGTCCTTTTGTGCTTCCTTTGTTGCCAGGCCAGCCAGGGTTGATCTGCCAGTCCCGACCACAGCAGCCAAGTCCAGCTCCTCTTCCCTGCAGAGCTGCATCAGTGACCAGAGGAGGCTTTGTGATAGGGTTGCATGGCCCTGAAGGCAGGTGCAAAAGGACCGACAGACAGCTGAGTGAGCCTTAAAGGTCTCTTTGAGTATCTGCAGATCCCACTTGGAAAAAAAAAAAGGGAAGGCATCCTCTAAGCTGAGGATTGGTGGCAGAAGTTGCCACCTTTTTCATACCCTGCTTCCAGGTTTTTCCAAGTCCTGTGGCTTCAGACTCTTAACTTCTGGTTTCCAGGTTTGGCTGAAGAGGGACTTATTTGGTGGGGAGATGGAAGCGGGACGTGGTTGTGATAAATCTCTCTTGCCATAATGAAAAAATACCTTCAGTCAATGCCTAGAGGAAATGACTCCTCTCAGCAGGACCATCAATATTGTCACATCTAATACAAGCTTTCACATGCTTTACCACACCCCTTTTCTGAAATTCAATAGCAAACTCACCCCTCCTGGTTCTAGTGGTCATACCCTGCACAGCCTCAGCTCTAACAGGGGCCTCAGTCTGTGGCACCCTCTCTCTGTAGCAGGACACACCGGGCAAGGTCTTAGCAGGGAGAAACCAACCGCACTCCCTTGGCAGCGTCCTGGTGCTGTGCTGCTGGCTTGGATTTGCTTCTCAGCCGACTGCTGGGGATTTTTCATCTTCCTTAGCAGAAACATCAGTGGTGTGCAGAAATGGACTTTGCTGATTGTACATTCTGCTCTGTATCTGTAGCACTTCTTTCCAGACCTACCCTGGAGTGTGTGCCAGAGCTACCTTACAGCAAACACTGAGTGTTCTGCACGTTCACATTCTCACTTTGCTTTACTTCAGCAGGAACTGCAATTACAGCAGTGCTTGAGGAGAGTAGTGATGCGGTATTTGATGATAAAACATAGGAACTGGAATATGCAGTACCTGTACTCTTAGTCTAAATAGGCAGTTTGAGAAACTCAGGACTTCCAAGTGGGATTGTGCTGAGGCGTCACTTCACAAGAGTCCATCATCTTCTGGTCAGTGACTTGAAGCAAATTTTAGTAAGTGCATGGACACTAATTATTACCATCACAAATTAATTATATACCCTTAAACTACAGGCTCAGCAGTAACTCAGGGTAGGCATGTCAGTAACTCCAGGTTCTAAGTACTCGGAGTTCTCTACAGCAGAGAGAGGTTAGCAGAGGTTGGCAGCAGAGTTAGAGGCAGATTTTCCCAGACTGCATTTAGTCCAGCTGTTTATTGGTCCCAAATGAGTTGCACAACATTGGTCACAGTGCTGTTCCTGGCTTCTACCCTTGAAGCAGCTGGGTGGGGGCAGAGCCCCTCATGATGCCTGCACTGAAACGCACTTTCATTAATCTTGATTTCGTTATGCCTGAGTGATGCACTTCATGCTGTGCACAGCAGCTGCTCCCTGGCCAGGTGAGTGGGCCCTCATGCTTGAAGGGTGCTCTAAAAAATTCTGGTACTTTGTCCAAAGCCTATTGCTGAAAGAATCACCATTGCTTCAGAGGTCAAAGCCAGCATCTTGGAGGGCGAAGAAAGCAGCACCAGCAACTGGATTTCCATTCCTGTATTCATATGGGGCAACTCTGGGGTGCAAGTCACTTTATTCTGCCTGTCCATGCTTTGCAGAAATACATGGAATGCATTTTTCCAGAAGTTACAGCACTGTTTTGGTTTTTTTGCTTCTGTGAGGGCAGCACCATGCAGTTGACTTCCTGGGAATGACCAAGAGCCAAACCTTTGCTGCTCAGTGTTACCTGAGCAAGGTGCCTCCACCTCTGAAGAGAAGGAGCAGGCTATGTGCTCTTTTTTGAGAGAGTTGCCTCCTGAGGTGTCAGGAACTAAGCACAGATGACTCAAAATGTTAAAAACCCAACAGTTTTATTTCAAAGTATAAATTCCAGGCTTGTCAGACAAAACCCCACTACAGTTAACACAGACACACACTAATCTACAGTACATACAAAAATGGGGAAAGCTGGCAATTGCCTAGTTTAAATTGGACATTAAATCAGTCCTACATTTTTTCTTTTGTATTTACAAGTCCAGCTGCAAAACAAAACAAGAAACCAGATTTTGAGTTTTCCAACAAAGGATTTTGCACATTTGACTTCTAATAGCCAATAAATTACTAAAGCTGAACAGGAATCCCTGAACAACTACTACTCAGCTATCTTATTTACAGCCACACCCTATTAATTTAAGACAGCATATATATATATATGTGTGTGTGTATGCATATATATACGCACACATATATAGGCATATTTATATGTATATAAAAGAGAAGAAAAGAATGCTCAGCCTGAATAATGACAATGAGAAAGAAAGATGCCTCTTTAACTTAAAAGGGATGAAGAGGAAAATTCATTTATTTGCTTTCTCCTAGCTATCCTTAATCTATTCCTTCTCCTCTCAGAAAGTGTTTGGGAGGGAAGAGATTTTCATGGCAGGGCTGCCTTAGTGTCATTTGATCTCCATCCAGATCATTGTTTTCATACAATGCCTGCCCCATCCCAAATCAACAAATTAAAAAAATATATATTTAATATATCAAGCTTCTATTTAAAATATCTGCATAGATATTTTTGACAAAAGGAGAATACTCAAAGGATGTATAACAAGGCAGAATCACAATTTGATTATGTACAGTGTATGCAATACTCATCCTGGGGAATGGCTGTCTCAGGAGCCAGAACAGACGTGACCTTCCCTACCTACAATATTGTTTTTTATTTATTGTACATTTAGGACAAACAACATCAAGGAAGGGCTGAAGTGGCTCCTTCTGTTACAGTACACAGTGATGTTCAGATCCTACTTCTGAGCTGAGTCGTGGTCCCAGTGAAGACTAAGGGCTTTTGCCTTTGTTTTCAAAGGAAGGAGGGTAAGACCCCTTAATTTTACAGGGAGAATGCCATGGGTGTTTTCAGCTTTGTGCTAAAAACCTTGGGAATGGGTGTCTCTGTGCTTGTGCTCAGTGATCTAACACGGCCAAGGGCAGCACAAACAATTCGAAGGAGCAGCGTCAGACCAATGCATAGGGAAGCTGCTCAGAGCATGGAAACAATTACAGGCTGAGATCTGCATCCTTGTGTTTTCTGAAGCTGCCACTGGAGACAATACAGTACCTGCAGTCTGCCCCCTCCTAGCATTTGTATTTTTGTATCCAACAAAGTTTTTTAGCCATACTGCAATATGTAAGAGGCCAGTGAGGCTGTAACTAGGAGAAACGCACAGCAGGGCTCCTCCCCAGGTAGATGAACTCAAATTACTTTCAACCTGGACATCCGGATGCCCTTGTATCACACAGAGAAAACCACCCAAACCAAAGACACACCAGAAAGTAAATGAGGATGGAAAACACAGCTGTAGTCAGTGCTGTGTTTGCTAAAACATGGGCAACTCAGTCCAAGGCGGAACTGCTGAAATGTCATGTACCCAGAGGCAGCAGCAAAACACAGAATCACAGAAGTCAAAGTCAGGAAGGACTTTTTACCAAGCTACTGAAGATGGAAAAACTTGCATCAAGTGTAGAGACGAAACCAAACCCAACACTTTCACTTAAAAGCCATATAAAAATCTTAAGTATATTTGAAAGTGGATTATTGGAAGACTTCAGTGATTGAGACTTTTCATAATGAAGAGGCCAGTCTAGAAACACAGTATTAACACACCTGTACTGAATGTTGCCAAATACTTTGGTAACACTTTCAAATAAAGTCTATAAATGAAACAAATTGTTGCTGATTGATTGTTGCTAGCAGAAACTTTCTCAATGGTTTTAATCTTTCTGGGAGGTAAAGGATAATCAGCCACTGGATTACATGGGAAAAACTGCCATGAGGTAAGGAATTAAGCACTTAAGCACTACTCGTGTTTTGTTAGCAAACTCACTGCAGAGATCTGCTCCACAGTGACAGCAACTGCACAAAACTGGCATAGCTCTCTCTTTGGGAATCAGTGATTTAGGGACCAGTTCTCTTGGAGGTCTCCACACCAAACTAGGCATCTCTAAGTCAAGCCATGCTTTATCACGTACTTCTCCACCAGTACTTGCTCAAGATACTGAAATCAGACCTTTAACAGCCCTGCTGAGATGAAACAACAGGGAAGTCATCTTTCACCCCAGAGCTGCAATGTCTTTGGTCAACAAGGGTGTCTCACAAAATCCTGGCGAAAACCCAGAACTGCAGCCACACAGACCAGAAATGGATCTGTTAAGACAGAAGCCAGTTTTTACAGTCAGTTCAGTGAAGAACGAAATCTTTAGTAAATAAATATGAGTCTTTCTTCTCTAATGATGCAGCCCACAAAACCTCCAAATGGAATGACAGACCATCCCTATTAATGCCTCCACTGGAGGAAAGAAAATACTCTAATGCAGGACCTGCCTTATCCCAAAGGAGACAAACATAAGAACAACGGACATCTAAATGCAAGCTCAGGCTATATATATAGTTTGGGCTGGAATCACAACTAAATAAATGAAGTTAAGTTCTGGGTTGTACCCTCAAGCTGATTTTAACTTTCAAACCATAAAACTTCATAGTACTGAAGCAGCCAGTGGCTCTTTGGTACCACCTCAAAGACACGTTAACAAAAAATTGCCCAAGGACTTGACAGTCATCAACTGGAAAGGGCTGTTCTAATCTCGGTTACAGAACTGTCTTTATAAGAACCCAAATTTAGTCTAGTTCCATAAATAGACTAAATGCATTATTAAGTAATTATTCCTTGAAATAAGCAAACAAAACATTTACTCAAACACAGAAAAATTCAAGGCATTTTTGATAACTGGCACCAGAAATACAGGGACAACTGCAATTCAAAGGAAAGGTTACACATTGTTCATACACAGTGTGAACCTTCTCTGAGGATACTTGGATTTAGCCAGAATTTTTGCTTGCCCAAATCAACAGAACTGCTATACTTTTAAATGGAAGTTTCCATAGAGAGAATATCCATTACTCACCTGAGAAAAGAAGTGACACTTCCAGCTACATGAAGTAGTGCAATAAACCAGAACGAGGTCTACAGTGCCATTTCTTTCAGTGTAAAGGTTTTTAAAAAAGGAGCAACAGCTACAGAACCCATAATCTCATAGCATATTTCATAAGCCCTGTTTGGGGATTTAACTTCTCTGACACTTCTATCACACTTCAATGTGTTGCTTTTGAGAAAGAGAGCATTGAAATGAAAAAATGTCATACTCTGCAGCTTTGCTATATGGTGAAGTGGATTAAAAAAAAATCCTTCCCCTCCAAACCCACTGTTTGCTTCTATTGGGCAGGAATGCAACTGACAATTGCCAAAATGAAAACCTTGCATCTACTTTCTTGTCCAGATGCATTACAATTTTGTTCTGCAAAAAGCAAGTTTAATGTGTCAATGACAACGGGGGAGATGCACCAACTTCTTTTCTCAGCTCAGAAGCATCATGAAAGCATCTATTAACATTTGCAATCGCTCACAAGGTTTAGGCCAGTGTCTAAAATAGCTTCTAAACCCCCTTGGCTGTGTTTGCTCTCTGCAGAGGCAGGCAGGTGATGGGAGAGAGAAGCACACTGGGAAGCCAGCTCCTCTTTCTGTACTCACTGAGCATCCAAACGCGTGCAACCAGGTAGAAGCTTTCATGTCACCGCACCACGGGGGTTTCTTCTTTGGCTGAATTGCAGAATACAGCTTTCCCAAAAGAACCAGGAAAGGCTCTGGTGGGAAATAATGTCTGTATACTCAATATTCTTGACAGGACAAAAACAACTACTCAAGAATTACAGTACGGAAAGGGTTGAGTGATACTGCAGATAAGAACAAATTCACCATCAGCAGATGTTACACTTCCTTGTCTTTACAGAAATAGTAATTACTGCAGGCCTGGGAAATGAGAAGCACTGATAAAAGACCGGAAGGGTAAAGGGAAAAGTAACTCCAAGCAAATAAAAGAATACCACAAGGTATCTGGCTACATTTTATTTCTGAAATTATTCTTTAAGGCACAAAATAAATCTAAAAAATAGGGCTGGATGTACGAGGGGAGGGGCAGAGAAATTGTATGAACTAGAGAGGTGAGAAAGCAGTCTGTACAATCCAGTTTCAGATCTGATCTGGGAATGCTCCCAGGGTGAGTAGGGGAGGATGGTGAAAATAGAGGAGCATTCTTACTTAGAAGAGGTAGGAGGTTATAGGGCGATTTATTATTTTTTTCCACCACTTCCAAATTTACATGGGTTCCTGGCCAGACTCAAGTTCCCTTCCCTCCCCTCAGAGAGCTTATTACTGATTGTAAAGTAAGACTAGACCACTCAAGCCTCCAACACAAAAAGCGAAACCTTGAATCACCCTTCATGTTACAGCCTGCTCACAGAATGCTGGGAGGCAAGAGGCAGATCGTTCTTGCCCTTGTGTTGGTGTCTCAATAGACATTACAGATGTGAGTGTCTTACTTCAGACAAACTGCAATTTACTATTTTGTTTCCACTCTGAAGAAGAATCCCAGGCATTCAACATGCTCTTGGATAATGGATAGCAGGTATCTAGCTAAAACACCTGTCATGGAAGGAAAAAAAAAAAAATTCAAATGGCCAGTAACACGAACTATTTAGTAAAAACAAGCTCTCTTGCTGCAGGTCAGACTTTTTCTTTTGATTCTGAGTGCATGTAGTGTATCACGCAACTGTCTAAAATAATCCTGCAGAGTGGATTTAAAGGTGAATTACATGCATGGGATCAACTCCTCCCAAAACTGGGATAATTCTTGATAGCAGGACAGGTTTAAAGGGTCCAAGGATCTCTAGTTTAACTGCTCTGGGAAGAGATCACATCTGTGGACTGGGGGTCACAGAAGGGTCCAAAGCGTCCATAGACATCCTTAGCCCGGACTGCAAAGTAGTATTTGCTGCCAGACACGAACTGTGTCAGCGTGCAGGCCATGGGCAGCGGCAGCGCCTTCACCTCCCCGATCTTCTTCCACTGCGAGGGCATGGTGGCACTGGGGTCCTCGTGGTAGGCATACAGGTGGTAACTGTCCACAGTGGCACAGCTCCGGTCCACCTCCATCACGCTCCATGACAGCACAATCCCGTTCTGGCTCTGTACCCGCGCCAGCTTCAGCTGTGGCTTTTGAGGTGGAGAAGTGTTGGCAGCTTCGGGGGGCAGACGTGGTGGCTGTGGTGCCTCTGGAAGTGGGGCAGGATGTACAGGGCGTGGTGGCTCCTAAGCAGCATAGAGAGCAATAAGGGAAAGGTCAGAATCTATAGCAATGGAAGGAGGCTTTAATTCATCATTCCCCAGGTGCACTGGGAGCAGATGAGCCTGCAATACCCAGCCATCACAACTCTCAGTCCTGTGTGCAGAGGCAAGGCAGCAGCAGCAAATGATGAGAAGGGATGGGACCAAGGATACCATAAATTCTTAAGTTATTCTCATATAATCCCTAGTCGTGCAAATGATCATTGCCACAGTAATTTCCCTTTATCTTCTTTGCTTCCCAGCCAGGAGGGGATGAACTCAACACTGTGCCCATTACAGGACTGAGCAAACAGGTTCACAATGACTGAGCCAGTCTATGTTTCAGCTGCTGTTTCCATGTTACCTGACACCCCAGACAGGGCATTAAGCTGACAACTCTTCATCTTTTCTACAGACAAGTATTCAGTCACAAAAGGAAGAAAGGGTAATGGTGCCACATAGATTCTATCAACTTAAATTGATCAAAAAATCTCAGCCTCACTTTCCAGAAAATTTTGAAATGAGGGCACAAATGTGTCTTTCCAGTGATATTTCTTTTTTATACTGCGAAAATAGTCCTAGGTCTCTCATTTATATTAGTTAAGAAGAATTTAGAAATGAGGTTACAGTGCTTCAAGCCTGAGATCTTTCAGGTTGGAATCTGGGGTAGTTTTTGGCACCGTAAGTGTTCTGTGTGATATCTGCTTCATTTATTCTCATCATTTATCACTGGAGACTGCATTAAGTTGATGGCGTCTAGTTGGAAAGGATGGTAAGCCACCTTCTTGGCAATACATTTACCATTTCAGGACACCATAAGTAATGTGACTGCCCAACAGTGAGTGTACAGGCAATGTATCTGAAGTGAAATTAAATGAGTCAGAGAAAATTCTCAAATTCCTACCAAAAGACGTTTTAAGTGATGCAGAAGTAATCACCCTCAACACTGACTAAAAATTTCTGGAGTTTGGGAGTTGGCAACCTTGTAGATTTGGTCTGTACCTTGTTCTCTTACCTCAGTTTTGCAAACAGCTGTACTGAAAACTGAAAACACCCAATTCATAGCCAAACCATGACTAAACATTTTACTGGCAGCTCTTCTGTACCCTTGACTCCATGAGTCACCTGCAGACAACTCATGCACTAATTTTCAGTATGTTCTCCTGGTAATTTGGAGAAGGCCAGTGTGAGCTAACAGATTGCACAGCTTTTACCATTCTGGGCAGGAGTTGCTGTAGGTGACTGGGTGGTGCCATGCACAAGAACTGGCTCAGAAGTGTCAACAAGGCATTTCCCTTTTCTGCAGCTCACACTAAGAGCAGCCTGAGAGTCCCAGTGCAGAGACAGGGCTGTACATTGCATGAGGTAATGGAAAGCCCCACTCACAGCGTGCACTTGCGGCGGTCGATGGTGCACCGTGAGCTGAGGAGCTCCAGAGCCCAGGGACAGCCCGTTGTTCACCACATAGGTTGTCTGAGGCATTCGCACGGTTACACCTGCCAGGAACACAATGAACACCGTGAGTATTCAATCCTTACAGGCAGCTAAACAGAACACTGGAACACCAACTCCTTGGTTCAGCTGAATGAAGCCAAATTTCAGACAGACTCCTCCAGCAGACTGATGAAGCACTGTGTAACAACAAAATCACCTCCCATCCCCTGAAGCTGTGAAGTGACAGAGAACAAGCACTCGTGGTTGCAGAGGGGACAGAATGTTGTTTTAGCACTTTGTAGCACAAAATAAATGGCTGAGGAGAAGTGTGGGAGATACAGGAGCTTAAGTGTGAAAAGAACAATTACATCATTTTGGGATTCAGAAACAAAAAGAGAAATGCTGCTGCAGCACAATGTTATCCGCTCAGAAGGCTGTGCTGTGGATGGTTCTGGAAACAAAAAAAGCTAAGTCACTGTCCAAGAAGCTTGTCCTCCCTCACAGAACAGACTCCATGATGGACACTACTCACAGGCATCATCATTTCAGTCATTCCCACGGCAAACTGACCTGCCTGGCAGGAATAAACTAAACAGTTTTATAGCTGTGTAAATAACATCCCAAAATCTTGCAAGCTACCAAGTTTTCTTTCATTTTATACAACATCTAATTCTTTTAAGTAATACTTTATCTATTCACTGTTAGAACATGTATGTTCTGTGAACTCTTAAGCTTTTGCTCATTTTTATGGATAGCCCAGGTGGTCCCTCCATTTCTGTCTCGAAATACAAGATTTGGGGCAATCTCTATGATGCCCTAGTTCCACATTTGTGTGAGACTGAAGCATTCTAATACTCCAGAAGACAAGCTCACACAGCAACACATTATCATAGCTATTGTATTGCAATTTCTTCTTTTGATAAGCACTCATCAAACTACAATCCATAGGGGATGTTTGTCAGAAGTCTGTGTAATCTGGAGTCCAAGGCAGGGAGCTGAGAGTGCTAAATTTTAATGCTTTAATTATAAAGTGCTAAACACTGGATGGATGCTTTATATCTTTCTCATTGGAATCTCTCAAAGAAGCTGATGAAGCTGTGTGAACTCCTGTGGGATAAACAGTCACCTGAGCTGGCTATTTCTCCTCTACGAGGACCCAGTAAGATATGCTGGTTTAGTATGACTGTAGTTCTGTCTCAGGAAATTACAACCATCTGAAGATGGTCAGAAATGCCTTAAGATATAAGATACAAACATAGCATCACTTCTAGGTAGGGATACTACCCACTTGAGGCAGAAGTACAAAACTGCAATTTGCAAAACACTTTGGATGGGTTCTCACAGCCAATTTTTCAAAGACAAAGTGCAGCGATCTTTACTCAAGAAGCATCTACTACTGGCACTGAAAGCTGTTGCAATGATAATAAAAACCAATATACATCAGTAGCAGCATCCCTACCAGGACATCACAAAAGTAGGTGCATACTCCTAAAACAGGGAAAGTTATGTTAAACATAAAGGTGTTAAAATAACCATACTGTAGAAATTGTGGGGAGCAAGAAAAGAGTTAAAGTCCACCACTTTCTAACAAAATATCATTTAAGTTCTTTATTTTTGTCATCTATTACTCATTTCAAAAAATGAGTTTACTGCTAGGAGAAAGTATCAGTTATGCCTTTGCAAAGTCAAGGGGAACTTGCCAAAACCTCCACTCAAGGAAACTCAAGCATGTATCAATTTCTGATACATCCAGTGAGAAATTTCATCTCTTCAGGCCTTGACAAAGGAAGGAAATTTGTTGAGCACAAGACATCAGAGATTGTTAAAGAATTACATGTTGTACGTAAGTATGTTTTAAAGTTCTGCCATAAGAACAAAGTGGTCTCTATTTTTCTCAGAACAGTGGCACTTATCTCATTACCTTCCACTGCCTTGTAAAGCACGGGGCACGTCAACCATGGATGCTTAATTGGCAGAGCTTGTGCCTGGGATGACTTAAATCCAATTTTTCCTCATTCACATAGCTGCAAGTAGAATTTCTTAGTAGCCTAAGAATTTTCTCAAGTCTGCAAGCTGGGGAAAAAAACCCCTAACCTCTCTAACCACGACCAGTGTTGTAAAATGACCAAAGAACAAACCCAAATCAAAAACCTAAATGCCACATCCATCAGGAAGAACACACCAAGCTGTGTCAGGGTAAGAAGCGCACAGAAGGAATCATCCCCTACCTCCAGTCTGTGGGGTGACTGGCCTTAAGCCTGGGCTGGTCATGACAGCTCCTCTTACTGGATTCTGAGCTGGTGGTGCAGGAATAGTGGTATAGACCACCTGATGGTTAGAAGGGGTTCTTGGGATAGGAAGCTTGGGAACAGCTGGAGCCACGGGCCGATGAGTTACATTCACTGTTGTCGAAGCTGAAAAAAAGAGACAGAGCACACCCTAAACCTGAATTCCATGACTCAAAGCCATAGGCCTATTCCAGAGTACACATCTCCTTTGGAAAACTGACTCCTCTGAGCCATGTAAAATAAAAACTACTCTCTGTCTACATTGGGTACTGCAAGAAAAGTGAAAACAGCCTAAACAGTATTTTCACCTGAAATATTAAAGTCAATATACATACAGCTTCCTAACAGAAAAGATAAATATATTTATCTCCCCCACTCCCTGCAAAGGTCCTGCTTGTAAGGACAGTGGAAGAGTACAAAATCCACCCAAAAAATTTGCAGAACACAGCAGTCATAAGGTAATTCCAATGCCAACTAATCTTCAGCAATCATACACAGAAAAAGAATAAAAGAGAAAAAAAGAGGATCTACATTTCTTTAGAAAGGGAAAAACAATCACACTATGAAGTAATATTTAACTAGGGCTAGAACTTCAATGTCAGCCTTGCCATTCCCTCTGCCAAAAGAATTAATTGCCAAGTACACAGGGACAGACATAGGAGTGATGCTAATAATGTTTTTTCTGCTGTTACTTAAAGAAAGTACAGGTTTCTTCTCCTTCACTTTTACCAACAATAGAATATTTAATAATTTCCATGACCATCCTTAGCAGGATTTCTTCCTTTCCATGGAATTAAATTAATCCTGAATTCTTTCCAAATCAACAGTACTATCTTTCCCCTTTATCAGTTTAAAAGAAAAAATGTTATGGGAAACTGACTAGACTGAAAGATTATGAAGCAACTCAAACATTCTGAATATTCACTTTAAAAGATTAGCACAATGTAGAGCACACAGCTGACTAATTCAAGAAAAATGCAGCCACTGCACTCACACAGTGATGTCAAATGAAGTTACCTGTGGGTAATACATGGATGGTGGTCTGGGAAGGGCCACTTGTTGGCACACCTGCCTGCTGCACAGGGCTTGGTTGCAAAGGTGGCAAAGGCTGCAGGGGTCGAGCCAAGGGCTGGGTGGGTACACTCAGTCCTGTCACAGGTGCCTGGCTCTGGTTCTGCTTCTGCTTCTTGCCATCTGCTTTAAAATAAAAGATATAGACAATAGCAAACAAATTTTCATTTCTGAATCACAGTTTCAAACATCAGCATTTTACAATCCTTTCCTCTCTCTCCCATTTACAGACTGAGGAGGATATTCCAAGTGTGACGTTTCCCTGACCTTTTTTCCTTATGCAAACAAATCTGCAGAAAACTCATTCAATTCTCCTCGCTTTTATCACTGCAATCTCCCCTGCACAGACACACTCCACAATGTTTTATTCTATTATCATGAAGTCTGCATATTTCAGAGCAATTTGGAAACCCAAATTCAATGGAACACTGTGCTAAAGTCTTTAGAAGTTTTAATTAAAAAAAATTCTTAAAACCTTTAAAGGCATAAACATCACAGTACTCAAATTTAGTTCCCTAAATAAGTCTTGTCTACCTTTGATGTTTACATCTTTTTATTTGCTGACTTTTTCCTTTGTTCAATCTGTTAGTCAGTCCTCTTGCTGCTATTTTGAATTTTCATGATGTTTACTTAAAAAAGGGGAAATCGCCTTATTATTTATAGAAAATCTTAAAAAGAAAATTTGTTTTTATCACACTGACACCTTCCTCAGCATGACTTACTGACTTGTGATATTGACAAATATTGCCTGTATCTGTAGTTTACTGCAGCAATATTCTTTCCTGCTTTAGTTTCTAAAATACTACATAAAATATTCATTAGAGTGCAAGTCTATATTGAATCGAGACTTTGCACAAGTGGAATAAAGAAGAATTGAGAAGTATTCATCTGGACATTAAAGCAGTAATGGGCAGAAGAGGCACTCCTGAAGAACTAAAAAACACAAGGTGAAAGAGCAGATTTTAAGGGCAGTCAGAAGGATTCTTCCCTAATAAACCTGTACATGCATGAGCCACTAATTTAGTAGAAGAGCACAGACTATAAAGATGAAAATATGTAAATACTCGTTTTACTCTTGAGAAAATATAACACTATAGTGAGTACCACATTTGAAATGTTCAATTAAGTATACCAACTAGATTTCAAAGCATTAAGAACAGGGTTAATGCCAGCATAGCTGGAACTGTTGGGGTTTTTAGCAGTTTGAGACTATTTTGATGGTTTCACTGAGCTGTGTCTAACACTAGCTGCTAACAGCTCGATGTAGCAGGACTCTTCACAAACTGCTGTATGATTGTATGAGGCACGGTTACAGAATCACAGAATCACCAGGGTTGGAAGAGACCTTGAAGATCATCTAGTCCAACCATCAACCCAGCACCAGCATGATCACGTCCAGACCATATCCCCAAACTCAAGACCTCAAAAATAAAACACAGTATGAATTGCAGCCCATATCATCTTTCTGTAGACTCAACAGTCAAACTACTTCACTGAAGCTACTGGATGAAAATATACGGGGTTTTTTTTCCCAAAGTCTATAAAAGGAGCAGTGAAAGGATGCTCATTTTGAAAACAAAGCATGAGATCCTTCCTGCTCTTTGATCAGCTAACAGGCCTAGTGATTGGTTCAAGCTTCTTTTGTTGTCCATGTTAATGAGAGATTTCCCAGAGTTCAATGAACTACTTGACTCCAAAGACAATCCTACAGAGATGTATACATCTGTTTACTTCAAATATTTACAGACACATCTCAACTACCACTGAATAATTTCAGTAATATGAGTACATTCTTAGTCATGACTTAGAAGATACACTTACAATCCAACAAGCAAAAACCTTTACACCCTACTGCTGTAAATGTGGTTCAAGGAAAGATGACAGTCTGGAAAAATGTGAGGGCTTTTCCAGTTTTGCTTTTGTTTTTAGTTTCACACAGAGCAAGTTCATTTAACCTTGACAAATCAAGAAGTGTCCTGCTGACATTGCAGTGACTGGAAACTAGGTCAGCATTGCACCACCCACAGAAAATGATGACAGATAACTAACTAGACTTCATTAAATAAATGGACAAAAAAGGCAAAGGCTATTTAAGTAAAAAAAACCAGCAAGGAAGACTGGGTACACAGTAAGCACAGGAATACAGTTAAAAGTCATTATGGAACAGTTTCCAACACTAAATGAACACAGCATCATATTTACTAGAGGAGACAGAAAAATATGATTTATGAAAATGAGCATAAAATAGAAATTGTCACTACTGGAGGTGCAAGCAAAACTCCTAATTCACAAAACAGAAGAGGGACTCATTTCCATGCCAGAAACAGTTTACAACACTGCAGTTATAGCACAAAGGAGTTTTGAGCAGTGTTCTAGTTCATAACTGGTTTAGGTGGGTTACAGAACAGCAAGCATGCCACAGGCACGTTCAAGAATAAGAAAAAAATTATCCAGAGAACTACAAATTTGTTAACCAGATAAAACACCTTATAAAATAAAAACCTGATTATTTATTTAATAATTCTTCATACAAAATAATAAAAAAGCAGAACATAGCTGTTTTAATTTAAGAGTACATTTACATACCTTTCTTAGACTACAGACTCACTTTAGACTAAATCTATTGATTGTTTCATTATTCATAAAAAATAATTTGATGATCCTTTTATAAAAAGGCCAGCAAGGTCCAAAGTGCAAGTATTGCAAGATACTTGCAGACAGAAAAGTATCTAGATTACTCTTAATATGGTTTCTCAAAAATTACACACGCTTTTTATTCATAATTTCTGCACAAATCAGAAAGTTTTACATGAGTAGATATTCAGATCTATTTAAATACCTTTTACAAGTAACAGAATTAGGGTTTTTTTAATGCGGGTAACAATATTGTAAAGAAAATAATCAGGAACTGAGTGTTCCTAACAACACTATTCAGGTGTTGCTCTTCTATTTGAATTAGTATTGAGCTAATATTCCTGCAGGAAACCAAATAATGCTGAAAGTATTTTCTATCCTGAGGTTGTGTAAATCTAGGAGAAAATGAAACCTGCTCCACATTTGCTGTAAACAAGGTGCAATAGAAAAAAATATTTGGCCAAAGGTATATAGATGCTTACGATCACGCAAAAGCTGGTACAAGTGTACTCTTCCTCTGTTTAACCTTGAAGTTATTATCAGAACATATTCCTGAGAAACTTGCTCAAAAATCCTAGTGCTGTGTTCTCACTGCATGGTGAAACTCAAGCTTTTATTAGGGTTTCCTATGTTTCTACAGTTTTATAAAAACCCACTGACTTCTCACACAAATTCTAAACGTGAACTCATCTGCATTAGCTTCAGACTGCCAGCTTCTGCTTGGCAGTGAAGAGACACACAGAAGCTAACCCAGCACAAAGGTACTCCACTAACCTTCCTTCTTATGGAAGGACAGTATTCCAAGACCTGACAACTAAGGGGAAAGAATCTCAGAATATCCCACTGCGTAAATTTTTAAGACACTGGCTCAAGCCCCAACAAAGAAACTGAGGAAGAATTAAGCTGCAATGAAGCTACGACTCCTACCCTAGAGAAGCAGTCTTATAGTTGTATGTGAAGCTGTGGTATTGATCTTTTATGGCAATTGTGAGGTGAACATCTACTTAATGCAATTAGGAAGAAAAAAGCTCTCTGGAACATGTTATTTTCAGAAACTTTAAGATAGAAAAATATTAGCTGAAATATATCACAATATTGTGACATGCTACTTTAAAAATCCATTTTAATCTATCTGCTGGGTGTCTTTTACAGAATAGTACACAGGACTGGGGAGGTTAACCTCACCTGACAGGCTTGCACAGTCCCAGGGCAATCATCTTTTTATCTTTTTGAGAACTAACCCTCAGAAGAGATGACAGTGATAAAAACTTGATTGCCTCAGTCATTCTCAGCTGAGCCACTCAGCTTGTCACGTCAAAATCCTGGCTGAAAAGGACCTCTGGTGGCTGTGTAGTCCAATTTTTTGTTGAACCTGGACTGTCAATAACAGCTTATTCAAATGATCTGCGGTTTTGCCCTGCTGAATCTCAAAAACATTCATGAGGACAGTTTCTACCATCCCTTTGTGCAGCACTGTGGTGATTTTTTTAATGCGGCTGAACTTGAACTTCCTGAACTTGTAGTTCATGGCCACTGTGCCTTAATGTATCATTTAGTGTCATCCTGATTTCTTCAGTTTTCTGGTGCACTTTACAGCTTTATGTTTTTCATAGTTCGTAGTTCTTTCTCACACACAAATGTTATAATTAGAAGCATGTTTATGTTAAGGTTGTTTACATACTTTCTCTTGGAGTAAAAAACAACTGATGGGCAGTTGTCTTGACCAATGGGATGGGAGAGGTGTCAACCTTCTCCTCCAATCCCTCGTTTGTGTAGAAATACTATAAATATGGAGTCAGATGTTGTAATAAATAGTTTTATACCTTTTCACCAAACAGTGTCTGTGTGTGTCATTGCGTGTCCAACAACAACACTTTGGCACTGCTGAAGAGAGTTGTGCTCTATCGTTTTTGTAACTATCCTCCAAGTAGCTGTAGGCTGCTCTTACATTGTCTCATGCTTATTTTTAGCTCTTTGCCAAACATGCCCTGGTCTGCTGATCTGTCCTCACAGGCCATGCACTCCAGGCCCTCACCATCCTGACACCATCAGTGGGGGCCTCTCCAGTGCTCACAACTCTTCTGAGCGTGAAGAAGAGGGAGCCAGAACTGGACACCCTATTTCAGCTGTGGTTCCACCAATGGCAGTTTGGGGGAATACTTAAATTGAAATGGGAACACACTGTTGCTCATACTCAATTCACTGTGTACCACATATCCTCTACTGATAAGAGAAGCAGACAGTCAGCTATCTGAATTGCATCATGCTTCCCTAATACTTGTATACCTCACACACTTCCTTTTTGGTGATAACATCACGTGGAATTGTTCAAGGCCAGGCTGGATGGGGTTTTGAGCAACATGGTCTAATGGAAGGTGTCCCTGCCCATTGCAGAAGGGGGCGGAATGAGATCACCTTAAAGATCCTTTCCAACCCAAACCATTCTATAACTCTATGATTTCTTTCTCACTGGAAAAAATGCTACCACATGCCAAAATGATTTTCTACATTTGTGTAATACAAATGCAAAGCTAGTCAAGCTATTAAAAATGTTTGTGTAGAACATGAATGCAGAGGCTAAAGAAATAACTATCAAGGTTGTCCAGAGGAATCAAACTTCAGAATGGAGCACAGGGACATGCATTTAGAGACCAGACAGAATGAAAGTTTTACCTCCACTAGTAGAAATATGATCTTTTTCCAATGAAAATGACAGCACAATACATGGTCTTAAGTAGAGACTCATTACTTCTGTGAAGTACTATCATTCTTCACTAATCCAATGCTAACTATAATTAGACTGGCCTACATTTACCCAAGATTTATATAAAAAGAAATGTGTTCTTTTAAATGATGAAGCGCATCCAAACTGCTGAAGTACATAAGAGCACGACTATATTTACTCTGCTCTTGGCATACAGCCCTAAAGCAAACAACAGTTTGTATTTGGTCTTTAAACTCTTGCACACAAAGTGTTAGTTAAACAAAAGATTAGAAGCTGTAATACTCCAATGCCTAAATATCAACTGTAGAATTAGAAGGCCTTTAATTATAATCACTGAACAGAAAAAATAAATACATCTAGAAGAGCTTTCAAAAAGATCATCAAGAACTCAGACATCTCATATTACTCCCCAAGCCTGAGGTATTTAAGCACAGATGGCACTAATGCTTATAGTAAAGGAATGGTAAAAATCTTTAAGACTGTAAGCAAAATTCCTTTTATTCAACACCAAACAATTTTTTAACAAGAGTCCTATCTAACTGAAACACCAAGGAAAAAATACACTAAGCAGAAACAGAAGTTTATTCCTTCCTGCCATTCATAGGATGAAATAGCACTTGTAGCTCAATTATCCCCGCAGCTAGGAAAGTATTTTTCACCTACCTTGAGAACAGCTGTCATCCTCTTCATCCAGTGTAAGATCAATGACACCTCCTGCTTCACCTCCTGTGAACTTCCCGCTCTGAAAGACAAAACTCCTTCGTTTTGCAAAAGCAAATCCAGGGAACACAGGTGGAAAAGGGACACATTGAACATTCAGAAGAAGAGGTCTCAGAATTGATACTTATTAGAAAGGAACTGATGAAATGAGCAAGAGAAGGTAATTTCAGACAAATATCCTAGGACTTGAAGAATGGGTGATAACCAAATGACTGTATTGCAGTAACAAGTATTAAAGTATTTTCAGCTTTGTAAGGAGTAAAACCCCCTGATGAGTAGCAGCATATTGCTGCTTTACAGGTAAATGCATAACAATGTACTGTTATAAAGTATATTTCAACTATGACTCCTAACATTTTAATCTGGTTGTAATCTGTTCTTTCCTCTGTAGTGGTGTAATTTTCTGACACAGCAGTCATCAGGACAATATATTATCTTGAGACACCTTTGCCTGTGTACTTACAAAGACCCTGACTTCACATTAAGAAAAAGGGAAAGCTATGCTGGAACTTGCATGCTTACAAAACACATTAAAAGCCATCAGAAAACTCCAATTGCATTCAGCAATTACGGTATTCTCACCCATTAAAACGAATTTTAGCATTTATTATTCCATATACAGACCAATTTTTAACCTTCCCTTTAGAAAGCATAAAGGGATCTTTTAAGCTATTGCCCAGGTTAAATGTTTTAACAAAAAACCCTAGAAGACCACCAAATAAGATTTGTTTTCTAGACCAACTGCTGTCCCTTGGCTGGTCAGACTGTGGAGATCACTAACATTTTCCCTTAGGTGAGGAGAAAAATATGGGGGAGATCTTATATATTTCTGTGATTTTAAAGATACTTTCTAGAAAAAAAATCATTATTATGTGAGTTTATATTTCCTTAAACTTGCTACAAAAATTAGTTGAGGTTTCTTCTTTTTGTTGTTGTTGTTTTCTGGAAGAGATTATCACTTTTTGTTGGACTGAACTGCTACAGATTTATGGATTAGAGTCAACAAGTTTCCTTAGGACACACGCAGAGTTACAAAAGCACCATAATTATCAAAAATCTCTGAGCAACTAACATGGAAAAAAGCTTAAGTTATCAGACACACATGGTCTGTACAAATGCTGACATGATACACCCTAGGAATATGAGGGATTGTTTTTTTGTGCAGTCAGACGGTGACAGATGCAATCTAAAGCCTAAGCATTAGGATTATCTTCTCTATGACCTTTAATTTGGGTAAAACCAAGTCTTTAAGGAAGTCTGAAAGGTAATTCCTACACAGTCAGGGCTCCGAGGAGAGACATGGAAAAAAGCTTAAGTTATCAGACACACATGGTCTGTACAAATGCTGACATGATACACCCTAGGAATATGAGGGATTGTTTTTTTGTGCAGTCAGACGGTGACAGATGCAATCTAAAGCCTAAGCATTAGGATTATCTGCTCTATGACCTTTAATTTGGGTAAAACCAAGTCTTTAAGGAAGTCTGAAAGGTAATTCCTACACAGTCAGGGCTCCGAGGAGAGGCAAAAAGAGGTATTGTATTATTACTAACTGCAAGCAGAAGCTGCCTGAATTGTCAGTGAATTTGGAGTGCCTGACATGACAGTTCTGTTTATTATCCATTACTACAACCTGATTTCTTTTTGCCTTAAGTTCCGATGCTGCCACTGATGAAATTCTGCTAATAAAATACAATACCAAATTTAAGTATGAAATATCTAACTACTTATGGTTACAGGTGATAGAAGAGATCTCTATAGGGACTCATCTTTCCTCTACATTGAGAAATGTATTTCAGAATTATTATCACTGAATTCATCTGTTGAGTGGTTGCTATTTAAAATACTTTCTAGCTTCAGGTTTCTTAGTATGATGAGCTGATTTAATCACTTGAAGCTTAAGAAAAAGGCACATTAAAACAATCAATGATAAACTGATTAGCATAAAGTCAAGAGGAATTTCATTCCAACTGGATGATCTTCCCAGCCAACAATGTGTACTTTGAACCATGGCTCTCTCTGCCATGAGAAAGCAGACTGAAAAATGGAGAGGGAGATTTAAAAGGAACTAGAGAAAGAAAAAATTCTAATATCAAGCTATTTGTTTCTTCCCACTAAAAAATACATTGGTCTGAAATAATTTCCTTTCTATTCTTCCTCTGCAAGGAAATCAGAATCCTTAGAAAAATACTCTGTATGACAGCTGTTTTGAAGCCCTACTTGACTGTGCCAATTGAGAAAGTTCTTTGAATTTCCAAGCCAGCAAGTGTCACAGCATGCATTTCTTTATTTTGATGTCTCTGGAAGGCCAAAATCTTCAGTTAGTTAAACAGGCAACTATTAAATCAACTCAGCCAAAAAGGCCTCATACACACAATTCTCAGGAAGAAAGACCTTCTCTTGGCCAGCCACACAACTCAAGGTTTTTTATTCAATGACCCTGGACAGCAATCTCCTTCACAGGAGCGATCCAGAAGCAGTTGGGCTCTTTCTGCAGCCCACCCTAGGAGCTGCAGATCTGCAGGGCAGCCTTTTAACAACAGAGCTCTGTGGTACCCCCCAGTCCTGGTTCTGAGACACATTCCAGCTCCTCCCAGCAGATGCTGTACTCAATACACAGCACACCATGAACTCCTGGATCCCCTGCCTCCCCAGCTAGATTCACCTACTTCACCAACCGTGCATTTCTGTCAAATGGAATTTAGGGGTACACGAAAATCTTAAGGAAACTTGAAAAACCAAAAAGGCTGAACACTGTGTTTCCTACCTAGAGGAGCATGGTGGAGGCAGGGTATCCCCACACAAAACAGACTGCTCATGATGCTTGTAATAAAGGTCAGGATTTTGACTATTTGCAGCATCCACCTACACTCATCAGGAGGACGAGTATCCATTTCTGTATCCCGTAGTGTTGGCACACACAGTTTTCAGAAAATTGTAGATATCTCAAATTCCAGAATGAGAAGGAAATTCAGAAAGAACTGGCAATTGGGTGTTAAGAGGACTGGTCCACACTACCCTCCCATGGTAAAATTAAGCATCTTCATTATCTGAGACAGCAACTTTATCACCTTATCCCAGATGTTTCTGGAGTACAGACACCACCAGAATGGTTAAGACCTACAAATTTTACCACAGAGCATCAGCTCTGTGAAATGCAAGTAATAAAGAGTTTTCAGAAAACCCTGTGCCCAAACAAACAAGAAAATAAAATCACCCCTTTTTAGTATCATGACTTTTACCCAGAAACTCTCTCAGGGAAGTTTTAGTAGTACGAGGACTTGTGAAAACTCCAGTTTACAACAGAACTATGTTTGAGGAAAGACTACAGAGAAACAACTGCTCTTTTCTTCCTTAAAAAGGAAGGAATGGGATTCTTTGGAAAAGATTGCTATGTTACACATTAGAAATGGAGATTCAGACATGCTGCTCTGAGCAAAATTAGAACCCAACTTCAGAATGCTTGCAGCCCTGATGAAGTCAAGGGAGAGCCTGGCATTGGACTTTCAGTTATATATGAACAATACTTTCATTTGTGGCAAAAACTGAAACAAGACAACAAGTCTTTCAGCTCCTAATATTAGGTTTCAGCAAACATTGGGGTAGAAACTGGTAAAGCAGAAAACTGTAGTCAAAGCATTCTGGTCTGCTATCACTTTTTAGCAATCTCCAAACACAGGAAGCCAACAAGATGAAATTGTTTCAGCTGATTTCTGCAGAAAAACAGATGATGCCATCTTAACACCTTTCTATCAGTGCAGCCACATTACTGAAATAACTAAAACCATTAACGAGAACCTCAAACATATGCCTGATGGTTTAGTCTGCATAATGCCTAGCAAGTCTTAGTAACAAAGGATTCACACACCTTAGAATACAAATAAGCTGAAACAAACAAAACAACCACAGCAACATAAAGTGATCTGTATATATTTAAAATGTCACAGTTACAAATAACAAACACAAACCCAAACACAGAAAATAAAATTGCAACCCCACAAGCCAACCTGTGATCATTTGTCAAGAACCAGTGCACCTGTCTCCAGACCAAACAGAAGCTGCACTTAAAACTAATTGTTTCAAACAGCATCTGGGCAATTTCTAGTAACGTAGCAGAAAAAGTTTACATTGAGATTTAAAAGAAATGTAAACTACCAAACTCCCTTTTCCATCTTTTTACAGCTCATATATCTTAACGTATGTGCCTTTAAATTCCAAGTAAGTAGAAATCCTCCAAAATACTGCCCTTTACATGGCCATTTTGGACCTGGGTTGTTACAGCAGGTGAGCAAAGCTTGTATAGCCTGGAAGTAGCAATCATAGACTGAACCATCCAGTTAATCACAGCTGTATCTGAGCTGCCTTAGTTTAAATATCTCTGCTTTCATATGGCAGGCAGCAGTGTAGCAATCTTAAAGCAGTGGAATGAGAAAAGTTAATTAAAAATGGAATTAAAAATTCAACCTAACAAATCCCACTCTGAAATGCCAGAGTTTTAAATACATATGTAAAAAATACTAGGAAGAAAGTAAGAAAAATACAACACTTCATCTTTTCCTGGCTTCTCAGTTTTAACATGGCAACGTGTCTACTCTTCAGCTAGTGGGTGCACTCTAAATTGCAATTAAGATGTTTTGCATAAAATTTAATATAGATCCAGCCCAAGACAACACATGTAACTTGGAGTTGAAAGGCAAAACACAAGGTGAAGGGGAGGGAGAGGACTGCAAGGTATGACTAAGAGCAGAAACAAAGATAAAAAAAGGAAGCAGGAGGAAGAAGAAAGGTAGCAGGGGAAAAGGAAATAATAAGCCAAGCAGCAACTGAGTCTGCACCACCACAAAATTGGAAGGATGGGGTAAGTTTACTGCGAAGTTCCTTTGCTATTCCCAGTGTTGTGCATTTTTCCTGATGCAGCCCACTGAGGAGAAAGCCCTCCACATTTACAGTCTCGATCTGTTTTGAAAAGTGTGTTCGTTAAAGAAAACCTTGTCAAATTGCAGCCCCCGCTGCTTTAGTCTGCAGTCATGCCCACACCTACTGCAACCACCAACATGAAATGATCTGTTTGTCTCTCAGAAGCCCCAGGCAAGCATCTAACTTGGCAAGTGTGAAAGAAAAGTATTTTAATGGCAAGCAGAGAACTTGTGAAAGCAGCGACTGAAAGACCTCAGAAGAAAAGGCAAAACTGAAAGTGTAAACACTCATCCCTTTTAAGTATCTGAGTGAAACCTGTCAAATCCTGAAACAGACATCACAACCTCTTCTGAATTCCTCTTTCTCAGTTACATGGAAACTGCTTATAGTGCATACAGAAGTTAAACAATGAAAAGTTTGCATAAAATGAATGCAACTATTCAAATTTGTGCATTTTTTCCTACTTCATGTTAGAAACTGGTATTTCTAAGTGTTCTACTAACTGCAAAACTTTTGCTTAAAACTAACCTTTTCAGATTTTTCTTGACCGTGAAAACTACTAGAAACAAGGCTTTTTAAAAATTAATTATACAAAATCTCTATTCATATTTTACTAATTACACTTCAATTCAGGGTTTTCTACAAAGAATCAGTAAAAATTACCTATGCCCACAATTTCACAAATATGCATTTTCTACTGCATATGCATAGACAACATAATATCTATTTTCTTCCCAGCCACTAAAGTCTTTTAAAGAATGGAAGGAAGTACTGAGAAATAGATGTACTGACAAATAAGATATACTTATGGAGATAATTGGTAGGAAAAAGCAGCAATAATACAGTTTTCCTTGAGAAAGAAAATAATTATACATTGACTTTCTAAAACCAGTGCCATGCCGACATTAAAGAAATTTAAATAGTAAGTATAATAGCAAAGGGGTTCTTAAGAGGTAATAAAAATCATGGAACGTGACAAAAATGCAGACATACAGGGTCACCTGAACTTGATGCTACAATTAAGATTCACAATAAAATCAGTGCAAATGTTTTATAATTAGGAACTTTTTCCCTTCTAGTGGAAGACTGTAATAATATCCCATATGTCACTGATTGCAGTATCAAATAATTAATCTACACACCAGCAAACAGTGTATTAATTAAAGGGAATCAGAAGGGCATCAGCCTCACAATAAAATGAAAGGATGTCTGGTGTTCAAGTGATTCTGAAGCAGTTTCCTCATCTGCCTCTAGGAAAGTAGGGGCATTGAGACAGGCTAGTACCATTATATGTGTTTTTCCACTTGCAGAGACCATTTTCCAGTGTTGTAAAATACACTGGAGTGGGTGAAAGAATTTTACCTTAGCTTTGCTATCCAGCAACTTTTCCAGATCATTACTGCTGCAAATTAGGTTGATTCATAATTTGCAATTTTGAAAAGAAGAGAAAGCTTTTTTTACAGACATGCAATATTCCAATATTCTATTGTAATTTTTTTCTATTCCAATACCACAAGGAAAACAAAGGTAAGGAAGGAGGCAATTTAAGGACCAAACCACATATTGGTAGACATGATATTGAGAAGTTATCTTCCACCATGACTGCAATTGTGAAATTTGACACAGAAAAACTTAAAACACCGCAGCACATATATGTCAATGGCAAACTGCTGTAGAAAACTGGGGAAGAAACCTCTAAAGCTCAAATGGAACAGCTCAACAACACGCACGTGTATTGTACCAAAAGAAAAAACAAAAGCTACAAGTTGGTGTTTTGAAGAAAGTTCTGAATATGCACTTCTCTATTCACATATAGTATACATGATTTTAAAAGTTTTGGTATTATATAACGCCACAGTTCAGTTCATCACAAAGAGATACAAGATTATTGATTGTAATGCCACCTGCTTTTCATAAAGGAACATTTCAGTATGTAAAAGTGAAAAATTGAGGGGAAAAAAATGCAACAACGGAAAATTACACTGCAAAATAAAAGAATAATTTCAGGGTAGTAAAGATTAAAATTCTGAAGAATATGTGTGGCACACTGACACAGCGCAGACAATTTTATTAATAGTTTCTACTATAACAAATTAGAAAAAAATCTGGAGGTTGTAAACTAGACAATGAAGCATCACACCACCACAATAATACATGACGCACCAAGGCGTTATATAATAGCAAAATCCATCTTAAATTATGGGGAGTGATGTTAAAAATACATCTTGGGAATGGAATGCACGTAGAGAGGGTGGCAATATTGTGTTTGTAGGCATAATTATAAGGTCAATATTTCGAATCATCTGTATACAAAATGACAGATTTCAAGCACAGTTTAATCAGTTGTGAAAACTACATGTTTTTATACACTTTTGAGCATAGTTCAGCCACAGACTGCTTCAGTGTCAGATTTATCACTCCTCAACCGTTATTTTTTCCAATGCAGTAACTCCCACAAAATCGAAGTAATTATTCCAGCCTTGCAAAGATATGAACATTTACTTAACCAGCTACCAAATATATTTGTCATCTCTTACCAAGATAAAAAGGAAAATTATAATGTAATAAAGGAAGCAGTTTATCAAGATCAACGTTTACACAAACAAAATTTCACAATGCTGCAATCCATGTTTTGCTAGTGTGTGGTTGCATATTTGTATAATACTCAAAAACACTTAACAGATATTTTATGTGCTGCATTCACACGATTGCTCCATTCCCCTTACCCTTAACTGGTACTGTGCAACACTTCCTACAGAAGGAACAATGCAAGTGTGGGAAAAATGAATAACCAGTTATAGCAACCCTTAAGTATTATACATCCTCTCATTTCTTTGGTGCAAAGAGATGTTGGCTTGGCTACCCCTATTAACAAGAACACAAATAAGAGACTGGTTGCCAGAATAGCTGGCTTTACATGCTAGTAATCCTAGTCCCGATTAGAAGTTACAAAGAAACGCTTGACACAATGCTAGAAGTCATTTTCTACAGCTGTGATTCTTCTTTTCCTTTATCAGAGAGTTAAAAGGGTATACAATAAACACAAACATACATGCATGCAAGCACACACACGTCTCTTTACTGGTTCTCACTCTTTGAAGGTGAAACATCTACCTTATTTCCCTAAGACTCACTGACAGTTTCCAAACAGTATCATGTGGGATGGCCATCTTATTGAACAGTAAATATATTTATAATACTTTTCAGATTAGTTTACTGCAGCTTTTAAAAGCTTTTATCCATGTCTGGAGTAATGGCATAATCAGTGAGATTGTTTTAATATCTCTCCCAAATTTTTTGGCCTCGAATGACAAATTTGAGCCTACAATATACAAGTATATTTACCCATTAAAATCTACTCTCAGTAGTTCAGGGCAGTTTAAATAACACAGATACAGTCACAGAGAAAGAATCACTTCAAAAGTCACATGAGAATGGATTCACTTTAACTGTGTTCCTTAAAACAGTCATCCAATTCAGCTACATCATGTCCTGCTAACAACTTTATAAATGTTTTCTAACTAGTCTCAGGTAAAAATTCCACCTCACAAATGAGAGCTAGTGGCATTTTAAACAGCCCAAACATAACCCCAGGGTCAGAGACAAAAGTCAAGCAGCCCATTTTACATATATAACGATACATGTTTATTTTGAGTGAAATGCAAGGAAACATATTCATCAATAATGCTTCAACAACACAGAATTAATAGCTGCTTATAAATTGTAAGCTGACATTTCCATTTTGCTCACATTATTTCCCAAGAGAGACTCACAAAGTTTGTTATACATTGCAGAGTAAAGAGATAGGAGTTATAAATGTACTTTATTAATGTTTTACCAGATGAATATTCAATAGTCAGCAAAATAGCTTAAATTAAACTAGTTCAACCAATGAAATCAAGGTTATGTCCGAAACAATGGGAAATGGATAGGACACTGGTGGAGTTTTATTTAATAAATTAATAGTAGCTGTAAAGTGAAATGCACAGATGAAACTTAGACAGAAAAACAGACTTACTCCTTAACAAGATAAGGTGCACATGAAGTAGGGAACAGGAAAAAAAAGACTATTCACCTGACCTGGTGTTTTAATAAATATAATGCAAACATCTTGAAGATTGACTTATGCCAGACATTTTCAACACATCAAAACCTGTTAGGATTTGTTCACTATTACTTCATGTTAAAGTGTAATAAAACTGCTTTCATAGTTCTCTCAGTATACCATAGCTATATTTATATATTATATATAATATATATATAAATCCTGTATCTCTAACTTGGATTCGTACTAAAATACTTTAAAACCATTCTAAAGATTTGCTATCTAATTAAAAATGCCTTTGCCTCTGTAACAATAACATTTGCCTCAATACAGTAAAAGTGCTCACCATGTCTTCAGAAATGCAACTCAACAACCTGAGGCACTGGAATGGCCATTGGTAAAATGACTGGGACCAGATAATACCCCTTAAATTTCTGTGTACACAGAAAAAAGCTGAAGATGAAAGACTAACACAAGTAGTAAGCTGTCCCCTTCCACATCCCTGCAGCCACTCCTTTTGGAGCAAGAAGCAGAGAGAAAGGCTGAAAAGAAAAAACAGTCATACAGCAAAATGGCACGTCCAAGCTGCACACTGGAAACTTTGACTATACTAAACAGCAACTACTGAGAAGCTGTTCAGTTCAGGATAACCAGAGAGAGGCACTAGACTAAAACCACAACAAACCCAAGAACAAATTCAATTTCAAAGTATCCTTCCAATGCCTTCAGGTATTTCACACTGTGCACAGGGGAGCTCGTCACGTGGTACAGAGAAGGTGCATATAACCAAAGAAAATTTAACATACTTTAAGATACCATGCCAACTTCATAAAGACAAAAAGTAATTAGAGTACCCCTTAAAGTAACAGCTGAGATTTCCAAACTTAACAGGAAAACACAGGGAAAAGAAGTTCTATATTCATAACATAAGTACCAAAGCTGAATTATGAAAATGAGATGCAAAACTAAATTTATGTGAGCATTACATAAGGAATCAGTCATTCTCCACTGTTTTCAGGATCATCTCCATCAAAGAAAGTTGAATTTAACCAACTACATAGCAGTCAGTATTAATTTAGTTGACTTGGACTAAGTGCTTGTTGGGCTTTTTGTTTGGCTTTGTTTTGGGGTTTTGTTTGTT